>OY986437.1:76269938-76869938 GCA_963920525.1 Dichetophora obliterata
TCATTTACATGCAAGCTCGTAAAAACTTTTTCGTTTAAAAAAATCCTAAATCATTAGGCTTTAATACATAATAGCTTTGACTACATTAACTCGAAATATTAATTTGAAGTAAAAATATCACAATTTGGTATTTCAGAAGGAAATATCAAACTATGCCAAAATTTTATCAGAAACGTTTACGTTACTAACGTTTAATCCTTTAATATTTAAGCAATATCATAATTTTTGCATTCAAAGACTACAATTACTAAAACTTCTACCAATACTTATTTTAGAAAAAACAATATATCCGTAGTTATCTTTGTCGCTAAACAATTGATTTAACTGTTTAGCTTAAAACAATTTTCTTGGCATTTTTGAAAGGAAATTTTTGTTAATTCAGACAAAATATAGGAATACAAAAAATATTCCACTTTTTATGCTACATATTTTTTAAACGAAAAATATGCTCTAAGAAAGAAAAATATTCCAAAGTGGAATATTATATTCCACTCTGGTCACACTGATGGTTACTGAAGTTATTTTTTAGATTTTTGCTGATGTTTTCAGCTTGTTTCTTTTTGGTCGTGCTCTACCATTTGATTAATTTGTTTTCTAGAAGACCTTGTTATTTATTATGTTTATTTTATATGATTTAAATACAAATTCTAAATGTTTGATAGTTTGCATTGCAGTTATTTGTATAACATAATTCTTCTTATAGATACATATATTGTTATTATTAAGAATGTAATGAATTGTTGAATAAAAATACTACATACATACAATACATAAATCATACTTGATTTTAAATACAAATTCTAGTTGTTTGATAGTTTAAAATCGTTTAATGAGCTTAAGGTCAACGTTAGACATAGACATTGCAGAAATACAACAACAAATGTGAGCATTTGAAATGGGAGAAAAACCGAGAAATTGACACTTCAAATCTCATCGCTGTGGTTCAGTGCGCTAGTGTGCGCTTGCAGGGGTATCACAAAGATTTGTGATGAAGCCTTTAGCATGGCCGAAATTGCAATAAAATCAGCTTGTGATTTTTTAAATTTCATATCGAAAAAAAGTTGTTGTTGTTGTTTCTTTGGAAAGATTCGTTAGAACAATTAATTCTTTAGAATTTATTAAATTAAATTAAAACAATTAAAACATTTAGAATTTGTATTTAAATCACGTTAAATCCACATAATAAATAACAAAGTCATTTAGAAAAAACTTTAATGAAAAAAAAAAATTTTTAAATTTAAATCCGAATTTAAACTTAGATTTAAATTTTTATATTAATGACTTATATTAAATACAAAAAATTAAATTTGCATGAAATTCATAAATTAAACTTCGTAATCGTAAAGAAGCATTAGATACCATTTTTATAGAGCAGTTAATTTCCTACAAACATTTGTATTGCGCATTTTATAATAGCCATTTATTGTCGAGTTATAAAATTCATAAACAAAAATAAAATATGTCTAAAAATAATAAACTTAAATCTTCAATATCATTCAAATGGTGAGGTTTACGGAAAAAATAAGGAATACCTTTTTGTGGAGCATTAAATTTCCTACAAAATTCTTGAAAACATTTTTCTGTACAATCAATTAATGATGAGGTATGCATTTTTTTCTATTGGACTGAGAAAAAAAAACTGCGATGCGGAGCATCTTCCTATTAAAATTAATAGTTCATATTTGGTGAGAGTGGCGACCGTGTCCTAGTGGGTAGAGTGCGTGGCCCCTAAGCTAAGAACCGCTATAACCCGGGTTTAATTCTAGCTCAGACAGAAAGTTTTTTCAATTGAATTAATTTTTCTGTTCGGTCGTCACCTCCCTGCAGACAATGGCAAACCTCAGGAAGTAAAAATTGCCATGTAAAGCTTCTTGAGAACATAAGCCGTTCGGAGTCGGCATAAAACACGTAGCTCCAGTTCTCGGTCATTTGTGATCAAACGTTTAATAACACGCACAACACAATTGATCAATAGAAGCTAGGTCAAAGTCCATCCAAGGGCTGAAATGGCCAGTTTGTTATTATTATTATTATTTGGTGAGAATTTTTTTAGGTGTATCATAATAAGGTGTTCGCATTCGGAATATCAGAGAAAATTAGGCTGCCTTATTTGGGCATTTCATTTTAAATTTTGTATATGAAACCCTTTCAATTGTCAAAATAAGCAGCATGTCACAGAAAAATATTGAAAAATGTCTTGGGATGAGAACTCCTTATGTGTTTAGCAACCCATTTTTCCGTGTCACTTTATATAAAAAAATAATTGATTTTTTTGACCCACCCTAATATAGAACCACAATATGAGCAGGAATATAATTATGATTTATATTGAAATCAATATCATTTATGCCTAGGTATATTCAACATGGTAGTGTCGTCACAGAGAGGTGGGTACCTTCGCTGTCAAACATAAGAAGAGCGTAAAAGATAATGAAAAAAAGCTGATAGAAAACTGTCAAATGTGTTAAAAATTATACTGTTTTCATTTTTGTGCGTGCTGAATGTTTATTTGTGTATATATCGTGAAGATTTCATTAAATAAAATATATTAAACTGTTTAGAATTACCAAGCTCACAGTATTTTAATGTGTTTTTTTACGCCATTGCCGAGTGTCATACATTTTGTAAACTTGTAAAAAAATCTATAAACATGGAAAACGACGCCGGACAGTCTGTTGATTTGTGCTGCCCCAAAAAGTGCTCAGCATCCAACAGAATCATTCATGTCAAGGACTACGCGTCTGTGCAATTGGTCTTGGTCGATGTTGATGCAGAAACCAGCCGAATGAATGTTGGTTCCAAGACCTATGCAATTTGCGGTGAAATCAGACGTATGGGTAAATCCGATGATTGCATTGTGCGTTTGATCAAGAAGGACAGACTTATTATCATGAACTTCTAAAGTTGTTGCCAATAAAGTTGCAGTTTCATGCTATCGCCGTATCATGGAAGCAGATCAAAAGGGCCAGACAACAACAGTAATGCTAAGACACTCTGTGTAGAACTGCTTGAAGAATTTCTCGACCACATACTCATGAAGCACGAAACAAACATATTTGTGCGCAAAGAAATCATTGGGCTGATGAAACAGACTGTAAATATGGTATACCATATGCTGCTGCCCGATCGGGAACTCTTTTTTCCCATTTTGCTCTTAGCTGAAATGGCCTTTTTGAATATTTTCAAAATTTGTATTTGGAGCTAAAAAGTTAATAGTGAAAAAATTAAAGGGCCTCTTTCAAGTAATTTAGAAGTAAACGTTGTTGCAATTTAAAAAATAATAAGTGAAGAAATGAGTGGATGAAGGTGATATGTCCCAAAAATCTAGTTAAGAGAAAATTGAGTTCAAACTTTCACATTTGTACTGAAATCTACATATACTAAATTAAACTTTGTGAGGTAGTTAATTTCTTAAATAGCCACAAACATGGCTGTTTTAAGTTTAAAAATGGTTTGTAAGCACATAACACCGAAAATCTGAAAATGAGACATATCACCTTCAGCCACTCATGTCTTTAAGTGTTTTTAAGCATTTTTTAATGTTGGTACATACATAAGATCATTTACAAACTGGTGTTGCGGACGCTTAAACGAAGAAATATTTACGAAAAAGAATAAATACATTTGTGGAAAAGTGCAGACTATTTGATCATCATGGTAAATGAATTTGTGTAAAAATTACTATTAATAAAGTTAAAATGCTTTTTTTATTAATTGTGATCCTCTCTTTTCATACATATTAAAATTGCTTAGTTTTGTTTATATATAGTAAAAATATAACAAGTTCAAGCACATTTTTTCAACTTTTGACACCTTTAGCTTCTAAACCAGATGAGAGCAGCCATTAATTTTTTCATATTTGGAATAAGAAAACCTTTCTTTTATTATATCGTTTAATCGTTGTATGTATCTGTAAAGTTTGAAATGACTTCATTAAAAATAGCATTTATTAATAAAATAAAAAATTATAAACAACTTTTATTTGGGTCGATTAGAAACTTTATTTTACGCATTTTTTTCCACACCACCTTCGAGGTAAAATGCAAGGCGCGTTTTTTTTTTAAATGGTTTCCCTGTAGGCATAATCCATTTTTATGAATACATATTATTTTTTATTAATTAAATTCGTCAAAAGAGAGAACACACACTTTCTGATCTTCCGCGAGATCACTGTTGTTCTGCATGCAGTCTATGGCGAATCGTAATATGCCTTCATGCATGTTCACCTTACGTGCCCACCTTTGCAGAGTACTAACATGTGGTTGCGGGAAACCTTTTTTGTACAAATGGCTTTATGCTCTCGGGCCAGCAGCATGCAGACATATAGCATTTGAAATATCTTGCCAGTTCCAATGAATAGCCTTTTCAGGATTTTTTAATTTTCGTATTTGGTCATACGTAAAAACACTATTTAAAGCAGCGTTGGCTTCCACAAGTTGGGTTTGCAATCTGCAAGCTCAGTCTGAAGCTCTTTTATTTGTAGCTGCAACAGTCTTATATTTTCCATATAGTTATCCGGCGATTAATTTCCAAATCTTTCAATAAAATTAAAAAATAAAATCATTTAAAAATCTCCTGAGTGCCGAAGATACACGCAACGAATCAACCCATTTCATCATATATATCTCAATTTAATACGGATAACGGTCAATACATAGACGAACGGACGGAAATAACTAAAGACATGATTGGATGAAGGTGATATGTCGTGATGTACGTGATCTCGGTGAATTTCGGGTTTCGGTTATCTACGCATGGTTGATGATAATTGCGACATATCACCTTCATCCACTCATGTTTTGAACTATTAATTATGACAAAAATTAGCTTTACTTACTCTGTTTGAGTAGAGCAACTTATTGACGTTGCTGGAATCACTTCGCCATTTGGTTGCACAATGTCTGGCATGGGACAGCATTCTGCTATATCCGGAAAAACCAATGAAGGCACTGCTCCTGGCTGCAACCGTAGTGGACCACAATTATCCCCCGGAGGATTTATAAAATCACTTCTATGAAAATGTTTGTCGCAGACCCGCGCTGATTTTGAAAATGTTTTGAAACATGCAATGTTCCAGCGATTGCGTCTTTCTTCGCTAAGAGGCACACGAAAAGATGAGCCATTTTCTTTTTGAAAAGGCTTTTTACAAATTGCACAACAACGTGGCATTTTATCACATAAATCACTTCAAATCACTTATATATCACTTATTTAAAATCTTTAAATCAATTGAAAACACAAAAATTCACAACTCAATAAAGCTTATTGACAACTTATTGAAAACTTTTGTTATTTGTTTTGCTTTTTTTCGTAAACAACTGATTTTGACAACTAAGGTACTCACCACAAGAGACAATTTTGTCTACTAACAGTACAGGCCAAAACATATAGGAGGCATGCATGCCTCAAGCATCTGACATTTGTCATTGAATGTACATATTCTTATGAAGTAGCCCACATCAAATACATGCATGCATGCATGATGCGTGAGGATGCCTGAAGTTGATCAACTTTTAACTTTTTACAGGCATCAAAGCATTGACAAAAGAGACGTCAGATATATATCTGTTTATTTGAAGTTTATTTGAAGTTCGTTGTTAATTTTGTTTGTGAAGTTAATTTTTTTATGTTGTTTTTTGCATATTTCATTTAAAATGAGTGAATTTGAAGAAAAATTAATCAACGAAATATGTACTTATATATATCCATATCCATGTATTTACAATAAAAAAGACTTTCGCTATAGAAACAAACTTCAACGAGAGAAAGCATGGGCTGCAGTTGCTGCTGTTTGTCAGAGTTCAAGTAAGTTTGGTCACTGAATCCTGAACATCGAACAAATGAACCAGCAGCCAAGTTTAATGTTTATTTTTCGCATTTTTAGCTCATCATTGCCAAGGGCGCTGGAAGACATTGCTCGACAGATTTGTTAAAGAAGTTAACAAAAACAATCACCCTTCTGGAAGTGGTGCTCCAAATGCAGTTAGTTCATGGAGATTTATGACTGCAATGGAGTTCATGAGGATCCATGTTGCTCCAAGGCCGTAAGTCGAAGATAAGTTATGTTTATGTATCTTGTGCATTTTAAAACTTTTTAGAATGATATCAAACATTCATGCATCCGAAGAAGCAGATTCACATTATGAATTGGATGAAATGCAAAGTCAACAATTCGAAGCTGCTTCACTAGAGCCAACAACTCCTAGTAATGAGCCATTACAATCTTCATCATCGGTATCAGCAAGGAGGAAGGCTATTGAGGCTGACCACGAAAGCTTTAATGACCTGTGCGGGACAGTTAACAACATAATTACGGAGAAATTAGGCAACACATAAAGAAACAAAGCATTTTATAAGTTTTTGGATACAATTCTTACCAAAGTCAAGGAAAATGAGCAAGATGCAATAAAATTACAATTGATTACCTCATGCAACTGTATAGTATATGAAATTTTAAAAAAGAATTGAATCGCATTTAAATGCAACATCATCTTATTCGCTAACTTTGGTAAGAATTGTATCTAAAAAGGTATGTTCTGTAAATAGCATTAATATAATAACTGAAGTAATTGAATTTTAAAACTTGAAGTAAAATGTATCGGTTGAACTAATAATTGATTTTTTATGAATAGAATTTAATGATAAAGCATTTAAAACTTCGAATTCACTTAAACACGGCTGTGGAGGTATTTGAACTTTGACTAAGTTGAAGATAGATCCTTACTAGTTTCAAATAGAAGCCAAATGAACCAAAACTATTTAGTAAGGAATGATCTTCGACAAGAACGAAGTTAAAATAAAAAAGTTTATAATAGAACAAAGTGAAAAATAGTTTGTTTTCCCTCTGTAATTTTCAACCTATTAAGTTGATTTTTTTAAAGAAATGTAGATAATTATGACGCGAAAGATATAGGCTAAAAAGATATAGGTTGTCAGGCTGTAGGGCGCACACTAGGTAAAAATGGGTCACTAAAACCGCATCCGTGGTCAGAATTTAAAAATTTTGTCGTTTTTTTTCATCATAGGACTGAATTCAAAATCACTACCGCTACAGTTCATATATACACAATTTTTTATTGAATTGAATGTATTTTCAGTTATTTTCCATTTTAATTTCTGTTCAGTTTGACATGTTTGACAATTTCCACATATTTGATGCATGCTTTCTATGTGTTTTAAACAAGCATGTTTCATAGGCATGATGCATGCTTGAGGCATACATGCCTCCTATGTATTTTGGGCTTACCTTCATACATATATCCTGGGCTTAACTATAATGTCACTATTGACAATTTATGTTTATTCGTTCAGCCATAGGGATGTTGAATTTACTTGTAACCGTATAAATCAATTGAGTACCCAGATTTTATTTATGAACATGTAAAAAAAGTAAACAAAAATCTTAAAAATTTTATAAAATGAGCCGTGTTTTAAGATATTATATATAACTAATTGTAGTTTTGTCTTAAACGAAGCAAATGAAAGTTTACTTTTAATATAATTTTCATTCGACTTCTTATTTCGATTGTTCAGTAAATATATTTTGACAAGTGAAATTGCTGTTTGAAAAAATTAAATTTATTTAATGAAATCGACGATTGTTTGTTTATTTGCCAACAATTGATGAATTGTTTTGGAATTATCGCGACGGGAGGAAGTTATAGGCAGTCCAGTAAAGTCGTTGTCAAACCTGAGTTGTCGTTAAACATTTGCAGTTACCGCAATTGAAATACTCAAGATAAACTGCTTGGGAGTACATGCTATTTACGATTAAGTCCACCGGAATGGAAACGGATGTGCTAAATTCAAGAAACAATATTAAAATAATTATGTGTATTGTGTTGCAAGTAATTGTGCTCTGTGTAATTTTCAAATTGTAATGTTTAAAATGTAATTAATAACTTGCTGGGACTTTGAAAAAATAAATTAAATTAATTGTCCTTAAAATTTCAGCTACGTTTTTAATTCGATCCGATCGGCAATAAGTAACATGCGAAATTACTACATTAAAGGCCGTTTTCTCAATGTCCGGTTAAGCACTTATCGGAACTTTGACCGGCTGTTAGCAAGAAAGCATTTTCTCAATGTTCGGTTAGGTCTTAAGTGCCGGTTAAGTGAATGGCAAGTTGAGGTTCCGGTTAGTTGCTAATCGGAAGAACAGCTGTGCAGTGCAAAAAATAATTATATATTTTATAATTAAGAATTGATTATAATTGATAATCATCCAATAAAAAAGTCAAAATTGATATCATTTTCAAAGCAGCTCATTTTGACATTATAATTATGCCTTTGTTATTGTTTTGTTGTCGGAGAGAGCGTATTTCTAGTGCATCTACCTGGTTATTCTACCATCGGTACTTCTACGTACTTCTTTTTTCACAAAATTATGCGCAACCTGATTGAATAAAAATTTTAGTCTAGGTAAAAAATATGAATTCGTGGTTCATTTCTATGATTGCATTTCTATGTTAATTCCATTAATAATTTTAAGTATATAGGATAAAAATATAAAATTCATTTTAACAGTCTTATTATTTAAATTTGAGAAAATAAAACTTATGGACTCATAACTGTAGCTAGATTCAAACTTGCTTAAACCAAAATAATATGTCAGCGCAGCCTATTGCTCTAAAACTCTATCGATTGCTGCATGAAATAATTGATAAAATAAATATTATTGTAGAATGTACAAATATAAATATAATAAGGACTAACCTGACTTGAAAGCACTCGTTGTGTGCAATTCTGTCCGGAATTTTATTTGAAATTCTTCAAAATCAGTTTTGCGACTTGGGCGGTTGCAAAAATTATGATTTATTTCTTTTATTAGTTTGTCAATATTACTTGGTAGCTTCGAGGCTGCTTCCATTGCTATTAAGTTTAAGTTGTGGTCAGGGGCGTCCCAAAGCATTTTGGAAGTACAGGCAAGATATAATTTTGGCGCCCTTATCAAATTGTCGAAAAAATCCAAATATATTTTTTTCAACAATATCAAACATATTTTTGTTAAATCTCTTCAAATAAATAGACCTAAATGTATAACTTGTTCTTAAAATAAAATATATTTGGTTTGAAATTAATTGCAGAAACATATGTTTTAGGAACATAAATAAAAACGAAAAACATATTTAATTAATATTAATAACAAAAAACCATAAAAAATTAGATCATAAATACAAAGGGTGATTTTTTAAAGCGTTTGGTTTTTTAAAATTAAAAAATACCAGAAAATTTGCAATAGTAAATGAAATATTTTTTAGAGCGATATATCAATGCCTGCCATTTACTTTCTAAAAATTATTTCATGTAAATGTTGTCCGCGGCTACACCTGAGGTGGGTTGTCCATCCGTAAGCTCCAACTTTGGCATAATTTTTCCAGAATTTCGGCCGGTATCTCACCAGTGGCAGCTGTAATATTTTCTTCCAGGGCTGCAATTGTGGCTGGCTTGTCGCTGTACTCGAAAGACTTCACGTAGCCCCGCAAAAAATAGTCTATTGGGGTCGAACTGCATGATCTTGGCAACCAATGGACTGCACCAAAACATGAGATTTTTGCTCACCAAACTCGTCTCTCAATAGGTCTATGGTATTGCGTGCCATGTGGCATGTGGCATGTGGCAACGTGTTGTTGAAACCACATGCCAACCAAGTCCAATTTCTATTTTGGGCAAAAAAAAGTCTGTAATCATCGCACAGTAGCTTGCTCCTTGTGTTACAGTCGTAACGTTGCGGTTTTCAATATTTTTGAAAAAAAAAACTTTCTAATGATGCCGCCGGCTCACAAACCGCACCAAACAGTGCATTTTTCAGGGTGGAAAAAAGTCAAGTTTCAGCAGCACCAACTTTTTGATCCTAGCTTTGGTTTTTTAATTTGTATTTGTTTTTGTAATAAGTGTTGTTTCGGATAATATTTCAATAACACGTCATGAAATTTTTTCAAATTTGGGTTTCAACGATTTTTTTTTATTAAAACAAGAAAGAAAATAAAGTTTTTCCGAAAACTAAAATATGTCAAGTCTGGTACTTTTCATCCGATTTTTTATGTTTGATAACTAATTTTAAAGAACAATTACATTAAAAACGAAATGCATACCAGTTTTTAAAAAAAACTTACTTCAGGAGATGTTTTAATTACTTCTTTGATCAAATATTAGGATAAAATCTTATAAAACGGTTCCCCATTTATTGGGCTCATGAGCGAGTTCTAAAGGTATATCAATCGGCACGAAACTTTATAGATTTTAGTTTTATATCAAATCGACTATTTTTAGCTTATGGCATTTGAGCAAACATTTAATTCACATATAAAAAATACCTTTCTTGATTTATCGATATCAAAAACTATAGATATTTTTTAATCAAAACCCCCGTTGAGTTTATCCTGACTACGAGCCTGTCACTGACAATTCAATCAATTTCCTTTTTAACATCACTTTCTGGAGCACATGTAAAAAAATTTGAAAGATAGTTTTGAAGACACTTATCTTCTTTGTCTCTTACCGCGTTTCTTTTCCTATTTTGTGCCTTAGACAATTTAATTTTCCTTTATTACTTATCTATGTATATATATAAAATAGGATGTGTGTACGTATGTAACGTATGGACTCCAAAACGGCTGGGCCAATTTTGATGAAATTTTCAGGTAATGTTCATCTTGGTACGGTGGGTAACATAGGCTATATACGGTAACATTTGGACCCGATAGGTGGCGCTGGGGTGGACTTATATCGAAAATTTGAATTTATGGACCAATTTAACTGAAATTCAGAATGTATGTTTGTTTGATCATAAGAAAATAATTTGTGTATAAATGGACCCGATAGGTGGCGCTGGGGTGGACTTATATCGAAAATTTGAATTTATGGACCAATTTAACTGAAATTCAGAATGTATGTTTGTTTGATCATAAGAAAATAATTTGTGTATAAATGGACACGGTAAGTGGCGCTGGGGTGGACTTATTTCGAAAATTCGATGGCGTGAAAAATATATAAATACTTTTAATTTTATTTTATAACGAGGGGAGTAGCGAAGCACACCGGGTTCAGCTAGTTGTTTATATTTTTACGCGTGCCTCTGAATTTAAAACAAAAACAATACTGTTTATGTCATAAAAATTTTCCGTTACTCTCACGAACAGTTTCAGACAAAGCTTTATGGTTGAAAACATATTAAACATTGATTTATAAGAAAAGAATATTAAAATTGTGAGTGCGTTTAAACGAATATGTGTCACTGTATATATATAAAATAGGATGTGTGTATGTATGTAACGTATGGACTCCAAAACGGCTGGGCCGATTTTGATGAAATTTTCAGGTAATGTTCATCTTGGTACGGTGGGTAATATAGGCTATATTTGGACCCGATAGGTGGCGCTGGGGTGGACTTATATCGAAAATTTGAATTTATGGACCAATTTAACTGAAATTCAGAATGTATGTTTGTTTGATCATAAGAAAATAATTTGTGTATAAATGGACACGGTAGGTGGCGCTGGGGTGGACTTCTTTCGAAAATTCGATGGCGTGAAAAATATATAAATACTTTTAATTTTATTTTATAACGAGGGGAGTAGCGAAGCACACCGGGTTCAGCTAGTTACAGCATAAAAATAAAAAAAAATTGCTAACTAAGGGCGCTTTTTCCGATAAGGGTTCTGCTAAGGGCGCCTTTTCCAATAAGAAAAAAATTACATGGCAAGCGTTTAAAGAAAAAATTTTTGATATGGCGCCCCTTAACATATGGTGCCACATTTCGCTTGCCTTAAGGGACGCCCTTGGTTGTGGCATATGCAATCGTTTACGATAAGTTTTGGAACTTTATCTTTCAGCTTTGCCTGAACACCAATATTTTTTCCCGTCATCACTTAGCAGTTGTCAGATGTAAATCCAATTTTATTACAACAGATAGTCAATGGTATGAAAAAAGTAGATTTTTAGCCATAACTTTTAATTATGAAGAGATATTGTGGTAATTTTTTCACATAAATTATTTTTGAGACTTGACTTTTTTGTGAAAAATATAAAAACAACATTTTGGAAAGTAGTATATGAAAGAAAGTTAGAAATGAATGTCAATATTTTTTAGATTTTTTGAAAAAAATAAGAAATATATACACTAACCAAGCGGTACAGTTCAAACTATTTTTGTGAAGTGCTCTTATTGAACCTTAGAACAAAAATATTTAAATGAATTATATTTAAAAACAGAGGAAATATTTGCATCGATATTCCAAACTTTAATTTTTATGCCGTTTTTTCTCATTGTTAGGTAACAATGTTTCATGAAAAAGTCGCCTTACTAAAAATTTCTACAATTTTTAAGATATGTGAATGTTTTTGGTGTCAAAACAACAAAGATTTCTTTAATTTAAAGAGACAGTACACACCTGAATTTTCAAAAAAATAAATTTATGATTGATTTTTTTTTAAAAGACCCCAAAGAATCAATTTTTGTTGATATAAAATTAGAAATTAATTTTTATGTTAAATGGTTCAGGTTTTAAGCGCAGAGCGTCAAGGCCGTATAATAGGTGTTAAAAATTTTAAAGCGCTTCTTCTCGAAATCACATTTTTTGAGTTGGCGGGCGTGATAAAAAAAAACTACTACACTGATCGTTCTGAAATTTTAATATGTTATTGTAAACTTATAAGTCTATAGATTGAACTACGGACAGAAAGATCGGTAAAGTATTTTTGAATTTCAAGGGATTTTTTGGTCCATAAAATCGGCTAATTTCGAAAAAATGCCGCCATTTTGTCAATTTTTGACAAAAAAAAATTATGTTAGTTCAATCTATATCGGCTTTATTTATTATTTATTTATTTATAAGCGCTTGTAAGAAATAAACTTATAGTTAAGCACCGATAACATGTGTGGATATAAATCAACAAATTTATTAATGTTAAACACTTAAACATAATCTTGAACAAAAATTAAATACATTAATTAAATACATTGAGATCAAAAACCGTTTTTAAAAAACGGTTATAAGAATTTAAAACTAAAAATTCAAAATAAAATAACTTTAAATTAAGAGAGAAAAATAACATTAAAAAGAAATGAATTAGGTAAGAAATCAAATGAAAAGAGATAAATGAAGAAAAATAATAGAATAGCGAATCAAGTAAAAAAAGATAAAAGTTTTGGTTAGAAGGAAGAAAAAATAATCTGATAATTTAGATTTAAATATGGTTGTATTGCAAATACGCTGTAGATATGGTGGGAGTGAGTTCCAAAGACGTATGGAATTAACAAAAAACTGAAGTTCGGACGCTAAGCAGGCATGTTTTGGTTGGACTAGGTTGTTCCGCGCTGAGATCTTATTTTAGTTTACTATATAAGTAAACTGGCTCTTTGGTAAAAATAATTTTGTGCAGATAGACTAACGCCCTCAAGTTCAAAACACTGTCAAATATCAAATTGAATATTTTTTTTTTGCATACTGGGATATACGGTCGGTTCGTTTAAGTCCGAAGACATAACGAGCAATGTTGTTATAGGAAACGTTCAACTTGCGCTTACTAGCAGCATCACAGTATGCAAAAATTTCAGATCCGTACAATAAGGTGGGGACAAGATACGTTTTAGCTAATAACATTCTTATGTTAAAGGGGGTGAAAAACTGTGTGGCCCATAGGCTACGGAGCATACCATAAACTTTTCCTACAGTGATATTGACATGATTCGTCCAACTTAAGTGCTGCTGAAGGTAATACCCAAATTTTTTGCCGTTTTTACAACTTCAATACATGACCCATTTATAGTAACGTCCGGAAAGGGCAAAGAAGAGTTATGTTTTCTACTTATAATTAAACATTTTGACTTATTTGGGCTTATGCTTAAGCCATTAGCGGAAGCCCAATCGTAAATTCTACACAGATTAGCATTCAGACTATCAACATTCGTGGTAATATCACATTTGCGACAGCTAGTATACAGTTGTACATCATCAGCGTACATTTGTATACCACAATTTTGCAACACAGTTGGTAAGTCGTTTATATAAACCGAAAATAAAAGAGGGCCCATTACAGAGCCTTGAGGAACGCCACGGATTACAGGTAAGAAATTAGAAGTAACGCTGCCTATATTTACGGCTTGTGATCTGTTTGTGAGATATGAGCTCATTAGTCGAGTTGCAGTGGCGGAAAAATTAAACACATTTAATAATTTCGAACATAAAATTTGGTGATCAACCGTGTCGAAAGCTTTCGAATGATCTAGCAAAACCAAGAAAGTGCTTTCATTGCGATCGAGATTATTTCGAATTTCATCGCTGACGTCAAGTAGAGCAGTCACCCAACTGCGCTTAGGTCGGAATCCTGACTGTCTGTCAGTTAGCAGTTTATTGTCCAAAAGAAATTTGTTTATTTGGTTGTACATCAGCGTTTCAAAGACTTTTGATAGATATGGTAAAATTGCTATGGGGCGGAATTCATTACCAGTTTTAGGGATGGGAATAATTTTAGCTTTTTTCCAAACAACAGGGAATTCTGATTTCGTTATGATGGTATTGAAAATGTTAATAATGAAAGGGGTTAGAGCAGGAAGAAGTAACTTAAAAAACCTAGGATGTATTTCATCGAAACCGACGGCACTAGATTTAATCTCTAAGCAACTTCGCAGTACTTCTGTATATTCAACGCATTGAAAATTAAAAGCTGAGTACGAGTTGATAGATCTCTGAAAGATGCGACAACAGTTGACATTGGGCGCTGGCATAGGTATATCTATAAATTTGTTATTTAGAGCCTCGACGTCTACGCTAGTGTCTGTAGGCGAAAAATTTCTACCGACTCCAATTTGCCGAATAATATTCCACTTCGTTTTACTGTCTATGGCAGAGCTAAATTTAGATTCATAATATGCTAACTTGGCAATTTTCACCGCCCTGACTACATTGTTTCTACATATTCGGAAAATATTATAACGCTCGGGTGTTTTGAGACGTTTCCATTTATTATACGCTGCGTCACGTTTTTTCTTTAAAGTTTTAAGGGTACTGGAAAACCAGGGCCTTAGATAGTGCTTTACAACTTTAGTTTTAAGAGGAACATATTTTTCAAATAGTGAATTGACGTTACGTTGTAGGAAATCTAATTTATCATTTACTAATAGCATGCGATAAAATTCTGTCCAGTCGACGTGATTGAGCTCTGTCTGAAGAGAGCTAAAATCTATATTTGTAAAATCTCGGTATGTTATTTTTTGCTCTGGTATTGGCAGCTGAAAATTATAGCAAAGAAAAATCAGGTCATGCTTGGAAAAAACTGGAGCAGATAACTGGTCATAAAGTAAGACTTTATCATTATCACTGACAAAAAAGAGGTCTAGCAGCGAATTTCTATTTTTTGAAAAGTGTGTGGGTGTGGTGCAGATTGGCGACGTAAGACCAAGTGCACACATGTCATCGGATAAATGAGTTTCAACCAATAAATCACAATTAAATTCGCCACAAATTATGATGTCAGCATAGGAGCTTACCACCGATTCAATTTTCAACATTAAGTTTTCTGTATGGACATAACGATTTGGCCTATAAACTGTGCCGACAAGTAGTTTTTTGGATTCATAGATTATGTCAACAAATAGGAATTCAATAATATCTTAAGAGTTTGATTTACTGATTAAGTTGCATGTAATACTATCTTTAACAAAAATTGCAACCCCACCGGCCTAAGACTCTCGATCCGCACGAAATGATCTATACCCCTTTACACTAAAGACACTATCTTCAACAGAAGGCTGAAACCATGTTTCAGATACACAAATTATATCCATGTTTGAGTTTTCAAAAGTGTACCGAAACTCATCAATTTTATTATTTAAACTTTGAGCATTAATATGACATACCTGTAGTCCCGTCGCTTGCCTGCTTAATATTCGAATTACAGCATAGAGATTGTCTCTAGAACAACAACGACCGTAATTATTTGAACTCACAATGGATATGGTTTGAGATAAAAAGACGCGTATTTGCAGCACAGTTGTTAAAATTATTATAAACTATTAATATAAGAAATAAAAAATTAAAAGAAGAAAAGAACTAAGTGTAAATATTACGCAAAGAAATGGAATGAAGAAAGCAAATAGAAATAAAAAGAAGATAGATAGGTTAAGGAAATACAAATTAGATAACGCAAAAACATAAAACTTAAACTTAAACTTAGGCAGGAACAACTTCATCTTCCGGGCATCTTTGGAATCTTTCACAATTTCCTTCGGCGGCAAGAACATGGCTGTGCAGCTCGCTTTCATTTTTGATGCGAATACTTTGGGAGCCTTTGTGTAGCCGAATGTGTAATGTGGCTTTGATGCTGATTAAAACCCCGTATTTAATTTTTTTTTTCAGAAGTTCCAGTGAGCCAAAATCACGCCCGCCGCGATTTTTTGATATTGTTTTCAAAAACGTGTAGCAGCAAAAAAAAAAACACGCTGGAAACATTCAAAAACTTTTTTGTATACTATTTTTACATAAAAATAAATATGCAAAGTTATCTTGTTCCTTTCTTAAAAAAAAATTTGCATTTTAAAAATTTCATTTTTAAGAAATCCAGGTGTGTACTGTCCCCTTAAATTGACGAAAGACTCCTATGGCAAAAAGTATTACAATAACAAAATTAACGTTATTTGGAAATGGACGGAGGAGGCGTGCCCAAAACTAAGTATGTAACAATTTAATCTAGTACGCACTCAATATGTACACCAAATTGAAGAGAAATCCGTCGAGCCGCTTAGATTTGTATAAAGGTCAAACAAAAAACATACAAATAAACAAACAGAAAATGAGTTTTCGTTTATTTCAATATCAGCTATCTATAATAGTTTCTCAATCTCGCATACCACACTCGTTCCTTTCTCGTTCCTTATATGCACATTTTCAGTTTATGAGAAATCCTTATATAAAATTTTCAATGGCATGGGCGGTGGGCGTGTAGTTGTCCTATTTTGATAGTTTTTGTGTATAACCCCAGCTAGCTTTTGGGAGATTGTATGTCGATCGCGATCATTTCGCGATTTTTCTTGTTACTCTGCAATCATCGTTTAATCGTTCTGACGACCATTGAAAGATTGTTTTTCACCACAATCGTATGTTAAGCCGCATTTCCATGTGATCTTCTAGTATACCATATCACAAATTTTTTGCTATAAGAGCGAGATGCATAAATGTGGTTTATTTTATAGCAACTTTGACATATATTAAAATTTTGAATTTTTCAATTTGATATTTTGTATTAAAGAACATCCGAGTTCAGGCACAAGAAAAATTTAATTTTTCATCCGTCCAGTACAATCTGCTACCCAACTGGAGAACTTTGAGAAATCAACTCTATGGAATTCGCTTCTGATAACATGGGATAGAGCTGATAAAACAGTTTCAGAAACGCTATCCGGAGGGCACTTGCTTGGAGGCAGCAGATGCAAGTGCAACAACAATTAAAAAATATTTCAATGGACAATAAAATTGCTGATACATTTATCTCCAATGATTTTTCTTGTACTTATATGTGTGTTAATAAAACAAGCATCTATGGATATCTATATCGATTGCTAAGCGCACAAAAGTAATAAGTGAAAAATTCTAAATGTCAGGAACGTCGATTCCGTTTTAAAATTTCAGTATAATTCAAGAATAGCGACAACTATCTTTTTGATTATGTGTTTGTTGGATTATATGGATTTTCGCCATACAATAAAACATTTAAAAGAAAACACACTAGTTTCTCAGACAAACTTTGAATATAAAAAGAGTTATATCTTAAAAAGTTATGCATGGAGTTATGCATTATGTTTGATGCCTCGTTGAATAGGTACTTGCATTATCTGTTTTTTTAACCATAGAGCATAGTTTTGTTGGAACACTGAAAAAAACAGCAAGATTTGTAGGCCATTTTTCCAACTTTGTAGGCATATAACTTTTAAACCAATTGCGAAGGCCTGAAATTTTTCATCCGCAAAAAAAATTAAAAATTAGAGTTGTCGATATTTTTGAAATGTTCTATAAATTTCAATATATGTCAGTACAAAATACAAATTTAATATTTTTTTAACTGTTCATTGGTTATAAATTTACAATAAATTTACAGAAGGTGGTAATTAAATTGATTGCTTGTAAAATGCAATTAACTCATTTTCTTCAATAGGGCACTTATCACTTTTGTACACTTAACCATCGATACAATGCTTTAATTAGAGTTGTTCAGCATACAAATTCAGCCCGATTCTGAATAATTTTTCCTGAAGAATCGGAAAAGGGAGTTTGCATTTTTATGATAGAATTCAAGAACATTTTGTAAATTTTTAATGCAAATTTGTCCATCAACCGTCAATATTAATAAGTGTAATTAAAAAATGTGATGTCTTTATCTGCTATCTAAAAAATTAAATCGTCCTTTTACGTTTCCCCGGAAAAAATTATTCAGAATAGGGTTGATAATGTATTGTTTTCTAAATTGGATGTTTACTTTGTTAAATTTAAATAAAAAAATACTTTGGATCAATAAACAAATTTTTTAAAGAATTTTTTTTCTAATAACATGGTCTTGGTGGAATAAAATGAAAGCCGGACAAAAAGTAGTTGCCGGCAAACTTGTGAAACAAAAAACTACAGATGTTGATGAATAAAACCGTAACGAGACCTGTGACTATCAATATCGTTTATTATATAAGTGAAGATATTAAAGAAGCTTGTCAACAGAAGCTTTAAATTTGCATCACATGCAATTTTGATCAACAAGTCCTTAAAAATTACGAAATATTCTGTTAAATCCGGGACAAAATCTCGGGTAGCATTGCCTCATGTTGAAATTTCTTGGCTAGCTGGTCGAATACTGCATCCATGAATTCAGTCACGGGTATGGTACGCATGCATTTAGAAAGCAATTGCAACACATTCTCTAATAGCTGCTGGCAGTATTTGGTGTCGTCATTGAAGGCAATGTCAGGTGTGCAGCGGCAGTCCACAATATTAGGTGCCGTGGGGTAGGAATTTGCGAATAGACCAGGCTAAAAATCGATTAAAATTTGTATATTATTTTATTTCTTAGCATTAATTTTACGCACCCAGCTTCAGTTCATTGGTGCGATGGTTGGCATACTTTTGTTCAGACCTAAGGAGACCCTCTTGTATTAGCCACTCCATAAATTTGCTTGGAGTAAGCATCAGTGCAAGCTTTACTTTGTAATCCAATTTACTGCGTGTGGCAGACATATCTTTAACCTGAAGCGATGGTTTAGCCAGCACCACCAATGAGGGAAATGTTTTACCGTGCAATTTACTTTATTTGCTATTCTCTTTGCTCTCTTTACCATCCTTATAGCCCAAACAGAATAGGCATAGCCAACACGTAGCGAGCTGTCGAAAACGTAGCCAACGAAATGTAGTGCACAGAATAAAATTTGTGTTGATAACGCAGATAGAGCTTTATGCTTACAATATTTAGTTATTTTTTACAAAATTAATAGATACAGCCTTTTGCATATAATAATTTGTTTGTCTTTTTACTAATTTGGACTAATATGTTTTAGTCAATTTTAAGTTTTCTAATTTGAACTATATATTTTGACATTTCGCTACCGTTGGCTGCGGCAAAAGTTAAAAGTTCGTCAACATTTTTGTGTCGACTGCGTTCGCTACGTGTTGGTTATTTTCATTATGTTCATTTCATAGGGTTGCAAGGCAACCAACTTCTATGTTGACATTTTTTCTGTTGGCTGCGTGTTGGCTATGCCTATTCTGTTTGGGCTATTAGTTTTATTGCCAATGACCAAACAACCAACAGAACTGATTTCTGATGGCCGAAAGTTTGCTGGCGGCGTTGCTGTCGTACCAGCAGCAGCTGCAGCGCTCTTTTTTGCCTTAGCTGGTGTTGTCCCTTTGCTAATGGGGGACTTGCCAGCTTTGCTCGGAGTCTGTGGCGAAGCCTTGCTGTATATATATATGTTCCAGACTATTTCACATGCTGGGTGTCACAACTACTGCAACTGATATCTACAAAAGAAATTAAGTTATTTTCACTAGTTAATACTGTAGCACTTACCTCTTTGCATCCTTTTTATTGTGCCTGGCGAACGATTATTTTGTTCTTTATATTTTTTACTCATTTTTTTTACAGCTTCCATTTTTTTTTCTATTTTATTAAATACTATAAAAAAGTTGTCAGTGATGACAATAGTCCAACAACAAAAAACATATATGACTGCCGTATTTATAGCAAGTGATAGACTTTTATAGCAAAAGTTAAAAAAGTTTATCTTTCATGATCTTCTACGATCTCCTAGCATCACATGAGATTGTAGAGGATATCACATGCTATAAAATGCAAAATAATGATTGTTTCGCGAGTGAATGAAGTCAGTGTATTTTGTGTTACTCTAAAATTGTCGCTTACGCATTCTCGCGATTGTTTCGCGAATTTAACCGTTATGTTTAGAAAATTTTACAAAGAACAATTTATTTTTGTACTTTTGTCAACAACTAAGATTTGTTTCATTTCAACGCAGTTTTTAGCTAGTGAACAGGTGTCCAGACTGGTAGTTGGAGTTGGTAAAGTGGGAGGCGACTGCACCAGCTCGTTTGTAAGGAATGCAATAAAAAAACTCCTGAGCGATGATGTGGCTGCAAAATTGAGCTGGCGTGGAACAAATAAGAAGCCCAGTATCCAAGAATTTAGTATTCCTAGAATTATAGCAAGTAAGTACTTTTTATTTCATGCTCTTACAGTTTCCTATTTTGTTTTTCTTTTTTAAGATGTCTGTCATTTGAAATTCAAAGCTGACGATGCAGGAATTAATAAAGTGCTGCAACAACATTTTGTTCATGCTAGTAGCCGACTCAGGAAGGGTGATCGGACCAAAAAGGCTGACGGAACGAAAAATGGGGATTTGACTCCCAAATAAATTATATTTTTCAAATTTTTTTTTTATATCAAACTGAATTATTTTTTTTACATAATAATTGAATTAATTTTATTTTATATTCATAAACTTATTACTTATACTATTACAATAAAAAAAATGAACAAAATAGAACTGTCCTTTTTGTTTTGCAGCATTTAGGATTAATTAAAGATCAATTTGGCAATACTTTCAAGAGTCTTTAGCGATTCTTTTTGGCGCATCGTAGACGACTCATTTAGACGATTGTTTTAAGACTCGTTTGAAGTAGAATTAAAGACGTCTTACACGATTCTTTTCTGCGCATTGTAGACGTCTCAAATGGAAGAGTCGCCGCCTTGACACAGTTTCTCCCGTTGTATTGAACTTGCGCGATCGGAATAGGACATCGTCGCCGATTAATTTAATCGTCCGGTTCGATTGTAGAAGAGTCGTCTACGATTGAAAATGCTAGCTGGGATTGAATATACAATATCAATCGAGACAAATCCATTCATCTATCACATACACCTAAAGGAAATTGAATTGTTTCCTATAATTCGGATTTTTTGACCGTAGTGCATTAGTCTAAAGTAACCCGAAAACTGGGGAATTCCCCACAAGTTGGCATCGCTAACATCAACAAACACCATACAAAGTTCTTCATTAACTAAAGGTTTTTTGTTCTTCAATAACTAATACGCAACACTTTGGCGCCACATTCTTCCGTATTCCATGTTCTGGTTCAAAGGACTTCATGTAATTATGTTGACACCAGACTGTTTTTGTGTTTTTCTCTATTTCCGCTCAAAGTTTAAGCGTCTACTGAAGAATTCCTTTGAACCTACTCAATATAAACGAAACAGTAAAGAAACATAGCAGACAATTACAAACTAATAACTCATGCGATCATTAGAGGAACAAAATGAACATCAGAAAATTATGAAATCACAACTACATACTAGTTATCTAAATATTTTTCAGACAATCCAACACCTACATCCTTCCACAAACATGCTCGCAACATACCAAAGCATGGCGCCAAAACAGCGCTAATTGCTAACGGAGACAACATTTTAAACACTAATAAACTCATTAACCTCCAGGGTGGGGAGAGTGTTGCACAGCAGGAAGTTGTGTAGAGAGCACCAAAAAATATGCACCCACATAATCGGCTGTTGTTGTTTGGAATTCTTATAGGCACAAATGACACAAAATAGGCTTATTAAACAATTAAAACAACATTCTGGCAACACCTGTAACCTGCCCCACTCCCCCTGAAATCCAACGATAAAGCTTCGAAAACTATCCGTAACATTTTATGCTTTCTGCAATTTGATGCTTCAAATGATGTCATAAATTTTTATAAACAACACTTTGAACGATAATAAATCGCCGCTAAATGTCACTAATAAGTGTTTGAAATAATATATAAAAAGTTTCACTTTCTTCCGCAACACCTACCGGCAGTCACAAGCCGACTGCGGCATCGTCTACTCTGTTTTTTTTGGGGTCTCTAGCTCCTCTAATTAATTTATGATTTTCTACACCGCATTAATCTACTTGCCCGGCCTCTTCACTGTTGCTTAGTTAGTGGATGTTTGGCGCTATGTCTACGTTTTTTTTTCAGGCTGGAGAAAATCTTCAGTATTTCCTACGTAAGACCATCTGTAGGAGTCACAAGCGTGCGCTTCTCCTTCTACTTCATTCATACTCATCTAAAGATCACATAATTTTTTCTTGCTCACAACTTGGTGTTTATGTCAGAACCAACATCTGATCCGTGCACACATCGCATCATGATGTTGTGGCTGGTGTGATGTCTGGATTATGAATTCCATGTTCTATTCGACATTCGTCATAATAATATTTTTGACTTTTAAGTCTCCGTCGGCTTATTGGCTCATGTTCGGGTGATGTCAATGTGGAACAGATGTCAATGTGGAGCAACGTGGTTTTTGGTGTATTTATTAATCATGCTCCGATTTGGTGTTACTTTTATGTTTAATTTCTTTTAAGTATAAAGATTATTTAAAGTGTTATATCACAAAATAATAGCAATATCTGATAAAAATAACGTCATTTAAAAATTTGTGGTAATTAAATTAATTTTTGTGGAATTTTAAGTAAATTAACCGTTTTGATGAAGTCGCTTTGTATGGGAGGTATGTATGGTTTTCATCCGATTTGGCTCATTTTCGAATCTGATCCGTATTTTTCAAAAATAAGCATAAATATTAAATTTCGTTACGATAGCCTTAAAATAACGGTCACATACAAACGGACATGATTTAATCCACTCAGTAGATGATGCTGATCAAGAATATATCTACTTTTCTATATCTAATACACCTCCTTATGGGCGTTAAAAATTAAGTTGCGAAGTTAATTAAAACTTTATTTAAGATTTAATACCGAAAAAGTAAAGGAATTCAAAATCAAAATCTGAAAATTTTGTGTGTTTTATTATTCTTATTTATTCGGAGAAAACTAGCATTTCAGCTCAAAAACATACTGAATATTTTTAAAAAAATATGAAAATTTTATAAAAAAGGTAGTTTAGCTTTTAATTTTAAAGCTGTCTTCTTGATATTTTTAGAGAAAATCTTTTTAAATTAATAAGGTTTCTTTTTTGAATTTTCTATAAAGAAATCTTTTCAAAACAAAACGGAATCGTTGTTAGACTTAACCATAAAATATTCTTCAACTTACACCGGCTTACAAAACAAAAAAAAATCTTTACATTTAATGTCACTATATTTTTCCTATGTACTATTTTGACTGTTTAATATTAAATTCACATTGATAAAATTTTTTTGTAAAAAGTTTCGTGAAAGAATTCGTTTTTTAGTTTTTTTCGGACCATATCTGAGTAAGAAATGTTGAATTGGGTTCTTGTTTTCCAATTAGTTCAGAAGTTATGGCCCAAAAATTAATTGGACGAATATAAATAGCTTATATTTTAAAAAAACCTACCCATAAATAATTTTCTCGATTCTAATAATTTTCTAGATTGTCAATTTTAGCTGGCGGAAAAATATAGGAGAATACTAATAATATAATAAAAATCAGTGTTATCTGTAACACAGTACGACAGTGGTTGGTACACATGAGAAATGTTAACAGAATATGAAAATAGGCTTAAAATAAAGAAATACGTGTCTCAGCGTTTTGCTGTAGCACGTCAGAATTTTGAAAAAAATCAATTTTTAAGCTTCGAAAGACCGTGGTGGTTCACTTGTAATGTAATACTATTATAAAAATTTCTATAAAAACAGAATGAGTGAACCGCTTTTAATGCTTGAGCCAGTTTTGAAAAGGGAATTAAATTTTGATTTTTTTTTATTTAAAAAACAATTTTTTCTCCGCCAGATGGCGCTTTAATTTTCAGGTTAAGTTAAAAAATAACCAAAAATTTAATGTAATGTAATGTTATGTATATATAATGTAAAAATACAAAAATTAATATGAAATCTTTACTATTATTTTGTGTTAAAAATTAACAACATTGTATTTTTAATAAATTTCGTACATTTCTGGTTATTTTTTTAACTTTACATGAAAATTAAAGCGCCATCTAGCGGAGAAAAAAATGTTTTTTTAATAAGAAAAAATCCAAATTTAATTCACTTTTCAAGCATTAAAATAGGTTCACCCATTCTGTTTTTGTAGAAATTTTTATACTAGTATTACATTACACTAAACCTCCACAGTCCTTCGAAGCTTAAAAATCGATTTTCTCAAAATTCCGACGTACTACAGCAAAACGCCGAGACACGTATTTCTTTATTTTAAGCCTATTTTCATATTCTGTTAACATTTCTCATGTGTGCTCAAAAAAATTTGATTTTGTCGTACTGTGTAATATAAGGGATATAACTTTTTTTGAGTGAAAAATACTAGTCCAATACCATGTGAGGAAGGTTTTTCTAATAATAAAAAACAATTTTTTAGGTTGATTCGGTGAGCTAGAGTTTTGAAATTTAAAACGCAGCTCAGAACTGGATGACAACACAATAATCACTTATTTTCTTGTCTGTACGTTTGTTTGTTTAGCTAAACTGCGAAATTATTTGATACATACATACATACATATGTACATACATATTAAAAATCAAACAAAAATATTGAAAAGCTCATTGACATTTTTAAATTTCAAAAACTCACATCTAAAGTTAATTTATTGCCTCATTTAGAAATAGTTTTCGTGTGAGTTCTCCAGCTCATAGCGTTAGGTGATTGATTTATAACCACAAGGTAGTGAGTTCGAGCCTCAACAGTGTAGACGGATTTTATTTTTTTTATATGAGACAAAATCAAATTTTGAAAAATTCGTGAAAAGAAAAGTGTAAAAAAGTAGTTTCAAAAATTTTTTTTTCTTATAGAAAGTAGTTTGATTTATTGCTATTTATAGTATATTTTTTGTGAGTTCTGTAGCTCAGAGCACAGAGCGCTTGCTTTATAATCGTAAGGTTGTGAGTTCGAGCCTCAACAATGTCAATGGATTTTTTATCGTTTGTTTTTTGTTTAATTTTTAATATTTATAGAACTATTTCGCTCTCTTGAAGAAATTATTTTGCCATCTTTATTATTTTTTCCAGAAAATACTTTCTAATACCTTATTTACGAAAACGTAAATTATTTATTTATTAACGGTACCTTATTTATGAAAATTGGATAAAAACTTACGCAGATACAATTAATTAAAAACTTTCCAATTCTGGCGATTTCGGATGATTTGCAGAATTGAAAGGTACAATAACTTTTTAACGAATGGCGATATAAAAAATAAATGAACTTATGTTCTTAGAATTTTAATAGGAACCTATAGCCCAAAAATAAAACAAATCGAAAGCCATGAGACGGACCCGTTTTGCGTTATGCTTGGAATGGGCGAGTTATCAAAAAAATTTTCCAGATTAATATGCTTAATCTTGAGAAATTATTTTCTTAATCAACAACATCATAACAGTGCGAATGGCTCAGTTGGCTAAGGCTTTAGTCTTTACTATAATATTTTTTGGAATCTTGAGTAGTGGGTTCAGATCCCATCAGAGCCATAATTTTTTTTTCTTAATTGCTTTTAGTTTTGTTGTGGTTTTTTTAGTTTTTTTTAGTTGTTTTTTAGTGATTTCGTTCTATTTTTTTCATTAATTTTTTATAATAGCAAAGCGAACGCTAAAAAATTGATCCTGAATACCAAGCATTTTGTGGCTTGATTTAAGTAATTTTTTAATGGACTATTAATTTTGATATTGCAGGATATATAAGCTTGAAATTAAGAAAATTTCGACTGGAATATTTATTTTAATATCGAAGAAAATATTGTCTTGATTTGGGGCTATACTTTCTGAAGTGAGAATTTTGATAGCTCAGCAAATATCCATTTGATTTAAGTAGATTTTGAATGGAATATTTATTTTGATGCTTCAGAAAATAGTTTTCTTGATTTAAGCTTATATTCGCTGAGCGCTATCTGTGGCCGCGATTTTCTTAATCCCTACTGAATATGAGTATATTTTCCTATCCGTGTAGAGGAATTGATTGAATCCATACTTGTATTATTGATTAGGTGAAAGAAAACTTTGTGAAGACAACTTTGACAACAAACGTGAAAGAAAATTTTAATTGCTTTTAACCTCGGCAAGCGTTTCCAGCTCTCAGTTGTTCCTGAGTGATTCCATTGCTTTTCGACAAAAAAAAATTAAATTCTCAACCTGACCCTCTCCGATTTGGTTAAAACTTTGCATACACGTAGTGTTGGCTACAATTTAGAAAATAAATTTGTAATTTTTATTTTTTTCGAATGGTTACTGCGTTACGGGTACACAAAAATTGAAAAAAATTCGGTTTTTTTTTCTTGAGGACTGATTTTCATTTGATCATAACTTCAGTTAAGTTTGAGATAGAGAAACGATTTTAGATTCATATTAAAGATATTTTCAAAAGGCTTATTTTTTATAATAAAACTTTAAAATTTCTGAAATATTAAAGTAAATTTTTTTTTCATTAAAGTTTAAAAAAAAATATTTTTGTGAAAGTCATTTTTAAAAATTTTGGTAAAGATATATATTATTTATTGATAATTTATCTAAGTTCCCTCAAAAATTCAGCCTGGCATGACAATGTAAACACTATTAAAATAATTTTCGAAGCAAACTTACTTTAAAATTGATGCTCAACACAGCAGCTTGCGAGAAAGAAACAAGAACTGAACACACTAAAGTATACCATGTGTGTGTCTGTGCACAGTGCGTCATCGGTGCTTCGGTCTAAACTAAGCAGAGTTGATAACCTTCTTCGAAATAAACTCTTCTAATAACAATTAATATTAAATTTCACACAACACATTCATGCAGCGCATTTAGGAAAAAACCTACACAAATAAAAATCCTAACAAAAATTACCGAACGTCCTTAAATCCCAATAATCGCCAGCTCTGTGAGTGCAAGTGAAGTGCTTCAATATTAAACTTTGACGTCAGTGTTTTCTTCAATTTCAATTTACATAAAATGCCTAATTTCAAAGTTTTGTGTTGCAATCCTTTTAATGAGAAAGATCACAAATTTCAAAGGCGCAATTTACGATCGGTTTCTCAATGGATGGTAGAAAAAGTTCCCTTCATAACACTTGAACATAAGATATGTGACAAATGTAGAAAAAAATTTCAAAAATTGAGGTTTTTCAATTTTAATTGTTATAAGATGAGTTTTTTTCGAAGAATTTTATCAACTTTGCTTAGCTTACACCGAAGCACCGATGTTACACTGTGCACATGCACACACATATGGTATTCTTTAGTGTGTTCAGTTCTAGTTGCTTTCTCGAAAGCTGCTGTGTTGAGCATAAATTTTAAAGTAAATTTACTTCGAAAATTATTTTAATAGTGTTCCCATTGTTGTCCCAGGCTGAAATTTTGAGAGAACTTAGATAAATTATCATGACTTAATACATATTTTTTCAAAATTTTTAAAAATGACTTTCACAAAAATATTTTTTTTCAACTTTTATGCAAAAAGAAAATAGCGTAAATATTTGAGAAATTTTAAATTTTTATTATACAAACTAAGCCTTTTGAAAATATCTTTAATATGAATCTAAAATCGTTGCTCTATCTCAAACTTTATCGAAGTTATGATCAAATGAAAATCAGTTCTCAAGAAAAAAACCGAATTTTTTCAATTTTTGAGTATCCGTAACTCAGTAACCACTCGAAAAAAATAAAAATTACAAATATATTTTTTAAATTGTAGCAACACTACGTGCATACAAAGTTTGAACCAAATCGGAGAGGGTCAGGTTGAGAGTGTTGTTGAAAAGCAATGTAATCACTCTCCTGTCCTTTAATTCCACATTTTCCACAATTTAGTTGTGGATTTTTAGTTTTCCATAATTCACTGTAAAAAGGAAATCTTATAACTAGGTGAAAAAGCTGTCTTAAAGTAAGCTGCAACAACTTTAAGACAGCTTTCGCTGAAATTTCACAAGCCCTTATGTGCTGCAAACCAGCATCCAATACTGTCTTACTTTAAGGCAGCTAAATCGTAAAACCAGCAGTAGCTTCGCTGAATTTCAGCCCTATTTGTTGGTGAAAAGCAGCTCAACCTATCTGAAATTTTTTTACTTTAAGGCAGTTAAACCTTAAAAGCAGCAGTAGCTTCGCTGAATTTCAGCACTTATTTCTAGAGAAAAGCAGCATAACCTCTCTTAAATTAATTTCCAGTATGCTGAAAGCACACACCTTTAGCTGGTGAAATAAAACTAATTTTTGCGACTATGCTTATCAGTAGAAACATTTTAGGAAAAAAAACAATAATAATTAACACCTCCTTAAACATTAATTTATTAATTAATAGCTTCCAAGGCTTTAAAAAAGTGACATTGCACGTTTGAAAAAAAAAAAGAAACAGATTCAATTTTAAACATTTATAAACAAACTATAAAACAGAAAATATTTAAATTATAATTCGTAAATAATACGTTCAAAAACAATATTCATTATACATTTTAATTTGAATTATTGATTAATGACTTATTAATTAATAGCTTTAAATGACTTTAAAGAGACATTGCACGTTTAAAAAAAAATAAAAAGACTCAATTCTAAAACACATTTTTGAAAAGAATATAAGACATAGTAAATTCAAATTATATGTTACTTAAAGAATCAGCCCTGGCATGAATAATTTTTTTCCCGGAATCGGAAAAAGGAGTTTTCATTTTTAGAATTAAGCTCAAGAACATTTTGGAAATTTTTAATGCAAATTTGTTTATCAACAGTCAATATTCATGAGTGTTAAAAAATGTGAAGTCTTTGTCTGCTTTCTTAAAAATGAAAACTCCCTTTTCAGATTCCGGGCAAAAAACTAATCATTATAGGGCTGATTATTTACGTAAAAAAATAATATTTCTCATACATTTCTCATACAACAATGTCTATGACATTTTTACAAAACTAAAAACAATTAATGACTTATTTATTTATTGATAACTTTAAAGTGACATTGCACGTTTTAAAAAATATAAAATGACTCAATTCTCACAGAATTTTTGAAAAGAATATAAGACATAGTAAATTTAATTTATTTGTTACGTAAATAATCAGCCCTGGCATTAATAATTTTTTTCCCGGAATCGAAAAAAGGCGTTTTCATTTTTAAGATGAAGCTCAAGAACATTTTGGAAATTTTTAATGCAAATTTGTTTATCAACAGTCAATATTCATGAGTGTAAAAAAATGTAAAGTCTTTATCTGCTTTCTTAGAAATGAAAGCTCCCGTTTCAGAAAAACTAATCATTAAAGGGCTGATTATTTACGAAAAAAATATACTTACTATACATTTTAACAATGTCTGACATTTTTATAATACTAAAAAAAAGATTTATCAACTTACATAATTCAATACTCGTTCATCCAATTTCATACATTTTCTCTTTCTTAAAAAAAAAACGTCGTGGGGTGAACATATAAAGAAAAACGCAAGAAAGTGCAAAATTGAAAATACAAAAATGGCAGGTGGTTTACATTCTGTTTTTTTGAATTGCATTCTGTAAAAGCTCAACAAAAATATGCCGTTATTTTGCCAAACTACATGTTGGATAGACTTGCAGAATCGGCTGAAACTCTCTTATGCACAACATTTAATAGAATTAACTAAGAAAGACACAGAAAGAATAAATAGGTTATATAATTATTATTCGTTTTGAAACCACTTTTTTGCTTAGCCCTCACGATTGTATCATTGACCCTGGTACTTATATCATAGTACTGAAAGTTATTATAGAAAATACAACCCTGTGCTTAGCTTTCTTTGTTTACCTTTTTACTTTTTGGCAAGTTATGCGCAAGTGTAATATATTTTGTTAAATCGTTTGATCAAGTGCGGTTAATTTATTCGAATAAAATCGTTAATTTATTAAAATAAATATAATGTTTTGTTAGGTGAGTATCTTTTGCATAATCACCATTTGCCAGTTGCAATTGGCTTAGAAAAGAAAGTGCCCCAAAGTTGGACAAATGACCAAGAAAATCTTGCTGGCTTTTTTAATTTTTCCAGCAAAACGAAGCTTTATGTGTATCAAAAGAAAGGCAATTCCAGCATCTATTAAGCAAGGTATAAAACTTTAAAATGAATTTTAATTTGTTTAAGATATAAACCCTATTTTATATGTAGATTCTTCCGAAAAACAAGTGGTTTTCCCTTTTACCAAAGCAATATGGGTATCAAAAGAAGGGTTTTATCATTCCTATTCAACGAGATATGACTATGAGATACCAACCAAAGAAAAGGTAATGCAAGTATCTTTTTAACGAGGTATAACACATAAAAATCCATGCATATTCTTATTAAGATATTCTCTCTTTAGTTTTAGATTTGTCTTAAAAAGAAGTGATTTTCCCTTTTAACGAAAGCAATGCGGGTATAAAAAAAGCTTTTTTTATTAGCTATTCAACGAGATGCCAACAATAAAATAGCAACTAATGGAAAGTTAATGTAAGTATATATTTAACCAGGTATTAAACGTTAAAATCGATATATGTTTTTTTCAGATATTAACTATTTTTATATTTAGATTTGTCTGAAAAGCTACTGATTTTCTTTTCTACGAAAGTGATATTGGTATCATAAGAAAGGTAATATTATTATCTCAATCAACGAGATATCAACAAAAACCAACAAAATAAACGAAAGGTAACGCGAGTATCTATTCAACAAGATATCAAACATTAAAATCCATGAATAAATTTTGAAGCTTTAACTCTCTTTAACTCGTACTGCAAAAGGGGTTTATAAACTTTGTCACTTCGTTTGTAACGCTGATAAGGACACGTGGCAGGTATAGAAAATTATTATATACATATTCTTAATCAGCATCATCTTATGAGTCGATTAAGACATCTTCGTCTGTGTGTCTGACTGTCTGTCTACACGATAATATCCGCAATATTAGAGCTATCGTATTGAAATTAGGTATATCCGAAAATCCATATTTTAAATATAGTAACAATTTTTATAAATATTAAACGAATAAAAAAAATTTTGTTTTACTAATTGTTTGCTTCATTTGTATACTTATGGCTTAAATAAATAATAACATATATTATTTTGGATGTTCATTAGTATTAACAACAAAAAATGGAAATTTCGGAATAAAAATAAGAAATCTTTTGTAGACATTTTTTTAAAAATTCGTTAAAAATAGCAATCGGTGGAATCCCAACCTAAAATTGTGTGTTCCCAGAGTGCCAAACGGATCTGTTACGAATCCGTAACGAACTCACTTCTTCGTACATTTTGTCCGAAACGGATTGCGTTTCGCATCCGGAACGGATCCTTTTTCATATGAAATTCCTCTCTCCGTTACGGACTTCAGTTACGAATCCGTTTCGGACTTCAGATACGAATCCGTTTCGGACTTCAGATACGTATCCGTTTCGGACTTCAGTTACGAATCTTTTTCGAGCTTCAGATACGAATCCGTTTCGGACTTCAGATACGAATCCGTTTCGGACTTCAGATACGAATCTTTTTCGAGTTTCAGATACGAATCCGTTTCGGACTTCAGATACGAATCCATTTCGGACTTCATATACGAAACAGACGTTTCAGACTTTTTTTTTTTAAATAATGCGAACTCGCAACGGACTCGTTTGACGCATTTAGCTACAGATGTTAAAAATATAGGTTCTCTAAACAAGTTTGACGCATTCAAATTCGAAAACTTTTTGCAGGAAATTAAACGTAAATTAAAACAAAAAAATTATTTTGTAATCAAATTTATAAGAGAGTAGTGGAGGCTAGTTTAAATGGTAAAAAAAATTATTCAAAATATCAAACAAACGAGTACAATGTTGGTGAGTTCCAGGATGGCTCATACTTGTTTCTTCAAACAGCTAAACATTATTTTTCATTGAAGCATCCCAATAACTTTTACTGCTATAATGATAAAGCGTACAAAATTCACGCAATTAAAAAAGTTTCCGAAAAATATCTTGTGTACGGCTATCCTATAGTCACATTTAACTTGATGACTAATGATAATTATTTAAAAATTCTGACAAGTACTTTTCTTCGATTTGAAGGAGAGCTTGAGGAGCACGAGCCTAATGAAATAAAAAAGTTGTTTAAAATAAAAATAAGTACACAATTGTATTTCGTATCCCTAATCCACTGAAAATAAAATAAGAAATTGTAAAACAAATTTAAAACTGTCTTTTATGTTAACGTTGTGGTATTTTTTTTGACGGATTCGCAACGGGTTCGTAACGGGTCCGTCAAAACATAAGAGCGATTCCTCTCAAAAATACGAATTGCTTTTTCCATTTTTTCGGATCCGCCTCGAACTCAGAACGGACTTCAGAAACGAATCCGTAACGGACTTCAGATACGAATCCGTTTCGGACTTTATATACGAATCCGTTTCAGACTCTTTTGGCGGATTCGTAACGGGTTCGTAACGGGTCCGTCGAAACATAAGAAAACGTAGATCGTGTTGACGGACTCGTAACGGGTTCGTAACGGATCCGCATCCGTTTTTGTGCACATTGGGTTAGTCTTTAAAATTGATGGCTTAACTCAACACTACTATGAAAAATGAGATTGAAAATTTCAGGTTAAAAAAAAAAATAATTTTTCATAAAAATGCTACAAAAAATATACCACAAAAAAAAATCAACATATTTAAAATATGTGAACTCTTATTTCTGTACAACCTACAGTTTAAAAACTACATATATTTCAATACATGCACTAAGTGTATTTTTTAAGATTTTTACATATTTTTTAAAATTTTCAAAAATAGTGATGTCAGAAACGTGGGCGATTTGACATGGCGCTTTTAATCAATAAACGAAAATTAAGTTTGAGAATAAGACAAATCGGATGAAAACTACGCTTACATCCCATACAAAGTAACTTTATTGGAGTATATGTATTTATGTATAGAAAAAGTACCTATATCTATAAATATGTATAAAAACCAATTGCTGTGCGTTAGTCTTGCTAAAACTCGAAAACGTCTCGACCGATTTGAATTATTGGTTACTGTGTTTTGTATACCTGATTTGAGTGAAGGTTACAAAAAATATGTTGCCACACCCATTTTTACCGCCCACAAATCAATAAAATGCTATATTTCAGACGGTTTTGGTTATACAGGTAATTTAGTATGTTTGGTTACTGTTAGAAACAGTATGAAAAATGGGCGTGGTCGCACTTTAGCTACGCCCACTCTTGAAAAAAAGTGATCCGATTGTAATAATAAAATTTGGTTAAAGGTGAAATGTATCAAAAAAATCATAGAAAAAGTGGGAGGGGCTAGACCATTTCCACGCCCACAAAGACCAATTGAATACATATGTAAACAGCTGAACGGATTTTGCTCAAATTTAGTACACAAATTGTGTGCTTTCTAAACTATATTTTAACATACTTAGTTTGGGCCACGCTCCTTCCGCCACTTTTTAACTAACGTTTATTTTGTTACTGCAATACTTTTTTCTATCAAAGTTTTTTAAATTTAGTGTTAAAAAAATGTCTGTCGTTTTGGCACCAACATATGACAAAAACATTTACATATCTTCAAATTTTAAGTACAGTGACTTTTCCATAAAACATAGGCTTTTTCATTTGCTCGACTATTGAAATCATATTTTCTTCAGAAGCAGCAAAAATTGTTTCTTTGAATTTCAAATTACCAATTTAACCCTATACGTGAAATTAATGTAAGGCCCTGCTGAAAATAAAAGCAAGACTGCCTGATTTTGAACACGCAAGCTTTAAAATGTTGAATTTCAACCTCCTACTGTCTGAAATTAAGGCAGCATAATCTTAATATAAAGAAGACGCTTAAATTAATGCTAATGTTGATTTTAAGGCAGTGCTGAAAATAAGATTTCGTTTTTACAGTGTTCCTAAATGCAGGAAAGAAAAAAGAAAGTGAAAAGAACCATGCCGGAGCCCGGATTCGAACTAGGGCCCTCTGGGTTGATAGTCTAGCGCACTCTCCACTAGACTACAAAGGCCGTCAAACTGATTTTAGGTTTTTGTACCGCCCATGATACACGCTCACTTTATGCAAAATCCCATATATTTTGGAGAACCGGTAAAAAATCAAATGTCTTGCTGAAACCCATGGAAGAATTATCCAGGTAGTTTTGACAACTGCTTATTTTCTCTTCAAAAGGAAAACATAGCCTGTCAAAAACAGCTGTTAGTGAAAGAAATCGAAAAAGAAAGCAAGCGTCGAAAACTAAAATTATAAAAATTAAATAAGAATTTTTGTGCGTTGAAATAAACAAATAAAAATTTAAAATCATAAAAGTTGTAAAAAATTGTGTGTGATTTGTACGAAAAGTTTTTCAGTTCGTGATGTTAAATTCTACTCAGTGCCTCAAAAGGAGCTCGTCGCCAGAGGTAGATTGATGACTGAGGCGTAATGCTGATAGAAAAGTTGTTTGCTTGCGAAAAACATTTTACAGACCTTTGTCCAAATCTTCATAGTTTCTGCTATGGCATTGCAGATTTATTGTTTTCATTTATTGACAATGGTCGATTAAAAGCGCTCTCTTTTTGAGTAAATTTTTTGACAGCTTATGTTTTTCATAAAAACTGTCAACACTACCTGGCTAATTCTGCTATATCTGAAACCTATGATTAAAATTTTTGTTTTTAAACATATAGCCTGACAACAACAAAAAAAAAACAAATGCTAAACGACTCCATTTTGGAGGTTAGGGAGTCAATTTCTTTTAAAAATAAATAAATAATAGAAATAAAGTTGTATTAAGCTAAGAAATCCTTCTATTTTTCTTCCGAGCTTGTATAGTTTAGAACATGCAATCGCAAGTATTCGCAGTAAATTTTCGTATATCTCATCAAAACGTATTCTTAACTTCCCAGTAGTTCCAGTCTTGAAGAAATCTCAAATGAATCATGTACGATTATTCTTGATCCTTGACGAAACATGCTGATTTGGCCCTACATAAATTTCATATAAATATTCCAAATTCGTGTAAGACGCAATGTAGAAACGTCGGGACTTATCATGCACGAACCCAGTATCAAAATATTGAGAATGTTTCGTTAACGAAAAGAAGACAAGAATATAAAGAAAATTCGTCAAGGAATTAAAATTGAAACGTGCTTCTGGACCGAATTTAACGTCGTGCGATATATTTGTTAGAGGATAAAAATATTTCATCCTCTCTCAACTCTATTTGAAATCGACGTAATGTTGGTTTCGTAATGGCCTGACGCCACCACACCGTATGTTTTACAGGTCCACTCGAGCAGCTGTCCAAGCCCACTCGCCATTTACTATTGCCTTGATGCCACACAGAACCTTCGTTGCAGTGATAATTCGTTCTTTAGTCGTACGGCAAAGTTGGGAAATAGTCTCCCTGCGAGTGTGTTTCCCGTCAGTTTTGAGCTGTGCAAATTTAAAACAAATCATCGAAACTACTCCATCTTTTCAAACTCTAACTAACTATCACCCATGTTCCAAATCAACATAATGCCCTTACATTTATAAGAAACATCACCTGAGCTTTCACTCTACAAAACAGAAAAAAAGTATACCAAATTGTCAAAGTCAAGCGAATTCGACAGCAATGACAATGACACCTAAACAGTGGTGTCAATGAATATTTAAATACTATCGAAAACCATCGATAGTCAGTTCAAAACTATCGATAGTCACAATAGTGTGAAATTATTGATAGTTTGCGAACTCTACAGTTTAGCCTCTGAACGATTCGGCGAATTACAACAATCATGAATATCTTGAAGTTGTTGTAATAGAGTGGAAAAATTAAGGCGCTGGCAACTGCTACTTTGCATTATATTTTGTATGCTTTTTTTTTAAGTTCAGCAGCTCATGCAGAAACTTCCTTTAAGAAATCATCACGAAAAGTTCGTCAATGATGCCGCGAACTACTGGGTATAGTTCTATGATTATTCTACAGCGGAACTCTGCGGAACTTTTTTTTAGTTGAAAAAAATTGTCGTAGAAATTATAAACATAACACAACATCACAAAAACAGCTTCTGCATTAACAAAATATTTGAATCAACACAGAGTTGCACAACAATTTATTTTATTACAAGCCTCTCACCTACATTAAAAAAAATTCCTTCTTCAAACTAAAAAAAAATAAGTTTTTGAGATAATTAATTTGTATTTGATTTAATTAAAGTATTGACTAAGACAATATTAAGTCAGTTTTATAGACATTTATTTAACTATGGTTTTTTTCTATTTTGGCCCTTCTCGTGACACTGTTTGTTGTGGCTATCAAGGAAACTGAAAATGTCCTCAATCTCAATTTCAAAAGGACTTTCTTTGAGGTCCTAAAAACATGTTCTAGAACAGAGTTGTAAATCCTATAGCTCTTTTAGCTATATATTATATATTTCCGTGTGTGTTGTAATTCAAGGAATTATGAACATGGCATTGTTGTTGTTTGCTCGCGCCGAAAGCTAGCTATTAATGTTATTGCTGCTGTGATTTTTTTTGTTGGTATGTTCTCGTACCTCGTTGTTTACTTCACTTTTTTTAGTTTGTATTCTAAATTATATACATACCTATAGTTAGTTGTTTTCAATTTCGATATTTATACATAGCACGCAATAGAGTAGCATTTTTTGATCTAAAATCGTTTCATTGTCGTTATCAAAAAATGTCAACAAACAATTTGGTAATTTAAAACAAATTCAAGAATGAAGTGACGGAAAAAGTACTTCCCTTTAAAATTTGCCTGTCCGCAGTTGTTATTTCGAAAACGAAATATTTAATTGCATTGAAATAACTTAATTAAGATTTTAATTAGCAACACTTGCAAAAAAATTTGCTATGTCTGCCAAACTATGGCACAAGCTGTCATACCATAAAATAAATAAAAATAAAATTTCTAATAAAAAATAAAAATAAAATAATAACGACAACAAATAAAACGCCATTTTCGAATGCGAAAAATTCGCATATAAAATATGTCAAGCAATTCGCTGCGATTCATTATTCGCAATTAGCGAAATTAAGTTGTCATTTTCATTTGTGCAAATTATGCGCTCGGCAAATTTGATCATTTAGTTAAATCAATGTGACAGCTAGTGTGGCAACCCTGGTTGATGGCTGTGATTTCAGGCTAATTAACGAGTTTGCACACTCCGGTGTTTGCTGAGTTATAATTTACGCATTAGGTGCATGCAATAAAAGTGGGTGAGAAACGAAATGAGTAGCTTTCTCATTAAAGTCCTCAACTTTTATTAGAGATAAGATTGAAAAAATGCCATTTCGCATACAGTTTAAATTAGCTTTTTTTACATACGCTATGAAAGTAATCAAATAAATAATTTTAAAATTCAAATTCAAACCATTTTCTTTAAGCGAGTCTCATAATTTGTGCATTTTTACTTGTGTTTAAGGAGAGTGGACCCTGTATGTCTTGCACTCTTGGCTGGCATCCAAATAATGCTGCTTCATCGTTCGTTGGCTGGATTTTTTTTCGATAGTTTCTTGGAGCTACGCCCATTTCAAACTATATGAATTTATTTTGCTGCAATTGATGACTTAATTATTATTTTATATTCTCGACTTATGCTCGTTTAGTTTATGAGTACGATGTGGATTTTAGGCCATCTGAGGGTGAAAAAATTTACCCAATTTTTATAATATTTTTTTTGTAATTTGTAAAATTTTTTGACTTTAAGACTTAAGGATATATATTAAACTTTAATTGAATTTAATTTTTTGCTCAAAATAAAAACCTTTTTATGAGTGACGTCAAAAAAAGTTTTGATATACATATGTGTAAAAATATGTTTAAAATTAACTGAAAATAATATTTAAATATTTTTGAGCTAGTTTCCCACTTTTTTTCTACAAACAAAAATTGTCCCCTCAACATAACGCTTGCATATATAAAACGCAAATGAGGCGTCATAACTTTATTTTATGATTTAAAAGGCATGTTTTGTAAAATTCTAATTTGATAATTGGTTGTAATTTATGAGTGTGTCTGTCACCACAAATGCACATAGTCACACACTTCGGATATACCTATCCATACATAACGCCTTCCTCTCGTTAGCATTTCGCTAAAGATTTCTCAGAAATAAAGTCACATTAATTTTGTATGCATCTTCAAGATTCGTTGTAGGCTCAAGCATCACAGCGTTACGTTTCTCTCAATGAAATGCAATCGGTTTTTGCCAACTTCCTGACGTAGGAATATGGTATGAATGAATGGGTGAACATTTTTCATCAGAATTTTTAATATGACGATGCTAAATACATAAAAAAAAATGCATTTTGGCGAGGCTTTGTCTTGAGTTCGAAACGGGAGGAAATAATTGTGATTTATGAAAAGTTTGATTTCCGCTTAATGAGAATTCATCCATATGAGAATAATGTTTAAATTTGATCGGTGTGAAGTTAGCCCAAAAGTTTTATCTCAAATTTTTTGACTCAGCCGTAAACTTTTTAACCCGCTGCAAATGATTTAAAATGGCAAAAACTACTGAATAATCTTTTTGTAATAGAACAAAAATACTAAAAATACGTTAATTAATTTTTACATTTTACAGCATTTATTTCATGAATATTTAATACATACAAATAAAATAAAAGTAAACATACAGGTTGGTAGAAAGGTATTGAAAGCGACACCTATTAACCAGCAGAGGAGTCAAAATTCATACACCATTTAATATTTCATTCTTCATTTAAACACACAAGAAATTTCATTTCGATTAGCCAATTCATTCTTTGTTTACTTTTTCAATGAAAAATACCGAATATCGTGCAGTGTTAAAATACTTTGTATGGGTAGGTTTATCAGCAACAGAAATTAATACAAAATTTAAATAATGAAAGTATTAAAAGAATCAGCTCCTTCATTATCCATTTTGCATCGATGGGTTTTAGACTTTAAATGTGGTCACTTAAACAATACCAAAAATCATTGAGCATTCAACAATGATATTGTTTGTGAAGATCGCTGTTTGACTAAGCGTGAAATTGCTGATACCATAGGCATATAAGACGAATGAATACTCAATATTTTACATGAAGAATACATATAAAAAAGCTGTTCGGAAAGTAACTGCCGCATTCGTTAGGTTAGGTTAGGTTAGATTAGGTTAGGTTAGGCTAAAGTGGCTGCCTCAATTGAGACACACTTAGGCCTATGCGGCCCATTGTGGTACCGAAGGGTTGATTCCCATTCTCTATTTAAACCAGATAGAGCTGTTCACAAAGCTTAGGATTCGGTATACTGATATTTCCAAGAGTTCTTCGAGGTCCTTGAAAACCCAGTTTTTTAAGTGAAGAAAACGTTTTTGAGCCAGCGCTGGGCAAGTGCAGAGAAAGTGTTCGGTAGATTCCTCCTCCTCCTCATCTCTACAGGTTCAGCAGAAGTCGTTGTGGGGTATGTTTAATCTTTGAGCGTGCCTACCAATGAGGCAGTGCCCTGTCAGGATCCCTATCATGGCGCTAATGCAATCTCTACTGACAGAAAAAAGTTCTTTTGAACGCTTAAGATTGAGTTTAGGCCAGATTTAAGCCGTGTGTTACAGATATTACACGTGTTACCTGCTGACTATCTATTGTTGGTTTTGATGCAGGATAACTCATGTGTAAGGAATTTACATGTGGTGAGAAGAATACCAAGGTTTCTCTTGTCTAAAGATAGTTGTTTGGTAGTACCTGCACGAGCGAGTTCATCTGCTTTACAGTTACCTAGAAAATCCTTGTGTCCAAGAATCCAGCATAGAAGGATTTTGAGCTGCTCTGCCATCTCGTTTAGAAATCTGCGGCAGTTAAGAACTGTTTCAGATGTTATTTCAACAGTTCCTAGGGCTTTCAAAGCGGGCTTGACTGTCAGAAAGTACGCAAATATCCATGGAAGATATTTCATTTACCTGAAGCCAAGTTAACGCTCCATGTATAGCAGCGATTTCAGCTTGAAATACACTGCAGTGGTCAGGGACTTAATGATAAATGCTTCTCAGTAGACTCCTCCACCTACTTTGCCATCTAGTTTTGATCCATCAGTAAAGATTTCAATGACATTGTGAAATGAACGGTTTTCTAGTTCCCACTCTTATCGAGAGGGAATGGATACATTGAACTTCCTTTCAAAGGATAGTTTTGTGTGATGTAGTCAATGGACCTAGGTAAGGGAGGGAGAAATTTTCTAATGCAAGAATGTCCTAGTGTACCTTCTTTCCACTAGGAGGTGGCTTCTAGGCGGATGGCTGTATTAACGGCCATCTGTTTAGCTAGGATATCAAGTGGTGTAAGATAGAGCATTGTTTCTAATGCGTCTGTCTGAGTGGTTCTTAGGGCTCCAGTGATGCACAGTTCCGCTGATCTTTGAACATTACGGAGAAGGTTAAGGTGAGTCTGTTTTTCGAGTGCATGCCACCAGACAATAGCATGCACCATATACAAGATTGGCCTTACAACTGCTGTATATAGCCAGTGAGTAACACTTGGTTGTAAGCCCCATTTGCTACCTATCGCATTTTTGCATGAGTATAGGCAATATTCGCTTTTTTGGCACTCTTGAGCAGATTGGGTTCCTATCCAGTATAAGGCCCAGGTATTTTGCTTGATCTGAGAAGCTAAGTCTTGTGTTTCCGAGTTTAGGAGGACTAATTGGAGGTATATTGTGTTTTCTGGTGGAAGTCACTACCTCAGTAGTGGAATTCTGTAGCATATTTCGGCCGATATTCGGTGTCGCAAAGTTCTATTTGCGATAATTTTCGGAAAATGGTATTCAGTAAATACTTTTTTCCGATTTTGTCGGTGAAATTATCGGAAGTTTGTCGGAAATGAATCGCATAACTTGCGACGAATATTTTGTTGACGAAAACTGAACCCAAAACATCTGCAAGTTTTTTTAAAATAAAAATTATTTAAATTAAACTGCATTGAGCAAATTTAAATCTCTAGTTTTTTTGTTAGCTTTGAATGGCTTTTAGTTATTTGGAAATAGATGCTACGCCTCAAGCGACTGAAGATCATGTTCATTAAAAAAATTGGAACGATATGTTGATTCTCCTTTGCCATGATACGAAACATGGCTCGTATATTTGTTGATCTTCTGCAATTCGCAATGTAATTAGAAGGTCATTTGAAAATTTGGATTATAGAACTTTAGTAATAGGTTTGAACTTCCGAACCGGCATAAAGATTTGCGAAAGTTTTATTTATAATTATATCGAAGCCTTTTGCCTTTTTCCGAACCGGCATAAAGATTTGCGAAAGTTTTATTTATAATTATATATTCAAGCCCTTTGCAAGTTTAAAAATTGCCTAGAAATCCTTTATTATTTCAGCATCGTTCACTTAAAAACATTTATGAACAAATGTTTAATATGGAAATTAATATTAAATTAAAATCACTCATACCACACGAAATCTTGTTGATCAATGTGTTTAGTTCTTTAAAAAAGTTAGCATTAAATGCAAATCTTCAAGTAACGTATAAACACTGAGAGGCACGTTTTGTGTTTATTATAGTTTCAACGTTTTTCGCTTAATTTGGTATGAGGATTCTCGTGGTGACATTCGTTTCGCCACTTTACCAAACACTTTAGAGCAAATTTTTTAAATGATTTATTGATCAGAATCAAAAATTACTCAAGATATATACTTACTTTCATATTGATAACTCTTGAACCGTTATGCTTTTCATTTTGGTTTCTTTAGAAAAGTAGTTTTTTTCTATCCTGGCCAACAACTTTGTTGAACAAACAAATTTGAAACAATCGATTTTTTTTGTATGTTACAAAAATTTGCATGCTTCTTTTTTATTTGGAAAAGTTTACATTTTAACTGATTTTTCCATTATGGTCACAACAGACAACACTGGACAGATTCCAGTAGTCTGCTTAAACTTCTTCTTGGAGCTGAGATTGTTGGTGTGTCCGCACTTCATCAAAAGTTATACTTTTGTGCCAAGATACGCAATGAGGGATCAATGATACCACCATGCAGACGGAGCACCAAATGAAGTTTGGATTCCCTCTGAATATTGTAGTCAGATAAAATTCGGCCATCCTCAAGCTGCTTGCCAGCGAAGATTAAACGTTGCTGATCTGGGGTATTCCGTCTTTGTCTTGGATCTTAGCCATGACATTTTCGATGTTGTTTGATGGCTCATTCTCAAGAGTGATGGTCTTACCGGTGAGGGTCTTGACGAAAATCTGCATTTTATTAGTTTCTTCAGAAACACGCATCCAAATGTTATTTACAAAAGGAAATATTAAATTGTCTTGAATTCTTTGACAAGCAACATATTTCTGGCCCGCTTTCAATGCTTAAAATAATTGCATATCACCACCAGTGCCAGTCCTACAAGGTAAATGTAATTAACACTAAACCTGCAAACACAATATTTAATTGATTATAACTTACTATTTGCCATTGTTTAGCTGCACTTTGGACACCGTTCAAACCATTTTGCATTTAAATTTATAGCCCAAACAGAATAGGCATAGCCAACATGTAGCGAACTGTCGAAAACATAGTCAACGAAATGTTGTGCACAGAATCGAATTTGTGTTAATAACGCAGATAGAACTTTATGCTTACAATATTTTGTTATTTTTTACTAAATAAATAGATACAGCCTTTTGCATACAATAATTTGTTTGCTTTTTTACTAATTTGGACTAATATGTTTCAGTCAATTTTAAGTGTTCTAATTTGAACAATGTATTTTGACATTTCGCTACCGTTGGCTGCGGCAAAAGTTAAAAGATCGTCAACATTTTTGTGTCGGCTGCGTTCGCTACGTGTTGGTTATTTTCATTATGTTCATTTCATAGGGTTGCAAGGCAACCAACTTCTATGTTGACATTTCTTCTGTTGGCTGCGTGTTGGCTATGCTTATTCTGTTTGGGCTATTAAACTGAATAAATTTGACATTTATCATCGACAAATAACTAGTGTTGCCACTTTTTCTCACTTAAATTCGAAAAGTTTTTCTACCGAATTTTGTCGCAAAGTACAAGTTAATGAATACCGTTTTGGGTATGACAACCAAAAAAAGTCGCAAATTGCGATTCCGATCGGAAGTTGCGAAAAAGTTACAGAATCCCACTACAGTTTTGTTTGGGTTAACGCTAAGCCCACAGCTGATAGCCAAGTTGACTAGAGTATTTAGGCAATTTTGCATAATGTCTCGAAGAGCAGATATATATTTTCCAGAGGTAACCATAGCAACGTCATCGGCATAAGCTATCACCCTGCACCCCTCTAGTTCCAGTTTAACTAACAGTTCATTTACTGCTAAAATCCAGAGTAGAGGCGATAGAACCCCTCCCTGACGGGTTTCTCTTGGTACAGATCTTAACGTGGATGCCGCTCCAAATTTTGCACTTATAATCCTGCCAACTAGCATTTGATTTATGAGTGCTATCAGTACGGCATCCACCCAAGCTCCATCAGCGCATTGGTGATAGCTCTTGCCTTGACATTATTAAAGGCTCCTTCTATATCAATGAAAGCTATCATTGTATATTCCTTCAGATGGAGGGATTTTTCAATGATGAAGACTATGGAGTGGAGAGCTGTTTCCACGGATTTGCCTTTGGTGTTAGCATGTTGTGCTTCTTTTCTATCATGTATCTTAAGTGAATGTCAATTAATCTCTCGAGGATTTTTAAAAAAAAAGATGAGAGACTAATTGGTCGCAGGTCTTTTGAGTTTACGTGTAAGCTTTTGCGTGCCTTACACCCAAAAAAAAAGCGGAGTAAATAAAGTCATATTCGGAGTCAATTTAACTCTTTTCGTGCATGGTATTTTGCCAAAGCTGTAAAAACTATATTTAACTCCGTTTGTGTGTTCAATTTACTTCAAAAATTGGGTTTGTTTGAAAAGTCGTACTGACAACGTTTTGAGTTGTTTTAAGGTTGAGAAATTGAGAATTTTTAAATTTTGAGTTCACTAAAAAAAAAGTAGAATAAACTCATTTAGATGTAGCATGCAGCTTTAAAAATAAACAAACTCACCCACAGAAGAGTAAAATAAAGAACCTGTAATTTCTTTTGTGTTTAATTATTTTTATTTCTTATTTCAATTGAATACAAAGGAGTTTAAAGACATGGTTAACGCCGAAAACAGAAACTCTTCTCCACACTCACAGAGCAGCTTATCCACTATTTGGCAATTTTGAATCTCTATAATTTCTTATAAAACAAAACTTTTTTTACTTTTGAGCTTAAATTGCGCTCAACTCTCAAAATTTGTTTCAAAGGTGTTTCATTTCTTTGATTTAAAGGGGAATTTTTAAAAAAAGGGATTTTTGTATTAAAAATATTTGAAAAAAGGGATAAATATTTGCATTGATTTTACAATGGATTGCTGTAGTTTTGCTCGTTGAATGAGGGAAAAGGTATTTTTAAGCATTTATCAAAATGTAGTAAGGATTTAACAACAGGGTGAACGCTAGGTTTATCAAAGTTTTTTAAAAGATGAGTTAGTTGTGTTCCTATACTAATGCAAAAATGAACGTGGCATTTAATTTAATATGCTTAATTCCGATATATATTGATGCTAAAATAATTAAAATTGGTACAAAAATAGGTAGAATATTCTCAAGGCGATTTGTGTTAAGTGAGCAGGGTTGCCAAAATGTCGTTATACAAACATTAAACATTTGTTTATTAGTGTTTAATGTAGTTTCGTTAATAAAATATGATAATATGTGACTTTAGTATATTCCAAAAACTCATAAATTCCTTTAAAAAAATGTATGTATCTTGAACTTTATTAAAACAACAGTTATATACCAAATTTTATAAAATTGTTTAGTTTCCCAACATTTTCTATAAAAAATACATCGCAGGTTAAAAACATTACAGTATAGTGTGTATACAGTACAGAAGGGAAACTTCTTAATATAAAGAATAAGATAGATTTTTGTAAAAAAAACAAAGAGAAAGAAAGAGAAAGCATCTCAAACGAAATACAATACAACATTTTTATAAAAAATATTCTGCTTATTTTATATTTTCATGTCATTGTTTGGTGTTTCATTTAGCAATACTGGTCTTAATGGCTTGCGATGTATGCGAAATATGTTCGTGATTTGATATTTACCAAATAACGCGAAAAAATTCACCTATGGGGATCTAATGTGGGAGTTGCCATACAAAAAAAAAAAATTAAAAACTGGCTTTTATAATACATATCAAAACTTCTATAACCCCTAAGGGAATCAATATATGAGCTGGTCCTATTAATTTTTCCACTTTGACACTTCTTTTGAACTCACCTTTTCTCTATCTGCCACCCTTCTTGGGATCCCGATACAAAAAACACAAAATGATACAATGTTTATTATAATTAATATAAAAAAATCTATGACGGTTAGAGGGTCTAATGTCTGGTCATACTGATTTTTTAATTGAAAATTTCTTCTAAGCATACCAGCACTCTATCTACCACCCTTTTGGGCGTCCCGATACAAAAAACACAAAAAATAGAAAAAATTGTCTATTATAGTTCATATCAAAAAATCGATAACCCCTAGGGATGTCAAATGTATGAGCTGGTCCTCTTGTTTTCTTTATTTAACATTTCTTTTAAACGCACATACACTCTATCTGCCACCCTTCAAATACAAACCCCTACCCATACAAAAAAAAAATATCATTGCTTGTGTACACAATTTTTCGGGACGAGATTAAAAAAAACTTTCGTGACGAGACTCGAAAAATTTTATCCTCTATATCAAATAACCGCATAAGAAGTTTCACTTCGAAAAGATATACGAAAACATATAACTCGTAATAGTAAAAACGGCCCTTTTCTTTCATTATGCAACATTTAATTCTTACAGCACACTTGATTTGCTTGTTAAAATATTTGAGTACTTTCTCTTCATTCAAAGTAAAACGAACAAACGGAAATATTTGCTCGAGCAGACTCTGTTTTGTGCCTAACATAACTCCGTTTCAGCTTTAAAATACAAAGATGTTCTTCATAGATAGTTGCAATAAGTTTTAATAGAGTTGAAAGGGCAAATGTTCGGAGAAGATGCCGAGTTCATTTGAAACTGCTTTTAGTTTACTCCAAGCTTTAAAAATGAGTTGCATCAAGCAAAACAAGTTTTATATTAACAAAAAAATATTGATGCAATTCATTTTGCGTTTTTCGGCGACAAAACGTTTTTAACTTCTCAAAAACTCTTTGACTCATGAAAAAACTTGGGTTAACTCCGCACATTTTTTTCGGTGTAGGTATAAAGATAACCTTCACATAACGCCATCCTTGGGAATGTGGTTTAGGTCAAGGCAGTTTGGTAGATCAACAAAAGCCGCTCCTTAATGATGCCTTACGACTTTTGAATTTCTATGGGAGCTATACCATTTGGTCCTGGTGACTTAAATGGTTTGCAGCTATTGATTGCCCATTCGAGTTTTATTTGTGAGAGCATTTTTAGAGATCTGTTCACAGATGGTAACCGATATTCCTGAATTGGAGCGTTACATATCTCTGAACATCCCGGAAAGTGGGTTTCTACTAAAACATTCGTTAACAATTAAACAAAATCAAAATCGAAAAATTTCTCATCGTAATTTGAAGCATTTTAATCAGAAAAACCGATTTCCCACATTGTTTTTTGTTATAAAAGCCCAAAGTCGTTTATTGGCAAAAGTCTACAAAAGAGAGACATTAAATGAATACCCGGCTAATGGGTTCAGGAATCTCTTGGACCTTTAAACAAAATTTATTTATTTTTGGAAAAACATTCAAAACGTTCTTAATAAACAAGAACAAAAGCTAAACAGATTATTGAGCTTAAAGAAAGTGTATGGAATTGTTAAAATACACCAGGTCTGCCCATCCCACCACAATCTAGGATTGTGCCATAGTAATTGCTCGACCATAATTGCACAATAACCCCAAACTCTCACTCAATAGTCCATTTAATGTATTACCTCAGTTATACTCCCCTAAGACTTTCCTATCCCTTCCGATTTAATTAACAATTTATCGTTACATTTTCTTTTTTTTCTTTTTAATTTATAATTATTTTTCCCATCTACAATTGGTACATTTATAATATGAATTGCATTTTTTACAAAAAAAAAAAAAAAATAATTTATATTTTTAAAACTGTTTAAATTTCTAGTCTTATTATAGTTTAGATATTTAAGTTTAATTAATTTAAATTTAAGTTAAGTTAAGTTAAGCTTGGTTTATTTAGTGTTGATTAATTTAAGTAAGTTAAGTTTATTTAATTTTACAAAATTTTATGTGAATTAAGTTTATTAAACATTTAGTAATAATACCAGAATAGTTTTAAATATAGTTTAAATTAATATTGCAATATAATTAAATTTTCATTGAATTATATTTTTAATAATCCAACTCAAAAAAGTATAATAAAGTAATAACACTCACGTTTTTAAATCCTTGTTAAGGATCTTTGCAATTTTTGATTACTAAGTTTAGTTAGATTTTTATACCATCCTCCTCCGCGCTCAAAGTTGATTGATGATTACTGCTACAGACATTTGCTAAAACTATATGAGTTGGATTTATAGTCATTAGATCATAAGACAATTAAATTATTTAATTAAATTTTAATCTGTTCATATAAAAAATGATTAATATAACAAGCTCACGAAACTACAAAATTTTACAATAGTTTAAGGATAATGCATTGAGTAAAAAAAAACTAAATTTTATTAGATATTGATTGATTGAATGATGTTCCTGGCAGGACACAAATTCCTTGATTGTAATTTGCAATATTACTAGATCGTTTCATCGACGTTTCGTTTGTCTGATCTTGTTGTATTTTGTTGGATATTGAATTTTTGGATTTTGCTGGATTTTGTTGGGTTTCTTTGAGCCTTTGTTAGATTTTGTTGAATTATCAGAGCTGTTGTTGATTTTATAGGTGTTGTTAATTTTTGTTGGATTTATAGAGCTGTTTTTAATTTGATATCATTGCGTGCAGACAAAAAAAATTTTCCGAATACGATGAAAATTTTTCAACAAAAATTATGGAGGTCGACTCAAATCAAAATCAAATTCTTACTGAAAAAAGGTTCTTCAATCAAAATTTTATTTAATTTTTTTTCCAGCACAGAACATAAAAAAAGCGAATTTACACGATTCACTATCATCGTAAAATATAATCACTAAAATGTAAATTGAGTTTCATCTTTAAAATGAAGATGATTGTCATCCACATTGAACAGTAAAGGAAGTAGAAGGTCTTCCTATTTTTGATGAAAGTGTAAGCAAACCGAACTGATGTGTCACTCGTACTGAAACACAATTGAAAGGTGTTAACATAATTTCAAGCAAAAAGTTTATATTTATTTTTATTTAATTGCTGAATAGCTTTTATTTATTTAATTTTTTTAAACGTCAATAAAATTAATCACCCAACGAATATATTTTGACATTCAACACCGAATCATTCATCAAATTTCAAATTTACACTTTGAATAATGTAAATTAAAAATTGATTCACTGTCATTGTTCAACGTTCACTATCATCGTTTTGAGTGAAATGTGTAAATTCGCCTTAAGTTTGTTTTCGAAAGAAGTGAATTTTCCACCCGTAACATTTTTAAGAATGAATGAGGATTGGATCTCTTCCACCGTGATCCTAAACTGAAATAAGAACTAAAGCTGCTGGTTTGCCTTCAAAACAGATAAAGTCAGGACAATCGGTGAAAAAGGTTATGGCACCCAGTGTTATGGGATACAAAAGGGATTTTGTTGATTGATTATCTTGAGAAAGGAAAAAAAACAGAGCTTCCGGAAAATCATTACAGTGATGGTATAAAATTATTGGAGGATCAATGGAATAAGTGTATGCGGCTGGATCTGTAAATGGTTTAGGTCTAATGTTTAACCATGTAGGTAGTGCTGTTGTTGCTGTAGCAGTGGTTAAAGGTATATTTGAGAGTAAAACTCAGAAACGAATTGAGAAATGGTCATGATTCTTTTACTACATCATTACTTTTTATGCAAAACAAAATTACAAAAATACAAAATGAATAAAAAATAATTGTATGAAAAGTTTTTAAATGTTTACGATAAAAACTTTAAATCAAGCCTACCTTTATGCATACCATATGAAAGAACATTAAAAAATCCATTTTTGGTTTTGAATATTTTTTTCAACAACAAATATTTTTAACAAAGTTTGTTGCGAAAAAAGGGAATTCGTTAAGGTTTTTCTTTGGAAAAATATAAAAAATTAGAAGGGGAACGAAAATGAAAAAGATTGAAACACGATTGAACGAACAATTAATCAAAATTTAAAAAAAAAAATGAATGCAATCCTTTGTAACATGACCGAATTATTCACTTTCAAAGCCAGCACTTTCAGTTTTAATGGAATTTTTTTTCTTTTTCAATAAAATTAGTACTAAAAACTTGTGCGAAAATTTTTGTGGTGTCAATTTCTTGAAAATTTTAAGCAACTAGCATATTCATATAGAAAACGAAATTTTTCTAATAAAAGACATCTAAACCAAGAATGTTACTTACCACAAAGGTATGCAATTACCAAATTGCAATAATATAACTTTGAAAATTCTTGCATTGCAGATTATTTACCTTTAACATTTAAGGTGATTGATGAATCTGAGAACCTAAGGCCTTTTCCACACTTGGTCAACGCAACTCCAACTCAAGTTGCTAGCCTGTGTTTTTATACCGGAACCTTCAGATTAAGCAACTTGCACGCAACAAGTTCTCGACACGCTCTCAACCTGTTCAACGCAACGCGGCTTTCCGCAATTTTCATCGGCGACGTGTAGCATCAGTTTGTTTGTTTTGTGAATTCAAGTATTTGTAGTGCAGTAGGCTTAATATTAATCAAGGTGAATTAGCTAATTAATTAGTTCCTAATAGAATCTAAAAGAAGAAGAAATAGTTTGCAAAATGAATGAGCAAGTGTTAAATATTAAATTAGTGCAAAAAGTCGAAAAACATGAGTTATTATATAATAACAATTATTATATGTTGCATGACTTTTGAAGCAAGTCTGAAAGCATTCGGTTTATAGTAGCATTGCTTTTCAACTTTTTCGCTGTTGCGTTGAAGTTGTGTTGGAATTGCGTTGACCAAGTGTGGAAAAGGCCTAAGTGTTTAGGCCGCAACCCTAAATAATAATTAAAGTAGTAGATTGACTTACTACATTACCGACTCATTCCAGTATCGACTCTCCCGATACGAGTCGCTCGATCGGCTTCTCCGACGAGGATTTTTCTTGGTTCAATCAATCACCAATTGATTATCACCCGAAAAAGTAAAGTTTTTCGACGCCGAAGCAACCATCTTTAATTCTTGTTGAATTTACTCTTCACCTATTGGAAAACGTAAGAATTAATAAAGGTATTAATTGTTAATATTACCCATACTTATCTGTGTTCTTTTTATTCTTGTTGTTTTTTTTTCCATATCCGTGTGCATATATTTCGAGCACAAATTGCCTGAAATTTATATGCAACCAGCTTGATTGTCCACTCTTTGCAGCTCAAATAGCCAGCGCCCTGTAGTGAAAATTCACAGGAACAAATATACGCTAATTTGTTTATGGTCCTTCGAGCCGGATTTCCACGCCAATTAAATGTATTGACATATAAAAGACAGTGAAATTTTGACATTTTAAATCTCCAATCATGGTTGTGAGCTTGGTTGCATTGAACAAATTTTTCAGTTCAACAGCGTACGAACCAAGGAAAAAAAAATGTCGCTACCTTTTCGCTGTCAAAAACGCAATGCATTTCTTATGAAAGATCTCTTTTCGCTTCTACAGCATACTAAGCCTTAACTGAGTTTTTTACTTCTAGACTTCCTGACTTAAGTAATATAGAAGATGATTTACATGTTACTATTCCCCATCATGTTTGATTACAAAAAGAAGGATGTTTGGCGATGACAAAAAAGGTCAAAAATTAGGGGTAAAGATATCTAATGTCTCGATTAACACCGGGTATATCAGCTAGTATTAAATAAAAAACTAATTTCTTTTAAATGTTCACATTCTTTCATTTTTGCTTTCAATAACATTGAACCAACCTGTAACAAAAAGATAATTTAAAACCGCTCAGTATACTATTAAGGAAAAATTTATTATGTTACGGTGGTGATTTTTTCCGATCTTTGATGATTTTTTGGTGATTTTTCACAGAACTAAAGTCAATTATCTTTATGCCGCAGAATGGTCTATAATGAATAGAAATTAAGATGATTCTTATATAATATATATAATAATATCGACACAAAAAATTGAAGATGACCCCTAAATTTTTGCTCAAAAATACATTTTAATGTAATGTTATGTAATGTATTGTAATGTAATGCAATGTGATGTAATGTAGTGTAATGTAATGTAATGTTATGTAATGTAATGTAATGTAATGTAATGTAATGTAATGTAATGTAATGTAATGTAATGTAGTGTAATGTAATGTAATGTAATGTAATGTAATGTAATGTAATGTAATGTAATGTAATGTAATGTAATGTAATGAAATGTAATTGTCTGGCGCTTTGCATGATCAAGTCCCGGTTTATCGTCCTTGGTATCAAAATTGGTCCGAATTGCCAAAATTCCTGATTTTTGTATGAAACTCAGATTTCCACACCTCAAAAGGTTCCATCCTGAATTTTGGATGTGTGATATCCAATGGAAAACTGATGATTTTAATCCTTGGTCCTTAAATTGCTATGGTTTTTTTAAAAAATTTAAATAATTAAAGAATTTTTCAATAAAAATCTATTTTAATCTGGAACCTTTTGATTCAGGGCAAGTTTTGAGACAAGTGTTAGGGTGTGAAATTCTGAATTTCATAAAAAAATCACTATTATTTGCTTTTCGGACCAAATTTCGGTACCAAGGTCGATAGACTGGGACTTAAGCATAGTGTTAATCGAATACACTTTCCAGCAAAAATTGACGATGAAAAATTTTTATCTTCTAACGTTTTTTCGTTTTGTTTAAAAACAAATTTTTCTTTTAAGCTTAGTATGCTGTAGGAACGAAAATTATTGGGCATTTAATTCTACACACGAAATTTTGGTACAGGCTCAACACTAACACATACTTACCATAACGTGTTTGTTGAATGTGTTAGTTAAACATTGTTGTTGAACGTCAAATTTCCACGCCAATTAAATGTATCGACATATAAAAGACGAAACTAACGAAAAAAAATTTCGCTACCTTTTCGCTGTCAAAAACGCAATGCATTCCTTACGAAAGATTTGTTTTCGCTTCTACAGCATACTAAGCTTTAACTGAGTATTTTACTTCTAGACTTCCTGACTTAAGCACTATATAGGAAATGATTTACATTTTACTATTCCCCATCATGCATGATTACAAAAAGAAGGATACAAAACAACGAACTCATATTACGAAATAATTCAAACGAACTGACACACAAATTAGTCACCAAACAAACAGCACAAACCATTAATCAAACAACACTACCACTCAACCTTAACCGGAAAGAGGTCAACGGACACTTGGTCGCTCCACTTCAACTCAAGTTTTTAAAGGAATCAGAATTAAATCCTTTCCGCAAAACATACCTCAGTAATCGGAGACCAAAGAAAAAGAAAAAAATAAAAGAAAAACCAAAGCACTCACAACTGCGGAGGAGTCGAAAAAGACAGATATCCTACTCCGAAAACATATACACACACACACACACCGATGCAACCTTACGACAACTCAATAATATTCTAATAGCCACAAAATGCCTCATTATGTCACGCATGCAGATGTTAACCAAAAAAACAAAACGCGTATTGAATTTTGTGTGCTGAGGAGTTGAGGGTAATTAATGGCAGCATAAAATAAAATACTTAAAAAAAGTAATGATACCACAACTGATACAAAAAAAGGGACGTTCACACGAGACACAAGATTTATGTGTGTTTGCTGACAAACACTTGAAATGTGATGATTTATAATGAAGATGCATCGCTTGGTATTAATTAATTTTTGACGCGGTTTTGCTCGATTTAAACTCAATGGCTCTGTGAGTTATGAACATAACAAACAATTGAGTTGAATTGCATGCAGAAGTGCACTTTTTTTGTTTTTGCTATTATGGGTAGTATAACCAAAATGTTGGAATTTGTATAGGTGGTGATGATGAAACACCTTCGAGGTTGCATGGTTAACATATATTTGCTTGAAGTTATGAGTACAAAAAAATAGAATCTAGGAATCGAAAAAGTAAACCTACATTTTGTCAAGAATGTACCGAAAATTGATAATTTAAAAAGTCCGTTTAAAGGAATTTGTTAAATCTTAAATAATTTCATATTATGATCAATCTTTATTAAATTTATAAATAAAAACTGGAAAAATTTTAACTGTGTCGACTTTTCAGTTTTATATTAAATAGGCCCATTGTTTTCTATATAGAATTTGCAATCTTTTTTGCAAATTTTTCCTGAAATTTCCGGGGCCCCCTGAAGCTCGGGGCCCGGAATACTCGCCTCACTCGCCTCTCTGTTAAGAAGACGCTGCCACCTATACAAAGTGACTTTATCAAAACTGTAAAATCTCCAAAAATTCCACAAAAATTAATAAATGGACTTCAAATTCTTCACATAAGTTTTGATTTTTACTAGCTGATATACCCTGATATCTATACATTTTAACATACACTTCTCGTTTTAATGTTTCTAAAAATGCCGAATAATGAAAAACATGTCTGCGAGTTACCAAATTTCAGCGTTTAAGGTACAAGGCCCTGAATTGCTTGAGATTTAATTTATAGTACTTTTTTCTATTTGTGACTGCCAAAAGTTATAAAAAATTAAATTTGGTATTGCATGGAGTAAAAATACAGTATTTATTGGAATTTATTTAATGGCAACGAAAAAACTGCTGCTATCTTATTTGTTTGTGGCGTTATTGACTATAGCTGCATGCAGAAATATTGATTGAAATAAAAATTCTTGAATTTTTGTCTAAAAAATAAATAAAAAATTTCTCTGCTGTTGATATTCTGATAATTGACGCCATTTCTTGAGTCTTCAGAATTACTTTTTAATACGTAAAATGGTGCAGTCACTTGTTAGGTTGCGTTTCGCATCTGTTTTTGTGCACATCGGTTTTATAAAGCGGCTGCCCTTTTATTTGCCAATTATTCTTTACAGCAACCTTTGAAACAATATAATCGACATAACCAATTGATCGACTTGCATCCAGTAGAATAAAACTGCAAGAATAATGCAGGAAGTGTCCATTATCATTTTTGCTGCAAGCTCAACGAACTATTTAAAAATTATTGCAGTGCATTTTAACATTCAGAAATTATCGCAGAGCATTTCAACATAAAGAAAAAGATAAGAAGCAATCCAAGTTGTTTGCAAAATTTTTATCCGTACTATACTGTGGGAGGGGGTGGCAAGAGGTGGGCGGAAAATTACTCTTAAGTGCAAAGCATTTTTTAGAAATTATAAAAACAACATTTAAAACAACCATTGCATTTTTCTTAAAAGAAATAGAAAAACAAATTTTGTGTCAAACTGAAATAGTTTTTGCATAAAAGTGATGCTCATATGAAAGCGTATAAATATTACAATTTTCGGTTTTTATTATTTTTACAACAAAAACTACTTTTGCACTATTTTTTGGAAGAAAAAGACATTTTTTGTACCTTTTTTAAAAAAAAGATTTAAAATATAGATCGTAAGATAACTGAACTTTTAAAGTAATTTTTAAAGTTATTAAAATGAACTTTTAGATAAAAGAAGATTAAATGAAATATATTAAAACACAAAGAAGCTATTCGCATCGAAAGTCAAAACTTTGAATTTGGAAAAGTTTTTTTGGCTTAAGGTAATGATGTTATATACAAAAATTCATTGTATTTAGATTTTCTAAATTTTTCAAGTTATGAGAATGTTGTTCGTGCCAAAAAAAACGAACATTTTTTACATTATTATCCTTAAGAAAATTTAAAAAGTTAGTATACATTAACATATATTGTATACAAAAATGCATATTGTAGGGTACTCATTAGAGATAAACAAAAACTGTCCAGGTGGTGTTTGTAGCCCTTTTAATTACCAAAAACTCTTTCATAGGTTATTCAAATGCATCTCTAATTTTTAACTCACTTTTTAGTGTTTTTAATTTCCAATATTTTACAATAGAACAGTTATTTTGAAGAGAGTCCTTTTTTGGTTGATAAAAAGTAGCCTATGTCCCAACCAGGGACGACCTACATGTCAAGTTTGAAAAAAATCCATCCAGTAGTTTTCACGTCATGCGCGTTCGGACAGACAAATGGACAGTCAGACCAATATTTTTAAAAATTACATTTTTGGAATCCACATTATTCAAAATGTTCAGTGCAAAAAGAATTTTGAAAAATATTCAAAGTACAGATTTTTTTACAGTTTTAGATTCAACAAAATCTATTTTGTACTTCTTATTTCTCTCAAGAAAATCATAGATTTGTGAAACAAAGTTATAGTAAAAAAATGTAAATACCGCGAAAGTGAACGGCAATGATGCAACTTTTTTACAGTATGTAACTAGAATGTCCATAGCTTACGATTATAAAAACAGTTTCCCTTAACTTTACGCAACTCACGACTATATCTCTATTAACACTTTAAGCATAGTACTCTGTTCAGTTTCATGTGAAATTCCACTCAAATCTCCATACAAAAAGTGACAGCTGCGAAACAAGCGTGGACATTTTCACAACATTTTCGTCAGAGCAGTACTCTGTTCCGCTGCGTGAAATTATTGCAACATATTTCTGAGCAACATTTTTTCACGACAATTTAATTGCTCTGCCTCAGTGTTGCCATGAAAAAAAATTTTACAGCGTAACTTTTGCACTCTGCTCGTCGGATTTCTCGTCGGATTTGTGAAACTCTGAAAACAAGAACTAAGAAATTTCAGTCGGTTTTTACAACAAAGAAGACAAATAAAATATTGCATTTTAGTAGACGTATGACGTATATTTAAGGTTTATTTATTTAATTAAATAACATTTTTTTCGAAAGTCAATTCAATAATCATTATAAATATAGAAAATATATTATAATAAATTACATTTTGAAAATATTTTTGAACACACAAAAGAAGAGTAAAAATCAAATTAAATACATCTGCAACACAGTTTGGTTTAATGTAGATCTCTTAAATCGGTAAAAATTAAATGCATAGAGCTTTAATACATTATTTTTCAATTTTAACTCTTTAAATGTAAAGCTTTTGCTGCAAGTAAATTAACGAAAAAATGTTGTTGTTTTAAGCCAGAAAAACTACAAAAAAATTAGATTTTAGTGAAAAAAAAATATGTGTAAAAAAATATAATTTTTTTCGAAGTCATATATACATTGCTTTATTAAATTTGTTTATCAATTCTTTATCAATTCAAGACTAAACAGTTATAAGATTTCATACGCAGATAATCTTTTGTATGCAGAGTTCCTTCCATTGTATCTAACTATAATATATTGCGAACTTTAGTTTTATTAATATTTATTTGGCTAAAAGTTCGCTCAACGTTAGCTGAGGAATTCGGTTAGCTCAAGAATTCAAAAATAAATTTTCCCATTATTGGAAATGCAGAAGTACCATCGCATCTTTTTATTTTAAAGTTGCCATCAATTTTATTACACAAATTTTTTTTCTTTTCATATACATATGTATATAAAAATATATGCAAAATCGGATGCCGGATCTACTTTTTCTGAAATCGTAACATTTTGAAGAATTTTGGTCAAATATCTGAACGTCGGATTCAAGTATTAAAATCGTAACATATCCGATATATCGGACCATATGGCAACGCTGCTCTGCCTATTTATTTTAAAGTGAAAAGAGAGTTATCATATGAAATCTCCAAACTCATTCTCTGAGTCTCTCTGAGTCTCTCTGAGAAACGTTGCCATAGAAATTCCTCGCAACAAACTTTAAGTCAGAACTTTCACTCAACAAATAGGCTTGGGTAGTTCACGAACGAACTAGTTCAATTGAACTATTCGCACTCATGAACTATGTGAACTAGTTCGTTGATTAGTTCTTTTAGTTCAATCGATTTTGCAGCGAGTCAGATCAAAATGAACTATTGAAAATTTGTTTTCACTCAACAATGGTTTGAGTCCGTGCTGATACAGTTTTCGCTAATGAACGGTAAAAAAGTTTTTTGCAAAAATAAATTTTTGTGAATGCCCCATGTGTGTAGTATTTTTATGTAAATTTCTTCCATGTCCGCAGTTAATAATTGATTCGGTCATATAGTTCGTTTCATTTTATGGACCTGATCATGAACGAGCAAACAAAATAAACTAAAAGACCTATTAAACTAAAAAATACAACGAACTAACATACCTAACGATCTAAAACAGTGTCGGGCAGCTTTGCACACCTATACTTTCTCACCTTGAGTATGTATTAATGAGCGCTTTAAAGCTCACACTGAAAATAAAGTAGTGCTAAAGCGCTTTTTGCAGAAATCTTACTAGGCATTATGGGATATTTTTTTGCTCGGATTTGTATTGCGAAATTAAATAAATAAGTAGTAGACAGAATGTCAAAAGGAAACATACCGACAGACGGATAATGTGAAATACAGATAAGCAGACCGAAATGTAAAAAGGCAGGCTAATAGTAAAAAACAAATATGTTTATTGTGTGAATATTGTGTTTATTTTGATTATTGGGATTTGCCAAGGCAAGACTGACAGCGTAAGATGTTTTCATTGTACGTACTTAGAAAATGATCACTATATGAAATGATATGTGGACATGCCGCTTTTAAATAATTAATTAATTTCTCCATCACATACTCCACAATCACCTTATATTGGCCATGCAAATTATCGTAATGCCTTGTAATGCATAATTTTTTTAACTTTACCTCTTTGATGCCGCGCCATGTCATTATTTACTTAAAACAAAAAATTTTCCCATACACACTTCTAAAAATTTTGCATACATAAAATTTTATGCAGTGTAATTTTACGCTATATCTGTGTCGATGAGCAATAACAGCTTAAGTCTTATTTCAAAGTTTTCAAAAATCTTGCTTCAAAGTTTTCAGTCGCCATATAATTTATATGAAGGAGTCTTTCATTTTTGCGTCGTGTCTTTGGCTAAAGTCATGCTAGAAGTTCTAGATTTTATATGTTCATAATGATAATATATACGTGGAACACAACTCCATCAATAACTCAGTTTTGTCTTAAATCGACTTAAGCTATTATGCTTATCGACACAGATAAAATATAATTTATTCAAGGAACACGCAAGCGCAGATCTTATCTGCTTGACATTCGCTTGAACACTAAAGCTTTGATCGTTCTGTAGGTGAGATGAATATATATTTTACTGCACAAACACAATCTCAAGTGTGCAAAGCTGCCCGACACTGATCTAAAACACCAAACGAACTATAAGACCTAACGAACTAACAACATGAACGAGTGCACGAAACGAACTAAAAGACCGAACGAACTAAATGAACTAAAAGAATTTTATGAACGAACTAGTTCATTAAACTCAAATGAACTAAAAAGAGCGATCTTTTTAGTGAACGAAAATGCCCAAGCCTAGCAACAAATAAATAGATGTTGCCAGCGAAATTTCACGCAAACGAACAGAGTACTAGGCTTTAGGGTTAATTAAAATTAAAAAAAATTAAATATTGTATATAGCAACACTATTATAAAAAAAAAATAAATTTTGTGTTGCTGAAATACCTAAACAAAAAGGTTCCATCATAGTTTTATTAAATTTTTTTAAAATAATGTACAAAAAAAACTTTCAAAATTGCAGATAAACACGTTTGTTACTGCGCGCACTCAAAGTGAAAAAATGGTGTCTTTCAAAGTGCATTGCTGGTAAGCGTTACAATATTTTTCAACCATTTTTTCATCAGGTATGCAGAATTTTATCCTCTTTTATAGGGTACCAAACACTTCTATGTACCTTTAATTTTTTTTAATTAATGCTCACTTTTGCCATAAAATCCGCATTGTACCAACGCACAACTGTCCTTTATACTGACGCTGAGTTTCAGCACGATCTGTCGTTCAGTTCGTTTTTGAAACACATTTTCAGAAATCGACTTCAGTTCTCGTTGCGAATTATCTTTTTTATTTTCTATCGACTTAAAACGGGCTCCTTGAAGTTGTAATTTTAGTTTTGAAAACCCATATCAAGCCGTAAAAACGATAGTTGTTTAATGGTATTTGTGAAGTTTTTGATCAGAAATTCGTTACGAATGATAGCCTTGTAAGCAAGAGCGCTATGCACCAGCAAAATTTTTGATACAAATGTGATATGCATTTTTAGGGACACTGCATTCAGGAGACATTCTATAGATCCAATTGTGCTTCTTCTCAGCCTTATCGAGAAGCGCTATTAAGAGGTATTCTCATAAACTACTTCTGAGGGCATTCAAGTTGCATTTAAATTCAATAAAGTAAAAATAAATTATAAATTATAATAAATATCTAAATAAATTTTAGATATTTTCCGTGGTATTTTTAAGACCAACCACTTCCTACTTTCAACATCAGAATGCAGTGAAAAACGCGAAAAGGAATATTTTACGTGGTATTTTTAAGCCTCCAACAAAACCCAAAAACTTCTTATTTCCAACACCAAAATCGCAAGAAAATCAGAAAAAGGGATATTTTCCGTGGATTTTTTTTTAACCACAAAAACCACTCCATTCCAGGGAGTGCCTTCTTAAAGTTCGCCTGAAAAATACCTACTGAAACCCTTTCATTGAAGGGGCTTAGAGTAGTCTTCCATTGAAAAATTCTGGAAGCACTTCTAGCGAAGACTACACTGAACCAAAAAGGTACATTATATTAATGAAAAGGTGCATTAATTTCAATGAATTATTCATTGATTTTGGTCCAATGAACTGTGGGCATTGATTTCAATGAATTTTCTTCATACTTTAATGAATAGTTCATTAAACTTAGTGATTTTCAATGAATGGTTCCTTGAATATCAATGTAAACTTCAGTGAATTCAATGAACACGTTCATTAAAAAAATGCCAAAATTAATGATTTTTTCATTGAATTCAATGTAAGGTTCATTGAATTCAATGTAAGGTTCATTGAATTCAATGTAAGATTCATTGAATTCAATGTAAGGTTCATTGAATTCAATGCAAGGTTCATTGAATTCAATGTAAGGTTCATTGAATTCAATGTAAAGTTAATTGAATTTAATGTATAGTTCAATGAACCTTTCATTGAATTCAATGTATAGTTCATTGAATTCAGTGTATTATAGTTCATTGAATTCAATGTATTATAGTTCATTGAATTCAATGTATAGTTCATTGAATTTAATGTTTATTTCATTGAATTTAATGTATGAAGTTCATTGAATTTAATGTATTTAGTTCATTGGATTCAATGTACAGTTCATTAAATTTAATGTATTCAGTTCATTGAATTCCATGTATATTTCATTAAATTTAATGTATTTAGTTCATTGTAATGAATGATCTATACATTAAATTCAACGAATTATTTGTTAATCCCTCTCTAAACATTTGTAAAAGAAGGAAATAATAACAATTTAAACAATATTTTTTTATTTTAAAGAGTCAGTTAATATACAAAGTTTAGAAGATTTTGAATTGTTTTTAAATTTATAAAAATATACGCCAATAAACTCCCACACGAGAGTGCATGCCGCAGGATATTTTAATTGAAATAATTGAAAAATTTTGAAGCACACATCTACGGCTCTAATAAAACTTGCAAATTGAAATATTACACCATCCATGAACACATAAAATTGTTGGAATGAGGAGAAGTTCTTCTCTCCAACAGCAAGGATTAATGGTTGAATATATTCGCCTTTATTTTTAAAAAATTCAATATGCTCCTCGACTTCCTGGATGCTGCTTCCAACAAAAACGAATGCCTCTTGGGAACTGCTAATTGTATGCTTTAGGAAAGTTTTTCTTCCAAAGTTGTCCTTACTGCATACTTTTTGTCTGGTACTGTCTGGAAAGATATTAATTGGAAAAAATAACTATTTATTTATTTAGCCTCGAGAAAAATTAAGCTTACCACTGTAATTAGTGAAATCTCCAATTTCTGCCAACTTTGCCCGCACAGCTTTATCTTTTATGTGGTTTTCATCCTTTAAAAATGTAAACAATTTTTTGAAAATGATGGCAGCAATCATTTAAAATGCCAGGTATATTTTCGAAAGCGACAGAGAAATCTTTATCAATCTAGAAGATATTATAAATGAATATAATATATTTATTTTTAATTTAATGAGATCTTTTTTCGTTCAATTATATCACAGCTGTTAAATTGCGATATTAATTATATCACAGCTGTTAAATTTTTAAAAAGAATTGTAATCATTATATAATCTTTTAGGGAGAAATTTCTGATTTGTAATTGATTACGATTAACAGCGGTAAACACTATTAGCAGATATTATATGATTTTTTTTTATATGAACTAATAGTAATTCAACAGATTTAAATTTTCTTTTACATTCAAAGCACAACATTTTCTTCACTTTTAATTTAATTTATTATCACCTTTTATCTAAAATTTACACACACAATTGCCACACGTCTTCACAACTTCGCGTTTCACTTCAAACAAAATTGGGAAAGGAATAAATTAGTATACATTGAATTTAATGAACTGAATACATTGAAATTAATGAACTATGCATTGAATTTAATGAACTATACATTGAATTCAATGAACTATACATTGAATTTAATGAATTATACACCGAATTTAATGAACTATACATTGAATTTAATGAACTATACATTGAAATCAATGAACAATACATTAAATTCAATGAACTATACATTAAATTCAATGAACTGTTCATTAAAAATCAATGTATGGTTCGTTAAAATTTGATTTACAACTGAAATCAATGTACTTTTCATTGATATTAATGAAAAGTCCATTAAAATAATGAAAATAAATCATTGATATTTATTTAGACATTTTTAATGAATATTACTTCATTGACTTCAATGAACAGTACGTTAAAAACTATGAGCAATTCATTAAAATTCAATGAATTTTTCATTAAAATCAATGAATTAATTTTAACGTATGCTGTTCATTAAATTTATTTTTTCTGTGTAAGGAAAGCATTTATACCAATCGCATGCATATGTTAAAAGAATGCCTTCTGGGTATGAAAGTAAAAAGAATGGAATGTGGTGATTTTCCCTTCCGCTTTATCTTCTTTTGGAAGCACTTTTTTCTAGTGAGTTTCCTTTCCACAAATCTGGCTCTTTTCGACGAATGTGCACGAATGTCAAGAGCTGCACAATGCTCAAATAATTTTCCTTATTTTCCGTCCGACCCTCTGGTAAGAATTTTGAAAACCTCTTTAAGCGGATTTTTTCAAATTATCAATTCCCGTTACTTTATTGACAAAATTTATCATCTTAGTTTTTAACATGAAGTAAATCAAATCGTACATCAATGTTTGGCATCAACTTCTTGTGTAGCATTGAGTCAATCTCCAGATACAAGTGATTTTAGTTAAACAGCAACTAAAAAAAAAACGCAAAAAAAACTATCCTACGAATGTTGCTGTCGTTTGCCACATCGTGTTAAACGCTATTTGCCAGGATCAGTGAAAGTAGCAACTTCTTGGAAATTAATTAAAACATATGCTCATCACTTTGGCCCATAAATCTGCCAGCCACAATTATCACATTTAATTTAACTATGAAAGTGTTTGATATCAAATTGCCGACAACGACAACGATGACGACGACAATAGCAACAATGACAAATACAACACGCACTGAAGATGAAGTAAAGTCGTTGTCATTCTCTATGTCAACAGCAAAGGAGCTTCCCATCGATTCTCCAGCATAACTTCACGCTCCCGCGGGATAGCGTAACAAGTGCGCAATGGTAACAACATCAAAAACTAGCAGCAAACAATTCCAATTAGCAACTGATGCTGCTTTGCAATGCTGGGGAGGGGGTATTCGAGCAGCATGTTCCACCCCAAACAATTTGATGCACAATCATTCGCATTGCTTAAAGTACTCGTGCGTGTGCGCTGCTTGCCGGTTAAGCGTCGGTGACGGTGACGGTATCGGTGCATGGAACTAAGCATTGCATTTCATTTATTTGAACTCATTAAAGTGCGTCGAGTCTCTTGCTTTGGTTGTGTTTTTTGTTTTTCCTCTGATTTCTGTTATTTTCGGTATCTGTATCAAAATCTCTCCCCTGACTCTAAATCTGCTTCGTTGCATTCCTGGTGGGAAGATGTACAATTGTAGCGAGTGTCAAACGACAAGGTTGAGTAATTGCTTAAATTAATTGCCAACGAGGCCAAAGCGCGATTGTCTGCTAATTTTGGATATTAAGCAAGAAATTCGTTTTCAGCTACTTTAGTTAATCAAAGAGAAAAATTTCATCGAGTTGAAATGGGTTTCCGGAACTGAAAATGAGTTATATAGATGTCGAAAATGTTTTAGTAAAATATTTTCACAAATATTTATACTATTTTCATCCGTAAAGCATTTTTTAACATTCTATAATAGATATTGGTTACAATGAACCATTAATGAGTCTTACATAACGTCTCCACGAGTCATATCACATGCCATCATATACATCAAGCCATGAGTACCAACTGTCAAAATATGTCACAGTATTTGTTTGGTGGGCATTCTATGCCGTTACACAAGGGCGTCCACAGGGCAGCGACAGGGGGCGCTTGCAATGAACATTTTTTTATATACCTTTATATTAAATCAAAAAAGCCGAAAGTTTAAATGAAAAATTTTTAAGAGAAAATCAAAAACTAAACTTTCTAAATTGTAAGTTGCGCTTAAACTTAGGGCTTTGAGAACTTTGTTAATAAAAACGTTGGTTTTACTTGTAGAAGTATTAAATTTTGCGAAACATGATGTATTTTGAACCATCAATCAAAAAGTCGATTTTGAATGTTTTGTAACATGGATTTTATGATTTCATGTGACGATATGTTCATTACGTATTAATATATTTTGAAAAGAATACAAAAATTCTTTTTTTAGGGTAATTTATAAATAAAGCAGAGCTAAACCATTAATTTTCAAATAGTATGTTGTACCTGTTGCTGTAAGGCCGTGTTCATATTATGCGCTTAAGTCGCGATTGCTCTCACGTTTTTTTTTTGCAAACGCTGCTGAAAAATACTGAATTTTGTATGCATTTGAATGCATTTATTTATTTAATATTTAGTATTTCTCAGCCGCTTTTGCGAAAACAAAAATTGATAGCGGTGTCGCAATCGCGAGAAAAAGAGTAGTATGAACACGGCCTAATAAGTTACGATACCATTTCATTTACCTTTGCTTACAAAAACTTTTCAATACGTATTCTTAAATTGAAAAATTTTTTACGATGTCGTTTGCCACATCGTGTTAAACGCTATTTGCCAGGATCAGTGAAAGTAGCAACTTAACGAATTTTATTCGTAATTTTCAGACACGAATAGAATTCGTAGAATGGACGTAGATTGGTACACATTTACAATATTTTATTCGTGTTAGTACAAGAACAAATTTATATTGTACTTTAAATTTACGAATGACCGTAATACCTAGTCGCGAAAAAAACCTTCTGTTCAACTAGGGTTTGAACCACGGTTCTTTAGCGTATGGGGCACGTACTCTTCCATCACCTTGCAATCACTCATGTCCTTATATTCGGAAATTTTTTGTCAAACCAGTTTGAACGATTTCAGTTGTAAATTTTTTAAACTTAACGAAAACTTTGTACCTTTTACGAATAATGCGACCTGTGAATGAATTTTTTAGTAAATACTACGAATGCAATGAAAGAAATTCTGAAGTTATTCCTACGAGAAATTGACGAATGCTAAGGAATGATATCCCTTATTAGTCGAATATCATTCTTCGTAGCAACAGAAATCAAGGTGCATTTAATTAATAACGGATAAAAACTTTGACGATATGCTTTAAAGTCATTGTAAACAAGCAGAAGACAAAGTAGATAGATTTAATAAAATAATTAATGTTTTCCAAAAAGTCGAATATTTTTCTATCACAAAGATGACCCAATTTAGATTTTTATAATTTTTCCTTAACTTAATAAAATGACAAATAATTCTACAGCATTTAAATTTACGAAATTCACGGGGTTTAGGCGAAAGCAAAGCTTCTAATTCAAAAGCGAAAGAAAAAATTAAGAAATTTAATAAAAAAGGCCATTTCGGATGAAGGACTAATTTTTTAAAAAACCGTATATCATATCAAGCAAACGATTTTACATAAGAATATGTTATAGTCAAAAGTTTTTTATGACTGAAACGTAAATAGGAGACTAGATTTGAAGCAATCATTTTATACTTCTTAAAATTCACGTTACTTAGTGGCACCCAGTCTGAGAATTTTCTGTAATTTTTTTGCGTCACGTGCTTATATTAAACCAGGATTCAGAATCAAGCCTTTATTCATACGTTTTGAATTAAAAAAAATAAATTTTTTAAATCATTCAGATAAAAGGTATATTTTATTACTTGACTAGCTCATATACACGGTGTTACTCGAGAGTCATTTATATAAACATTTTAATATACACTTTTCGATTAAATGTTTTTGTAAATTTTGGAATTTTGTTAAAACGTGTTGAATTTAAGTTTGAGACCACTATAAAAATATTAGTTAAAAAATTTACCAAGCTTTTTTAACGAAGAAATAATTTTATCACTGTTTTTTCACAATCAAAAACGGTTTTTTAGTTCTAAGCTGAATTTACTGGTTACTGGTAAGCATGCTACTTGCACTTCGCTAATGAAAATCACATTTATAAAAATCTTCCTAAAATTTTTTAGTAGTTTTTACAGTTGGAAAATAACAATTGGATTGTCTCTAAATTAAAAATTAATATAAATTGAGTCTGATAGTTGATGCAATTTCTGAAATCTTCTGAATTCCTATTTTATACGAAAAATTGTACAGTCGTTTTTAAATGTAAATTGTAATGCAAAAAAGTGTAAGTTAAGAAAGCAGTCGCTTTTTAATTTTTATTATAGTATATACAGCAACCTGTAACAATATTATCGACGTTAACAGTTGATCGACATAAATCCAGCTGAAAAATCTGCAAGAACGGTGCAAGAAGCGTCATTATGTTATTTGCTGCAAGTTTACGCTGTGTGCGAAAAGAACTAAATTGAGTAACAGTTACCGACTTTTCTAAAATATTGGAAAAATTAACTTTTACAGCATTCTTATTCACAGTCATCTTTTCGATGTTATAGTGATATATATAGAACATTTAAAGTGCCATTGATAAAGAACTGAGTGACAACGGTGAAGCAATAGCGAGAAAAATGACAAATCACAACAAAACAAATGTAACAGGAGGGAGGAGGGAGGAGGGAGGTGGGGAGGCAAAAAGTAAGTAGATAAGGAATATTATATAAACCAAAATGTTTATAATTACTCAAGACACACAACTTCATTCTTAGAGATAAATGAGGACGCTCAAATTATATAGAGAATTTTAAAACAAAACTCAGTTTTATTAATAGACTGGTATGAAAAAATAGATTTTAAGCCATAACTTTTGATTGAAAAGAGATATTGGGGTAATTTTTTCACATAAATTATTTTTGAGACTTGACTTTTTTGTAAAAAATATAAAAACAACATTTTGATAAAAAATAAATTTCGCGAAAAAAAATCAAATTTTGATGACAAAAACAGTAAAATAATTTTTGCGCTTAGCTGGAAGAATTTTTGCAAAAAAATGCTATGTCATATGAAAGGTGGCCAGATGTGCAATTTTTAATTGATTTCATTTTTACAACAATAACAATTTTTGAGTCATTTTTAGAGTAAAAAGTAAATATTTTGGACCTTTTTTGACATAATCATAAAACATATATACACTGACTTAACGGTACAGTTCAACCTGTTTTTGTAAAGTGATTTTATTGAACTTTTGAACAAAAAAAAAATTTGAATGAAATATATTAATGGACAGCGGAGATATTTGCATCGAAAGACCAAACTTTGATTTTCATGTCGGTTTTTTCTCATTCTTAGGTAACGATGTTTTATGAAAAACTCGTTGTACTGAAAATTTCTCCAATTTTAAAGATATGTGAGTGTTTTTGATGTCAAAAGAACAAAAAATTTATAAAATTAAATATACAAAAATCTCCGATACCAAAAATTACCGTTAGTTAAAAAATTTTAGAGGGGGCGTGGCAAAAACTAAGTATTTAACATTTTAAGTTGAGATAAACTTAATATGTGTACCTAGTTTGAGTGAAATCCGTTGAGCCGTTTAGATTTATATAAAGGCCAAACAAACAAACAAACCGAAAATGAGTTTTATTACTATAGATTGTTGGAATTTGCAAGCTGCTAGAATTGATTCATGATGGGAAAAGAAATAAGTAGACTGGATTCAATGCGGTGTGAGATCCGGTGAAAAATATCTCCCTTAGCATGCGGGGCACATTTCAAAAATAGCGACAATTCAAATTTTTAATTTCCTCATAAATCCAAATCTGAAAAATTTTAGTCCACTCGAAATTGGCTTAGGAGTTAAAGGCTTCCAAAGTTAAAAAAATGGCTTAAACATTTGGTTTTTTTAAAAAAAAAAATTTTTGTTTAATAATAGGAAATTTTTGTATTCTAATTTTAAAAGTTAAAATCTTGGGGCTTAATAGTAATTAATGAAATTTAATTTAAGGATAAAGGCGTCACATTTTTTAATTTATTTAACTATTGAAAATATTTGCTTTAGCAAAAAACTACTGAAATGTATTACATGATAAAAAATAAAAAAAATTTTAAATATTTCGGACATGATACGAGAAAGATGTTTACACTATCTTTAAAATTATATTAGATTTTCTAATGTGAACAAGCATGTGTCAACCGGTGTAGTGTGCGTATCATGTTTACAAAATTATTACCAAAAATCGTAGTAAATAGTTTAAATTTTCTTTATGTTCATTATAGATTCAATTATGCCTTTGTTCACCCCCTAGAACAAATACTGCGGACGCCCTTGCCATGGCATGTTATTTGAAATATTTCAATACCATTGAAATTCAGGTATGCAATACAGCTCATGCCATGAGATAGATGCCATGAAAAATATCATGGCATTTATCGTAGGGCATTATAATGTATGCCATAACATAGGCGGTCTGTACTAGATTTTTCGATGTCTTGATATATATGATGGTATAATAATGATGAAAATAATAATTTTTGGGAAATCGAAAAAAGTATTCTACAAATTTTAATAGAAAAAAATTCTTTTTTAAAATTTTTATTTTGCATAAAAAGCAATTCAAACAAAAAATTTAAAAATATTATAAAAAAAGAACAGCTCGGACCAAAAAAACTTTTTTGTTTTTTTAAATCTACATTTTGTTACAAATTTCTTAGTTCATTTAAAAAAATTTTGGAATTTTTTTGTAAAATTTCTTTATAAATAAGTAATAGAAAAGACTAAGAATATTTCCATGTAAAAGTCTTCATATAATATACAGTGTTGCGCAAAATAAAAGCAACAAAATCAGTGCTCTGCTTCAAAATCGTGTATCTTCTTAACTATTAGCGGCACACAAAAATGACTATAGGAACCAATGCACATATTCATACTTCATATTAAAAACAAATCATATTAAAAATTGGTTTTGTTTTTTTTATTAAAATTAAAATTAATGTAACCACATTCAATTTGTCTGAGAGCAAAACAAAAGCAACATAATTAACAAAAGCAACATAATTAACCGCTGCACATCTGAGCGGCATCGACTTTATTAAATTAGATATGTTGGTATTAGGTATTTGTTCCCAATTAAGTTTCAGGGCTTTATACAGTGCAGTCTAATTGGCAAACCTTTGACCAGAAACTTACCTTCAAAATTCCAAAAAGATTTTTGATGGGATTCAAGTCATTGTGATTGTTACGGCCAATCCAGAACTTGAATCCCATTGCCTGTAATGTAATCTTTGATGAGCTTTGAAGTGTGCTTCGGGTCGTTGTCGGGCTGAAACGTTCACTGAAGCGGCATATTCCACTCTGCATGTGGTCGCATCTTGCTCTCTAAAATGACCTTATGTAAAAATTGATCCATAGTTCCATCGATTTTTTGAAATGGTCCAACTTCATTATAGGAAAAACAAGTCTTTACCATAATACCACATCCTATGTAAATTAATCTAGTTGAATTTTGATTCATCGCTAAAAAAACTTTCAAATTTTTTAACGGTCCAATTTAGGTGCTATTTTGCAAGACTGAGTCTAAATTACAAAAAATTGCAACTCGTTGTAACAATTTCAGACAAAATTGTTTAAATTATAACACCTCACCTTGTATTTATGCTTAACTGTAAGCAAAGGTTTCTTTGCCGGTCTGTAACTTCTTAAATCGTTCTCAACGGCTCGTCTTAGAACAGTGCTGTGATGAATATCTAAATCAAGTGTCCGAACAACCTCTTTGGATGTGGCAAATGGATTTCATTTGAACACGCCGCAAATGTTCCTCTCATCACGCAGCGATGTCATCCGCGGCCACCCTCTTTAATATACCGTTGTTACGCCTTTTGTGATGTTATACTTCTTTATTATTTTGCAAACTATTGACAGATTAATATCAAACTCTTTCACGTTAGATATTTGCGAATTTCCCTTTTTATGTTCGGAAATAACTTGTAATTTAAAGCTCCACAGTATTTATAACATGCCATTAAAAATGGAACAGTCAATGTCGCAATTAGCGCAAAAAAACTAAACTTAAATGTTTATGACTCACAAATAACACGTGCTTTACAATAATGGAACTTTTACCTATAATTTTTTTTTTGAAGTGAAAACTTCTTTAGGCGCGTTGAACGATTTTGGTAGAGGGTAAATCATTGGTTTGCATCATCGTATTTTTCCAAGGAAATCGTCCACAATCGGCCGAAAGCTCACAAAGAAATCACTTGGAAACTCCTGAAATTAATGCATATAATCTGTTTGTTAGTATAAAAATACTTAAGTTAGTTTGCAATAAGATGTTTGCAACCAAAACTTATTATTAGTTCAGTTTATATTGGTATATACATATATGCTTTTAAAGTTTGGCAATTTCTTCAGTTGTTGTATTTGACAACATTTTTGAAAAATTTGCTTTTACTCAAACAGCTGCTATTCATGGTGAGATTTAAAAATGGATCGATCTTCTTCTCTTTCTGCTTTTTTCTGCTGGAACTTCGTTTGCAAACAAGAAAAATAATGTCAGAATTGAGTGTTTTAACATTTTAATCTTTAAGTTGTGATAAAGGAATATGTTGAACATTCAAATAATTACATGCATGCTCTTATTTTATTACATATCGTCAAACAAAGTTTGACAATTTTCATACTTGTTGTATTTGTCAGTGGCTTTTTATTTTCACCACTGCGGCATTTTATATTCAGAGTTGTCAACTATGGCTGTGTGTCAATCGGAAAGTTTTCAGTCGTGGTAGGATAGAAAATATCAAGTTGAATAAAATTTGTGTGTGTTGTAATAAATTTGTCTTTTTTGCTGTGTCAAATGGACGATGAAATTTTGACAATTACAAATTTTGACGTTTCACATTTCGGTCGTGTTTTAGCGCAAATATTTTATTTTATTTGCATTTTATCAATTTGCGACATATTTAATTCGAGAGCTTGTACTTGCAACATATTTCGTAAACTTGTAATATTGTAAACTTAAAAAACTTAAAAAGTAACAAATTAATGAAAAAAATGAACGAAAGTGCTTGAGTTTGTGTCTGCCTGTGTGTGGGCCAACGGTCTCCAACATCAGCAAGTGCGGCAAAGTTAAATTGGCTTTCTTTGCTGGCGAGCGTCCTCCAAGTGCCACCACCAGCAAGTGCAGTGCAAAATTTATTGCTAGCCAACATCCTCTAAGTGCCATCACCAGTAGCACAAGATAGTGCTAAGTGCTTGCTAGCAGGCAAACAGAAAATATAGCATGCAAAGTGCTGTATATTTTACGTCGTCAATTCGGTTCATCCCCTCTAACGCTGCGCAACCGCTAGGATCTTGTAATTCTCTTTGCGTTGTTGTTGTATTCTGTTTGCTAAGTAGTTATTTTTGTATAGTAAGCTTTAATTTTTTGTGGATGCTTATTTGTAGCATATGACATCGAACTAATTTAGAAAACAGTTTATAAATAGAATTAAGGAATATCTATATATATAAAATAGGATGTGTGTATGTATGTAACGTATAGACTCCAAGTAGGCTGGGCCGATTTTGATGAAATTTTCAGGTAATGTTCATCTTGGTACGGTGGGTAACATAGGCTATATTTGGACCCGATAGGTGGCGCTGGGGTGGACTTATATCGAAAATTTGAATTTATGGACCAATTTAACTGAAATTCAGAATGTATGTTTCTTTGATCATTAGAAAATAACTTGTGTATAAATGGACCCGATAGGTGGCGCTGGGGTGGACTTATATCGAAAATTTGAATTTATGGACCAATTTAACTGAAATTCAGAATGTATGTTTGTTTGGTCATAAAAAAATAATTTGTGTATAAATGGACACGGTAGGTGGCGCTGGGGTGAACTTATTTCGAAAATTCGATGGCGTGAAAAATATATAAATACTTTTAATTTAAGTTATAACGAGGGGAGTAGCGAAGCACACCGGGTTCAGCTAGTATATAATATAGGTAAATCTATTTGTTTTTAGTAAAAGTGTTACCGTATCGGAAATATATATATATATATATATATATATATATATATATATATACACATATTTACATATATATAGTTCACATATATGAACAATTTAGCTCATTGAGGAAATTTAAAGAATATTAATATATATTTATATAATAACAATTACGTATTAAACCTGCAAAATAATTAATATTTTCAGTAGTAATTGAATAACTAAAGTCTGCTTATCCTAAGCATTCTATTTTTTAAAACTGTTTATCTTTAATTTCTTATATGAATTATATATAATTTATAAGCTATAGATATTTCTTAATTTTAGAATATTCTATTTTTAATTCACAACGCAATATAGATATGGTGAACGTGTATATTGTGTTAGTGTTATGATATAAATAAATATAAATAAGCTTCAATTTTTTATATTAATTCAATAATGAAATAATTTAAATAAACTACTTTAATTATATGTATTTTTGATATGGTAACACTTTTCCTTAAAATAAATAGTTTCAGTAATATATAAAAAATTGAATAAATTGTTATAAGCTCTTAACAAAAATAATTCTAGTTTCATATGCCGACTGTAGCTACACGATTAGAATTCACAACGTCTACAAAAAATTTCCGGCTAACTGCGCCAACAACAATTACCAAGGAATAAGGACGCACAGAGAAGAACATGATCAGAGCGGAACTTTTAAAACTGTTTGATTTCATCCTACATGTAGGACGGGCTGCAGTATGAGCTTAGGCACATCCTACATGCCCGCCCGACCTGTCAAATCCATCCTACATGTAGGATAGTCCGAAACCCCCTATTAGCATGAAAATTCTTATATAGCAGTAAGGCGGTCCGTGGCAGGACAACGTCTTCCAGGGAATACTAATATTTTATATATAGGTTTTCGCTTCTGTCGGCAGTCCTCTCACTGCTATACTTTTTTTATAAATTTTTTCATATAAAATAATATGAAAAGACTCAGAACCTTCAAAAAGTAGGCCTCATAGAAGCACTCATCAATGCAGTGATCATAGAAGGTGTATTGACGCTAATAATAGCAGTGCTTGCATGCCTTCTTTTGCGGAGCACTCGCTTAATTGCCTGCTGGGTCTGCACTAGATTTTTCGATGCCTTGATGTATATGATGGCATAATAATGATGAAAATAATAATTTTTTGGAACTCGAAAAAAAGTGTTCTATAAAATTTAATAGAAATGAAACGCCATAAAATTCTTTTTTAAAATGTTTATTTTGCATAAAAGGCAGTTCAAACTAAAAATTTAAAAATATTATAAAAAAGGAGTAGTGAAAGAAATAGTGAAAGGAATAGTGAAAGGAATATTGAAAGGAATAGTGAAATTCTAATGGCTTAATGTTTGATTGTTAAATTTTATTTTTTGTTCAAAAGCAGATACATTAGTTTTTAATGTAAAATTTAAATTTGTAAGTTCTTCCGTCTTATAATTTTGCTCATCTAAATAATCAATTGTATTTATTGTTTTTATATTCTTACAACAATATCACTTTTTGTATTCGTTTTAAGATAAATAAAATTCATAGAAAAAGCTCAAAAAATAAATAGCGAAACGTCGGAGAAGAGAAATTGAAAAAATTATTCATGTGCATAAGAAACACAAATTATTTAGCCTGAGCACTAGTGCAAGAAATTACATAAATTCAAAAAGTTGGTCAAATACAGGGTTGCCAATATTCGAAGCGCCCATCTGGCAACACTATAACTTTCCGCAGTGATGCCAAATCGACTAATGACATACCGCGTTTGAAGCGTCATTCCAAGCAAATGTTTACAATGGAACAGTACACGCCACGCGAACGCTCTAAAATTGTTGAAATTTACATTCAACAAAACAAGTCAATAGTGAAAACTCAACTCAATGAGCGATGAAGCTCATTTTCAGTTGAACGGAACGGTAAACAAATAAAATTGCCGTATTTATGCCACTGAAAATCCACAAGAGATTCAAGAGGTACCTCTTCACGATGCAAAAGTCACTGTTTGGTGCGGCGTTTGTGCTAAAATGCTCATTGGGCCGTTCTTTTTCGAAGATGATAATGGCCACAGAGTTACTGTCAATCAGGAGCGTTATCGCGATATGATAAACAATTTTTTCATGCCAATCGTTCGTTGAAAGCGTATCAGGCACTACTGGTTTCAACAAGACGGCGCGCCACCACACACAAGCCGCACTACAATCGATTTTTTGAAGCAATTGTTCCCTGGCCGTTTGATGTAAAAAAATGGTGATTTCGATTGGCCGCCAAGATCACCAGATTTAACGCCTCCAGACTTCTTTTTGTGGGGTTATTTGAAATCAAAGGTTTACGTCAACAAGCCAAAGACCCTAGAAGAGCTGAAAACCAACATCCGTCAAGAAATAACCGCCATTCCCATCGAAATGTTGAAGAAAACCATGGAAAATGCTGCAAAACGGGCACAATATGTCGTAGAGGCCAATGGCGACCATTTACGAGATATCATATTCAAGAAATAATGTAAGCAAATCTACTTGAACCCAATTAAATGGTATTCATGACGAACAGACAAAAAATTGTGGTTTCTTTGATGTATTTAAAAATAAAATGGGCGCTTCGAATATTGGCAACCCTGTATGTCGTAGAGGCCAATGGCGACCATTTACGAGATATCATATTCAAGAAATAATGTAAGCAAATCTACTTGAACCCAATTAAATGATATTCATGACGAACAGACAAAAAATTGTGGTTTCTTTGATTGATTTAAAAATAAAATGGGCGCTTCGAATATTGGCAACCCTGTACACATATTTAAAAAGGAATAATTCCAGATCAAGTCTTAAAAATAACACAACAAAAAATAGAGATTGTCTTCTGTAAATTTAAAAAAACATTTTTAAAATATTTATAAAAAAAGTAAAATTTTTTTTAAAAATAAGCTTTTCTTTAAAAGAAAACGTGAACTAAAAAGAAATAATAAACTTAACTGACATTTGTCATATATGCATATAGAAGGTATAGATTCAGAAGAACCCCTCTCTTGGATACTCATCATCATAGTAAAAGCGTACTCCAATAAGTAAGTTCTAGGGAAATAATGTTAAGTTTTTATTTTTACTCAGGAAGTTATGAATTTAATTTTATTTGTCTTTAAATTTAAGAGTACCTTCAAATTGTCTTGAAAATCAGTGCGTTTTAAGGCAAAAAAAATTATTTTTAATCTTTTTTTTTAAATGTACAAATTGCATTTTAAACGCAAGTAAACGCAGAAGTTTTTGTAGGAAACTAAGGTCAAAGTACTATATTTCACGATGTACGCCGCGATCATACTTATAAAAGTTATTGCGTAGATTGCAGTATTTGTTAATCTTCGGACTATATTTTAGACGCTTATAAGTCAAGAACTACGGAAAGTTTGAAAATTAAATTTGGCGTATTGATTCTTAGGGCTGTCATGAACATTCTTACATTAGATTTATTCCAATAATACGTACGGCTCTCATTAATTCGTAAATTCAAGTCTGCAATTCGTCGTTCAGACGGCCTTTTTTAATTCCTTGTAGGGAATTTCCTTTAAATCCCACCCCTTTAAATCCCGCGATTTTCTTTCCGGGATCCCGGGATTGTTAAATAAAAAAATTCTCTTACAAATATTCATGTAAATGCAACCATTTCTATTAAAATTGATATAAATATAGAATTTGAAAAACCTTTTATTGAGGTTGAAAAAGATTGTTAGGACGATGAGTGTTAATCACTAGAGAAAAGACTTTGCAAAGTTTTAGAACAATTTGCAACATCGGGAAGACAGCTATGTATTTAAAAATTGTCAGATATTCTGACTTAGGAAAAATTTTTTTTTTATAGTGAAGGCAATCGTGATCGAAACCTATAAATTACTTACGATTATAGTACAACTATTCCTTCAACTAGAATAGAATCAGAACGGTGCTTCTCATCAGCGCGTTATATTTGTAATGATATCCAAACAAAACTCTATAATAAAAAATAATAAGCGATCGTCAGCTAAATGTATTATTTAAAAAATAGTTAAAACAAAAAATTTAATTTTGAAAAATATTTTGAAAAAAACATGTAGACTTTGTTTAAAAAAAATGTTTAACATTTATATAATAATACTTTAAACTGTTCTGTATTTTATTTTTTATATATTTTGTTCTTTAAATTAATACAATTTGCTAGTCAATTAATATTAAGTTTTTGTGTGTTTATTGACTATAAGGGTATTTACAATGGTATTGTCGTTTTTTGCCATAGTTGAAAACCACAATTATGAGCACCCTTTAAAATAGAAATTGTGGTTGGGTGCCTCCCACTATAGCTTTTTGTTACTATGCAAATAAATTTACTATCTAATGAGACATATTTTTTTAATATATGGCTTAAAAAATTTAACTTGAATTTTCTTCTTCCATTTTTTGCAATTACCCCAGACAAAATATTCGACAGGAAAATGGCATTATACCTTTATAATTGTGGCAAATGAGCAGAGTTCTGGCAGCATGCTGAAATGTGGTGGCGGCCATTGTACTTTTTATCAAAAAAGGCTGCCAGAAAGTATTGTAGCAGCATGAAGGCATTAAAAAGTCAGTAGAAGGCAGTGTGTCGATATTCGGCATTGTATTGGACGGCAACTGAAATGTTCAAGCAGCTAAAACATTATTATTTTTTCAGCAGCAGCCTTCCTACGCACTATACCGGCAGGCATATGGAGTCATAATATTATTAACTCTGTTGAATAAAACCATTATTTTGGCATTGAACTGAAATATTTGGGCAGGCTTAAAAGTTTTGTTTTCTACAGAACAGAATGCTTTTGCCTATACTGGCAGGCACATGAACTCTATTAAAAACAAGCATTGTATTGGCATCCAATTGAAATGGTCTAGCAGCTTAAAAATGTTTTGCTTTCTAGACAACAGAATCATCTTATTTTATACTGGAAGACGCTTTTCTGTCTAACTCTTCTGAGCTCTAACTTTTTACTGGCTTTCAATTTCAATTTCAATTTTCAATTTAAATTTATTTGATTAATTTGTTAGCATATAAGAACATAGGTCTTTTGCATGCCTCTACTATAACAGTAAATAACAACTAAAAATATCATTGAGCAATGAATATAAAGTAATTAAGTAACTTAAATTAAATATAAAAAATTTATATAGTTTAAATAGAGTTTAATATAATTTAAATAAAAAATCAATTTGAATTTATATTTTACTAACTTTAACTTGAAATTTTTGAAAACCTTTTCACATGTAACATGTGAACTTGACAGTTACAATTAATATTTTTTTGCCGAAAGCTTGCATCAATAAACGTTATTTAAAAATCTATAACGGTAAAATTGCTTTATAGGTTTTCAATCATATTTAGTGGAACACTAAGAATCATATTTGGTGGAACACAAAACATAAGAAAATTCATTTTTTAATACATTGTGGCGAAATTAACTGTATTTCAAAAGATCTGATATACTGGTGTACAAGAGTGACTTCAAAGACCGCCGGTTTTGAATAATTTTTAGTACATTTGTAAATTACTACATAAAAATCTAGTTAATAGTATAAGTTAAATAGAGTGCTGCTCCGTCAGTATACCACATGAATGATAAAGTCCTGGGGTCATTCATGAATCTATTTTCGCATTGATTGAGATACAGTTCGCCATCGTAAATGTCTTCTAGTCTGTCAACATTTTTTTTTCTGCTAAAATGGTGAGCACTTGTTTGCAGAAATCTGGACAAGAAATAATTGCTTGCTGCAGTGCCCCTATTGAAAAGGTGAGCAGATATCCGAATTCGTCTGAGCTATTATATTCCTCGCACTTCCTTTTACTGGACTGCAACAGTTGTTGCAGTGCGCCGTACACTCAATAGCGGAATTTATTTTTATGAAATGTTTTTTAAAGACATAAGTGGACATGGGCGTTTTAGGGCATATCAATCAATCAATTCCAACAAACTGCTTAATGCAGAACCGCTTAATTTGTGCCGTAAAAGGTATGCTAGAATTGAGGTGAAGACTTCAGATGTTTATACTGCAGATCCTAGAACAAATCGATTTTTTCCAGCAATCGGATCTTCACTATTCTCGTCTGATGCAAAATTTTTTGATTCTGGGAAGGATGAGTGACCAGCGAATTCATCATCTAAATTAAAAACTCTAACTGATTATACTGTACAAACATTTCTCTGTCAAATTTCGTTTAGGAAATCTGCTTAATTTTTGCGTGTTAGACTACGTTTTTATAGAGCAATAATTTTAAACTCACCATTCTTTTCAATAAAACTGTTCGCACACGTAGTCTCTCGTATTTTTAGTGGCATTGCTATTATACCCACAGGAGTGCATTTCTTTCTTTTTCTTTTGGGTTTGCTTACACCTGATATACTAAAGATAAACTTTTTAAAAAAAAACTTAGACACTTACGTTTTAAAAATCTCACTCAAAATTGTATGTCACAACCATGATTCAATTATTATAAGGTTATTAGTATTTTTGACGTTTTCTCAATTTGGTATGTTTATTTGAAAATGAGAGTAGAAAAAAATCTTGAGAGCAATTTCATTCGAGCTAAAAATGCACACGGTTGCCCAAATATCATACTAATTGGTACTATATTGACTGCTATTAATTTTGTTCTAGTACTTTTATTCCTCCGATTTCTTAGTGCATTAATAACTTTTTAAATTATTTTTATTTACTAACTTCAATGAAAACTATGTTAATAAATATATAAGTAATATAAATACAAAAATAAATATAATTTTGTTCGTTTATTTTAATAAACACTTTAAACCTAACTTTGAAACCTAAACAAGAGCGTTTAGTGGCGCGTACTAAATAAGTTAATTAACCGAATTATTTGCATAACTTTACAAATATTTTAGATCAATGGTAAGTGCATTTATACTTTTTTAAATTGTTAAGAAAGAAAAAAGAAACAAAAATTCGTTAAAACAAAAATAAACGCATAATACGCATTATACGTACTGTATACATAATGTGACCAACCGTACTCCTTTTGGAAGGGTTTTACTTCTTTTTTTCTCACTGTACTTCTTGTATCGAAATACGCTAAAAAGTACTTATTTTTACTTGTTGTACTTCTTTTTGACATTATTTTGACAATTTTTTCATAAATCTATTCAAAATACACTTCTCTTACTACTGAAAAAAATTATTTAAGGTTTGTTTCTGTACTCGATTCAAGTAACTTTGTTTATTTTAAGGTAGTAGCCCAGTGTGACGACCGAAATGTTGACGTTTTTCATAAATTTTTTAAATAAGAAAATAAAATGCGATCGTTTTGAAATTTTAACATGTTATTATTGATGTCGTAAAATGTGCAAAGAATTTTCTGTGACTTGATTGTACATTAATTTGCTTATAGTAATCTATATCAAAGAAGAGTACTCGAAAGAAGGGGTGTTTTTTGGGGGAAGCACCCAGCCTTACGTGTTCATCTGAAATATAAAAATCAAAGAGAATATCGTTCTGTAGGCTTTATTGTAGTGCACTACCCTATAATATGTATATTAAAAAAAAACAAATAAAAAAATGACGAACTTGTGAAAAAAAATTTGTAAATCTATCTTTTTTAATTTGTTTAAAAAATTAACTTATTGAAAAATTGATTGTTTTCAAATTCCAGAACTAGCTATGTATGCCTTAAATAACAGGTGAAATTTTTAGCCAAATCGGTCGAATAGTTTTTAGTTAGTGCTTCCCCGAAGTTTCGAAAAAACCTGTTCAAAGTTTTTACAGCACTTTAATATACGTTACGACACTTTCTCTTTTTTTGGCTGTAACTTTAAAAATATTTTCAATTTAGGTCTAAGACTTCTAGAGTATATTTTTAAGATATAATTTTTATATTCTATTGCGAAAAATTAAAAAAATTTATTTTTTGAATTTGTCAAACTGGTGGACTACTACTTTAATAAGCAGTGAATTGTAAGCTGAATCTAATTTTAAATCTCTTATAAATTTTACTGTTTGCTTAATGGATTAATTCATGCATCTTTTAATATCTTCGTTATATTTTTTGGATGTAGTTAAATTTTGTAATTCTATATTTATGCTATGTACTTCTTTTATGTCTCTTTTTAAAGTCTGTGCGTGTACTTCTTTTTGCTTTGAGAATGTTGGTCACATTATGTATACACCACGTTTTTGTGCCGCAAGCTGCGTATGTTTAATCCCTTACAATTTTATTGTTGCAAATTACGTTGCAGTAAACTTACCGAACATACGATGTTTACATCGACAACACGGGGTTCATTGAAAACCACTAGTATTTCTTTATAATTTGTTTTTTGCCTTAACTAACTTTCCTCTAAATTACACTTTCAATAAATAAAATTCACTAATTAGGTTTTGAGCAATGGCAAAAATAACTTTTAAATTTGCAAAGGAGTTTTCTAAAATCCTAGAATATACTTACAACATAGCATGCACTTACGACGCAACACCTACATAGTTTCTTTTTCTTATTACCTTTTCTTATTAATCATTGAAAAACTACTACACTAGAAAACTACACATCGAAACACTGAAACATACCTTCTTTTTCCAACAGCACAAAACACTGTTAGCATATTGTCAAAATATGTCTGTTTATAAAAAATAAGCATACGTCAAAAAATACGAATAACCTTATAATAATTGAATCATGGTCACAACATCAAAGTCGTTCAAAATTTAGGTGAATCGAAAAAAATCGACCCAAGGATCAAAAAATCTTAGTTGAATAAAAAAAGCTCAAATATATAAAATAACGTAAAATATATAAATACTAGCTGAAACCCGGCGCGTTGCTGCCCCGCCCCGTTTCCAAACACCCATCAAATGTTAACATTGTACATAGCATGTTTAAATTGTGGTTAAATACTAAATCTGTGCTACCTATAATTCCAAAGCTATTCGATAAATCATAAAGTAACTTAATCATAAAATCCATTACTTTTGATTGGAAAGAGATATTGGGGTAATTTTTTCACATAAATTACTTTTAAGACTTGAATTTTTTGTAAAAGATATAAAAACAACATTTTGAAAAAAAAAAATTTCGCGAAAAAAATCAAAGGGTGTACCTTGTTGTTTTGATGACAAAAACATTAAAATAATTTTTGCGCTTAGCTGGAAGAATTTTTGCAAATAAATGCTATGTCATATGAAAGTTAGTCAGATGTGCAATTTTTAATTGATTTCATTTTTACAACAAAAACATTTTTTGAGTAATTTTTTGAGTAAAAAGTCAATATTTTGGACCTTTCTTGACATAATTATAAAACATAGTTTCACTGACTAAAAGGTACAGTTCAATCCATTTTTGTAAAGTATATTTATTGAACTTTTGAACAAAAAAAGTTTGAATCAAATATATTAATGAACAGAGGAGATATTTGCATCCAAAGACCAAACTTTGATTTTCATGGCGTTTTTTCTCATTCTTTGGTAACGATTTTTTATGAAAAAGTCGTTGTACTGAAAATTTCTACAATTTTGAGTGTATGTGAGTGTTTTTGATGCCAAAATAACAGAAATTTTGTAAATTAAAAAAAAACTCCGATAAAAAATTATTATAATAACAAAATTGCCGTTAGTTGAAAAAGTTCGGAGGGGGCGTGGCAAAAAATAAGTAAGTTACATTTTAAGTTAGAATAAATTTAATATGTGCACCTAGTTTGAGCAAAATCCGTTGGGCCGTTTATATTTGTAAAAAGGCCAAACAAACAAACAAACAGAAAATGATTTTTATTACTATAGATTGTCAATTGTATGAAAAAATAGATTTTTAGTCATAAATTTTGATTATTTGAGATATAGGGTTTGGCAGCAAATGTTGTAAATTTGATTGGAAAGAGATATTGGGGTAATTTTCACATAAATTATTTTTGACTTTTTGTAAAAAATATAAAAACAACATTTTGGAACAAATAAATTTCGCGAAAAAAATCAGAAAGGGTACCCTTGTTGTTTTGATGACAAAACCAGTAAAATAATTTTTGCGCTTAGCTGGAAGAATTTTTGCAAATAAATGTTATGTCATATGAAAGGTACGCCGATGTGCAATTTTTAATTGATTTCATTGTATGATGCCAGGCATAGTACCCTAAAATTTCCGTTTAAATCGGTCGACCCGCTTTTGCAGTTAGTGGTTACATCAAGAGTGGTAACATAAGACTTGTATTCCTCGGCAGACGTTGTTCGGCCCCAGACCGCCTTAATGCCATATACGAAAATGTCAAGAAATGCCAAAAATATTCACCATTTTCAGTATAACTGCCAAAAGTAACCATATGAATTAAATTACCAAATCTTAGTCAAATACAATCAAAACTGTTTGAAATATAGAATTTTTGTTGTTTTGTAAGCGGTAAAATGGGGTGCGGCAAAATTATTTCCCTTAAACCATTTCGTACACGAATCAAATCGACTGCCAAAATTTTATCTCAATTTAGCTAAAGCCTGGCGCACTTTGCTTCACTCTACGCTGACCCCCCTAAAAGTCAGTTTCACTAAAGTGGGACAGGCCTATTTTTAGTGCACTTGCCAAGAGTAACCATATGAGCTAAATTACAACATTTTTGTCTAATACAACCCAAACCGTTGAAATAAAATGTTTTCATTGGTTTCTGGGCGGTAAAAGGGGGCGTGGAAACCAATTTTTAGTACATTTGCTGACAGTAACCGTACAAACTAAGCCAACATTTAAGCTCAATCGATCAGTAGTAAATTTTAATGATTTCTCAAAAAGTGGGTGTGGCTATATAGCGATTACGCCCCTTTTTAGTACAGTTGCCGAAAGTAACCATACAAACTTAGGTATCACATGTTAGTCTCATACGGCCAAAATTGCTTGAAATATAGTATTTACACTGATATGTGGGCGCAAAAAGTGGGCGTGGAAACCAATTTTTCGTACAGTTACTGTCAGTAACTTCACAAACCAAAGTAACAAATTTAAGTCTTATACGACCAAAACCGTCTGAAATAAACCATTTTCATTTATTTGTGGGCGGTAAAAGGGGGCGTGGAAACCCATTTTTAGTACAGTTGTCGATAGTAACCCTACATACTAAATTACAAAGTTTTAGCCTTATACGACCAAAACCGGCTGAAATATAACATTTTTATTGATTTGGGGGCGGTAAAAGGGGGTGTGGCAAAATTTTTTCCTCAACCATCTCGTACCTGAAACAAATCGACTGCCAAAATTTCAGGTCAATCGGTCCAGTAGTTTTGGAGGCTATAGGCATCAGACACACATCGTTTTGCTTTTTATATATATAGATATTGATTTGTGGGCGGTAAAAGTGGGCGTGAAAACATTTATATATAGTGTTTGCCTCTTGGAGCACCTACACAGCAAGTTTAACTGTAAAAATGTGTAGAACTCCGGAATTGCCATGATTTCGAAAAAGTGGGCGTATTTATATGACAACCACGCCCATTTTTTGTCCACTTACCGACAGTAACCATCTGAACAAAATTACCAAGTCTTAGTTTTTTACGATTGAAACCGTCTGATATATATTCTTTTTTTGTTTGTGATCGATGGAGCAAATTTGGCTTGTATGGGAGGTACCACGCCCCCTTCTCCAATCGTTACAAAACCTCACAGGAACACTCTCAAGATGTGGCTTTATTTTCCCTGAAAATTTCATAAAGATCGTTTCAGCAGTTTTGGAGTCTATACGTGATATAGCCACATACCCACCCACATACCCACCCACATACCCACATACATACATCCATTTTTATATATATAGATATATAAGAAACCAATATTTTGCATTCAATGCCATGTTAATGCCCCATTCAATTTAAAAGATCCGTTTAAAGTTCATTTTCTGGCTAAAAATTTTGTCTGGGGTAGAAAAAACTGGCAATCAATCAAGTTGCTTATGGAACTTTAAAAACCACGTTTTTTAAACATGTCATTGGGCTACTTAAAATTACCATGGTTTTTAGAGATTTCGTGTAAAAAAAAATATATATATATTAAAACCGCTCGGTAAAGTGTGGTAATTTACATTTTCTAGTTTCAAGTAATAAATAATAAAAAATTGCACTAAAAACGTACTGAATTATTTATTTCTTAAAGTTTTCAATCCCGAACTAGTCTTGGGATTATCTGGATTGAAAATTTTAATATAATCCCTATATATAATAACTGAACGTTACTTATAAATCACAGCCTACTTCTGTAAAAATGTCATATGATTAAGAAGCCAATTGGAACGTTCAATTTGTTCTATATAATTCAAATGAATGAATTTCAAAAGCGTGAAATCATATGCAACTTTAAACAGTGAGTTGATCACAACTTAATCACTCAAAGACTACTGAAGAGGAAATGTAGCGATATCCAGATAACAGATTGTCTAGTCAGCTAAGGGCCAATTTTTCAGTGCGAGTTTAAGCTCTAGTCAAATTAAAGCGAGCTTAACTCACCAAAATTGGACGTTTAAACTCGGTTTAACTAGATGTTTTAGCATTTGTTGAAATTAAATTGACTTAAATATTCATTTAATGTGTTTCTTTTTTGCCTAAAGCGAGTCTAAGCGTCCAATTTTGGTGAGTTAAGCTCGGTTTAATTTGACTAGAGTTTAAACTAGCATTGAAAAATTGGCCATCAAATTATTAACTTTATATAGAGTTGTTGTTGTTGTTGCCTTCGTGAAAACTTAAAGGGTCCGCCATCTAACGTTTTTTTTTCAACTAGTGCTTATTTTGTGAATGGTAACACTTAGCTCATGTCTGATTTGACAGATAATTACTTTTATCCTTCCGCTGAACGAATATAGTTGTGTATACGCTTGAACAACTCTGGGAAATATTGCAACATTACTTTGAAAATCATGATGCCGATTTTGCCAAAAAAAATCATCTTTTCAGATGAAGCTCATTTTGATCTTGGCGGGTATGTAAACAAGCAAAAAGCAAAGCGGGTATGTAAAAACAGAAAACCCGCACGCATACATTGAAAAGCCACTGCACCCAAAACGAGGCACTGTTTGGTGTGGATTTTGGTCCAGAGGCATAATTGGGCCATTTTTCTTCGAAAATGAGCAAGGAGTGGCCGTTACAGTTAATGGCGATCGTTATCGGGCCATGTTGAACGAATTTTTGTTCACAAAAATTGAAGAGGAGGATATTGGCAACATTTGGTTTCAACAGGACGGCGCTACGTGCCACACAGCCGAAGTACACTCAATGTTTTGCGCCCTGTTTTTGAAGATCGCACTATCAGCCGCAGAGCTGATGTCGTTTGGCCACCTCGGAGCTGCGATTTGACACCGTTGGACTATTATTTGTGAGTTGCCCTCAAAGATAAATGTTGCGCCGACAAGCCAGAGACAATTGACGCTTTAAAGGATAAGCCTTTGGTGAAATACAGCTGCACACAATCGATAATGTGCTTAAAAATTGGACCGATCGTGTAGGCTACTGCATGGCCAGCCGAGGCATCCATTTGAATGAAATTATTTTTCATTATTAACCGAAAGGATTGTGCTTTCAAATAAAAAAAGAAATTTGAGAAAATATCCAGTAGCTTTTTTTTATAGAATTTTCAAAAAAAAAAGTTATTTGGCGGACCCTGTATTAAAACATGCTTCGCCATTAAGACAAGTTTCTGGTTTTTTCGCGAAGAACAAATTACAACTTCTATAAACTTTAACTACTCAAATCATAAAAATTGGTTTATTTTGTTCTCTTGCAAATCCTTCCCATTTTTAAAAAAAATTCAAATAAAAACCGCAAAAATAATTTTTTTTTTTAAATATTAATATTCTATTCTAAACAGCTAGTCTTAAATAATATTAAATTGAATTTTTTTTAGTTTTTTTTCAATTTTTGGTCACGTTACTATATCTGAAACCCCTCCCCCCTACCGTTTTTATTGCAGTGCATTTTATAACCCCTCCCCACCACTAAATTGGTAACGTAGTTTATGAACGACCCCTAAAAGTAATAATTATAAATTATTTTTTTCCAAAATATATCGCACTAAATTTAAATTTTTGCAAATCAAAAAAGGAAAAATATACAAAAACTACATGCATGTATAGTAAAATATACAGAAATATGCGCAATAAATATGCAAAAATAGGCATTTTTTTTTTAAATATGCAAAACCACGCATTTATTGCAAAATATGCAAAAATACGCACTAACGATTGAATGGAACTTTAAAGAAAATTTCATAATTCGTAAAGATAACTTAACAACTTCCATTTTAAGATGCCCAGTAAAAACATGCATTTGCATGAGATTTGTAGCCCTACTAATCAGGAATCGAATAAAACTGCATAGACATTTCGTGTTAAAATGTTTTGCAAAAGCTTTATATTAGAGCCACCCTGTTCTAAAAGTGAAGACAACAACCAGTTAAGCGATCGACAGCAATATTGTGCGCATGTGGTTGCTAGAGGAACTTTTTTATGACTCTTTAGGAAAAAGCTCTTTTAAAGGGAACGAGCCAAAAAAAAACCAAAACAAATTTATGATGTTGTACAACAACAACGTGCTGCATTGAGTACGGTCAGGGTAGAAGCCAGTGTGACCAGAGTGGAATACAATATTCCACTTTTTCTTTCGAAAAGAAAAATATATAAAAATATAAAATATACATTTTTTTCCATATAAATATGCAGCATAAAAAGTGGAATATTTTTGTATTCCTATTTTTTGTCCAAATTAACAAAAACCTCCTTTAAAAATGACTTCGATTGCCTTTTTCAAAACAAAATGGAAGATAAACTTTTAAATAATTTGTTTAATGTGACAACTTGGCTACATGTTAAAAAAAGGTATTGCGATAACTACCAAATACCTTATAGCTAAATAAAAAATGTAAAACCATTAATTTGTACGAAAGTACCACATACAACCATTTTAATATTGATCTCGACGATATTCCCAAATTTGAATCTTATATAAATTTATAATCTTATGGTATAGAGTAGAACTTATGTTTATGTTTTTGTTTAAAAATTTCAATTTTCTTTATGAGAAAAAGCTAGTTATAGTAACAGAATATCATTCCTGTAAATTATTTTGTGGAGTATATATAAACTCTGATATTCAATTCTCTTTTATTTACATTTTACTGTTATCATCTTATTAAAATTTATTTATGCTTATTAAATTTATGTTTATAAAGTGTGATCCACAAAAAAAAAGGTCCCTAAACTTGCTTTTGCGTTTCTTAAGTATACTTTTTTTTTTAAATGCAAAGGGTAATATTTTTGTGGAAAATAAAATTTTAAGTGAAATATTTTAGAATTTGTTTTTTCAAATAGCATATGTTCTAAAAATTCTTCTGATCACACTGGTAGAAGCTGAATGCTCTTTAAAGTTTAAGCACACACAAAACAAAAAATAAAAAGGCAAACCTATTTTTAAACATGCAATAACAAAACTTTAAATATTGTGATTCATACATTTTTAGAGACGACTCTTGAAGTATTCACGAATTAATAAATTCCTGCTGAAATGCCTACCGTCGAAACGTGCTAAGGTCACAAAAAATGCGCACCATATCTGTGAGTTGTGTATTTTCTTAAAATGTTTTATTATATTTCTGACCTGTATATTATATTACTTATATTATTATTATTGTGTAGCTGTTCAATAAATAATTGAAGTTTTTATGTCTTTTGAGTGCTTAAAAGTGTGGCGATAAATTAACGAAAAAAACTTACTGCATAAAATAACAACAATAACAATAACATAGCAGCATGAAGCGAGCTATGTGTTGACATGACTTGCAAACTTAATTCACAAAACTTAAAAACCACACAAAATTCGTAGAAAAAACTTCAGCTCCTGCTCAATTCTTTTAATCATAAGGCCAAACGCACTTTGCAAGGTGATTTTTTTGCAAAAAATAAAATTAATCAAAATATCAATAAATCAAAAAACTTACAAGGAAACCGCAAAAAAAAAACTCAACAGTCAAAAGTAGAGAAATTTAAATGTATGCCGGAAGTAGTTACCTTAAGTCGCTAACTTGTTGGCCGCCATTATGAAATGCTGCTCTCGTATAAAACGCATTTTGTTTTTATCTCCTGTAAAGCTTTTTTGTAAACTTTTAACAATGACACACAACAAGTGACGCGCAATCTCTGATGATGAAGGTGAATAAAAATTTTTTTTTTTCAATATTTTTGTCTACAACTTATTATTTTGTATTTAAATAAAAATAGCTTGATTACGTTTTGCAAAATAGTTGATGATATTGTGCTTATGTGTTGATTGCTCCAAGCCTCTTGATTTTTTTTTCTCGCATTTACACACTCTTATGCATATTATCTTTGCAATTGCCTTGTTTTTGTTTTTTGTTTTTGTTATTTAGTTGAAACTTGTTCAAGGATATCGTTGTGAGGATGTTGCCAAGTTATGCTACTACCAAAATGATGCTTAAAGGTCAACACTTGTTGTGGCAGTTATTTTTACTGATTTGTGATAAATCAAGTCAAGTACAGTTACTTGCTCACAGATCTTTGATGATACAAAAATAGCTTAAATAATATTTTATTTACTCAAATAGTTCTTCAATCTAAGTTTTTCGATTGTTTAAGTAACTTTTTTCGAATTGCAAACAATTTGTATTCTGTCACTAATAACATCATTCGTAGATCTGCTTTAATTTTTAAAAGTTATAAAGTAATAAACGCAATTTTTTAGAACAAAACAAACGAGAAACAATATTTGTAAGAAGTTTTTAAACCAATTAACCTAAATCTTATGTATTTTGGGTGCTGAGTCCGTATTTGGTATCAGTTTTTTTTAATCTTCATGAATCGGAAATTTTTTGTGCTAAAACCCTGAGGGCCAAAATTAACCCAATAATTAAAAAGAGTCGGTGTTTCATATAAAAGCTTTGTTTAAAAAAAAGTCATCGGTTTAAGCAATACTGTTTCCATAAAATAATTGCGTTAAATAAAAATACGAATTAACCCAAACTAACCAATTTTATGGCTCTCCAAAATAATCTCAGATATAGTAAAATTAAGTTTTTTTAAATTTGTTCAAATAAATTCTTCTGTTTTCTCTGCTTCTTCTTGTAAGTTCTAACAAATGTCTCCTAACAGAGTATCTATTTTTTTTTACCACTATACCAGTTCTCGAGTCTCGCCGTCACCTGATAGAAACTTTCGCCATGCTTATCAAATCCGGTTGGTGATTGTTGACCGGATTTTTCTTTGTGGCAATGCAAGAAATGAATTTTCAGTTAAGAAACATTAATGGCGTTTTGATTTCTCGAAAAAATGTTGCATTTTTTCTGCCTCTTTCTGCCATCTTTGAGAATATAGAATTTTTCTACTTTTGAGGTCAACATTTTCGAGAAAAGAACACGATTCAATTTTAGAGGTCACCAGTTTTTTCTCAAGAGGGCAGAATTTCCAAAAGGAGCCAGTGGCGTAAAAGGCGGGCCCGCAGAGCCCGCATTGCGGGCGGGCGCAACTAAGCCATGGGCGCCCTCAAGTCTCTTGATGAAAATGATAAATGAAGTGGAGAACGACGTTATAATAAACCGAACGAACGACTAATATATTAATGTTTGAATTTTTCCAAAATTTGTATGGCTTTCAATAGAAAATATCTTTGGTGAAAAAATCAAAATGAATTTTTTTAATAGTCGCAACCGTTTCGTTATGACGTTGTTAAGAATACAGTTTTTCTTGCCATTCACATTTTATTTAATTTTTTTTTATATATCAAAATAAAGTTTAAAATTTTTTTTATTTCTGGCAACATTACTGTGTTTGTTTACATTTTGAACATATGGTTTTAAGATTATCATAAAAGTTAACACTAATAGCGGGATTCAAATTTTTCAATATTCTAATTTTAAAAGTGTTTAAAAAAATTTTTGAGGCTATAAATTTTCCACGAAAAGATCTGCGTAACACCAAATCCAAAAATTTTTTGCTAACACGGAAGATATACAGGGTCCGCCATCTAACGTTTTTTTTTCAACTAGTGCTTATTTCGTGAATGGTAACACTTAGCTCATGTCTGATTTGACAAATAATTAGTTTTATCCTTCCGCTAAACGAATATGGTTGTGTATACGTTTGAACAACGCTGGAAAATATTGCGACATTACTTTAAAAATCATGATGCCGATTTTGCCAAAAAAATCATCTTTTCAGATGAAGTTCATTTTGATCTTGGCGGGTCTGTAAACAAGCAAAATTGTCGCATTTGGGGCACAGAAAACCCGCACGCATACATTGAAAAGCCGCTGCACCCAAAACGAGTCACTGTTTGGTGCGGATTTTGGTCCAGAGGCATAATTGGGCCATTTTTCTTCGAAAATGAGCAAGGAGTGGCCGCTACAGTCAATGGCGATCGTTATCGGGCCATGTTGAGCGAATTTTTGTTCACAAAAATTGAAGAGGAGGATATTGGCAACATTTATTTTCAACAGGACGGCGCTACGTGCCACACAGCCGAAACTACACTGGATGTTTTGCGCCCTGTTTTTGAAGATCGCATTATCAGCCTCAGAGCTGATGTCGTTTGGCCACCTCGGAGCTGCGATTTGACACCGTTGGACTATTATTTGTGGGGTGCTCTCAAAGATAAGTGTTACGCCGACAAGCCAGAGACAATTGATGCTTTAAAGGACAATATTCGTGAAGCCATTGGTGAAATACAGCTGCACACAATCGATAATGTGCTTAAAAATTAGACCGATCGTGTAGGCTACTGCATGGCCAGCCGAGGCAGTATATTTTTTTATGGTGACCTTGTTTAGTTAAAATGTGAGATATATTTGATGTATGGCAGCTGATTATTTTTTGAAATTTCCAATTATTTGCAAACACAAAAAACTCAATTTTAAAAATTTTCTTGCTCTAATCAAAAAAGCTTACAAATATAAACAAAAACGTTGGTAGTACAACTTGTGTTGGTAGTATTTTCCAAGGCTGAGTTACTATAATATAACTAATGGCCGTGACATTCGCCTATGAAACTTTCCATTTATTTATAATCACAAAAGAAATTGATGTAGCAAATATCATTGTTTTGAGACAAGACTTAATTAAGTTTATATATAACTTTTTGAACATTTCTTAATTTTGTCACGAAAGATATCAGTGCCAATTCTCATAGCTCTTCGATCGCTCCTTTTAATTTTGGCCAAGAATGGGGACTGGTTGACGTTTGTTTCCAAAAAATTTAATATATTTTTAAATATTTATTTCCTTCGCAAAATATTATTGTTTTAAATAACAACAATAAATGAAAAATAAATGTATAATATGTGCTGAAATAAAATTTAAGTCCAACTATTTTGAGCAAAAGTTGTCCTTTGCTTTCATATTTTCAGCAAGTCAGCTACTAATGTTACTTTAATCAATCAGTTCTTATCATTATTGAATTACTTATCATAATTGAAAATTATTGATCTCATTTATTCAAACTTTAAGTTTAACTTTTTAAAATAATTAATACATGTTTTCTTGTTACCTACTTTGTGATAAAATCTTAAAATATTTATTATAAATAAGTTAATTAGTTTTTATGATCTATTGAAAAATTACATGAATTAAGATTGTGAGCTTTAGATCAAGTGAGTTTTCAAGAAGGCAACAACAACAACAACAACTCTGTATAGAGTCAATCACTTAGCTGACTAGACAGTCTGTTTCGGAAATCGCTACATATTCCTCATCAGTAGTCTTTGAGTGATTAGGCTGTGATCAACTCACTGTTTAAACTAGCATATGAATGTGTAGATCCTCTAATTCATTCTCATGAATTGTATGGCTACTAATCATATGACACTTCAAAGCAGTAAGCCATTTTAGATCACCGCCTTAACTCTATCAAGGGTTGCCATCTGTTCTAGTTGCTTCTTCATTTATTTCAATATTCATTGGTGTTCGATTATTTGTCGAAATGCACCATAGAAATGAAACGAGTTTTTGCTTCGCCAGAAGCTAGTGTTCTAACTGAAAGGTGGCTATTTTCACAACCAAATGTTCAATTACACATGACTTTGACCGAAAAATCGATCAATTATTAGATTATTTAATTAATTTGACATTAATTAAACTTATTTGGCCGTGCTCTGCCATAGTTAAGTTAATTAGTTTTTATGATCTATTGAAAAATTACATGAATTAAGATTGTGAGCTTTAGATCAAGTGAGTTTTCAAGAAGGCAACAACAACAACAACAACTCTGTATAGAGTCAATCACTTAGCTGACTAGACAGTCTGTTTCGGAAATCGCTACATATTCCTCATCAGTAGTCTTTGAGTGATTAGGCTGTGATCAACTCACTGTTTAAACTAGCATATGAATGTGTAGATCCTCTAATTCATTCTCATGAATTGTATGGCTACTAATCATATGACACTTCAAAGCAGTAAGCCATTTTAGATCACTCAGAGACTAATCACTCAAAGACTACTGATGAGGAATATGTAGCGATTTCCGAAACAGACTGTCTAGTCAGCTAAGTGATTGACTCTATACAGAGTTGTTGTTGTTGTTGTTGCCTTCTTGAAAACTCACTTGATCTAAAGCTCACAATCTTAATTCATGTAATTTATTATAAATTTTATTATATATGATATTATATAAAGTATTTGTTTATGTTATTGCTTTTTTGAAAAAATTCTATTAAAATAAAAATTTATTTATACGATTTAAAACATATAAAAAAAAATTTTAAATTTATATTTTTAAAATATAACTGCTGTTATTAATGATGCTATTGAATTAAAACAGCTCTTTCTTGTTCCCTTTTTTTTGTCAAGAGTTATTTTGTTTTCTCCTATGCTTTTAGTAACCTACTAATAACATAGTTTTACTCTAAAAGTAAATAGCAGGGCGCTTTTAGAAACCTGCGGGCGGGCCCTGAAAGGAGCAGAAAAAAGTTTCATTTTTTCGAGAAATGAAAACGCCATAAGAAAGAGATTTCACTTTAATTCATTTAAGATCATTTTGGGGATCCATAAAATTGGTTACTTTGGGTTAATTTGTACTTTTATTTAACGCATTTATTTTAGGAGAATATTATTGCATAAGTTCTTGTTTAAACAAGGCATTTATACAAAACACCAGCTTTTTTATTATTGGTTAGGTTTTGAAGGTTAAACTGTTCTACAAAACTATTTTCCATTAATTAGTTTTTTTTTTTTTGGAAAAATTTATTTTGGAAAAAAAAATTGCTAATGCTTCACCTCAAGACATGAAGCAGCTAAAGCTAACAAAGAAAAGTTTTTCTAACAAAATCTGCATTAACATGTACTTGACCTTGAAACTCGGTTCTCAAAAATTTTCCGAAGGATTAACACATTCGCGGACAGTTACTTTTAGCATGATCCATTGTGCGGCATAGGCTATATTTTCGTAATTAATGAAGATAATTAATACAGGACTGCAGCAAAATTATAAGAATTAGGAAACACAATTAATTATGTAAAATTTTCAACAATTTAATTTTGCGGTTCTTGCCGTCATGTCCTAGACATAGTTCCAATTGGAAAATCCCGTATTGAAAAAATGGTTGACGGTACATTCCGTCTTTTCCCTACACTTTGCTCCTAATTTGACGGCATATGTTGTTTTGTCCGCGAATGTGTTAAGAAATGGTTAATGCCATTACATTCAGTGTCCTCGAAATATTCTAAAATACTATGTCCCAAACTTATTTAATTTTTGGGCATGCGCACAGTTTATTAATAAAATATTTAATATTAATAAAGTACATATATAAAATAAAATATTTCTATCGATAATTACTAATTTTAATTAAATATTAATAGGATGTGGACAAATTGTATTGATAAAAAAAATTTGCCATTCGGTATTCTCAAAAATTTTTGGAGATCTTCAAAACGATCCTTATAATATTTTCACATTGAACTAAACTCATCTAATATATCTTCATCGGGATTCATCGGGAAAGAATTTGTTTATCCTAAATATATTTTTTGGTAGAAAAATTGTGTTTAGGTTAGGTTAGGTTAATCCGGATGCCTCCTGACAGAGGCTCACATAGACCAGTTCTGGTCCTTAGTGATACAGATGGCAACCAAAGAAATCTTTGGGTTTATTTGCGTTGAGTTCGCAAATCTTAGAAGGGATTCGAGATATATTTTAGTGACGGAAACGTCGATGAGCTTAGGTATTTTAGTCTTGATGTGCCGCTTGGCTGTCGGCAAAAATGTTAATACAAGAGTGGTGTGTATCCATGCCGAGGGCTATCTCCACGATCTTCCTTATGGCGAATTCTTCCGCCTTGAAGATGCTGTAGTGGTTCGGAAGTTTGTATGGCTGCCTTATAGTAGGATCTGCAATAAACACAACAGCACCTACCCCCGTAGGCATTTTGGAGCCATCTGCTGACGCCCGCTGTGCTTGTTCTATAAACTTGCACCATTTGTTTGGTTCTAGAAGTGCAAGTGTTTTGGAATTGACTGTTGTACGCGGTATCAAGTAGTCCGTGCTACTAGATATATCTTTGCCGATTGTACAATGTCCGAAATTTTGGTTGTGCATACTGCGTGCCGCCGTGAGCCGTTGTGCCGTTTTCCGGCTATTAGTTTTGCATGTATGTCCAGGGGTTCCATACTAGAGATGGCGCCCCGCTTTTTCCTTGCCACGGCGTGCGCCTAAAAAATGCAAAGTCGTGTGTGGTTTTCCATTTTCGTGCACTAAATTTTTTTAAGGTGTTTTATTTGTTTATTTAATTCCGTTTCCTAATATATAAGATATAATAATCTTAATATAGCATTAGTGATATTTTGGTCAGCCTAAATAATATAATATTAATTTATTAATTCACAATAATGAACTTATAATTAGTAGATATATTAGGCCGGGTCGATTTGTGGGGAGGCAAAAAATCGCCCATTGCTCAGTGAAAATCGTATTCTAGGGATCAAAATAAAAAACTTTGCCCGAGGAACTATACCTCTAAAACGAATTCTAGTGCCACTACTTTTCCGTAGGGTCAAATTTTGAAAAATCCCTCTTTGACCCATTTAGAGTATTCCAATCGAGTTCGAATGTATGACCGACCCCTTCTAACTTTGAAGGGCCTATCCACTAATGCCACATTCGAATGCAAGTGGCTGTTCTTACCTGCTTTCGGTAGGAATACAACTCTAGCTGTTCTCCAGACTATCAAGGCACAAAGTTTAACCTGATAACTCCGTTAAATATATTTTCAAGCCACGGGACGACTCGTGGTACGGCCGTTTGCAACATGGCAAGAATTATACCGTCTGGTCCCGGAGATTTATATCCCGAGAACGAGCTTATAGCCCACAGTATTTTATATGACGTTAAGTCATGTGGAATCTGTAGCGAGTTTGTCCAGTTTCTTTGTAGGTTTTTAGTATTTGGAGCTTCAGTACAGCCAGGAAAATGTGCCTTTAAAAGCACTTCAAGGGATTCCTGAATGCTCTTCTTCTTCCACTGACCATTGTCTTTGCGTAGCTGTCTCTGAATTGAGGGAGAGCTGCTTTGAGCCTTGCTGTGAGCTTGCCCTGTGTCTCTTCTATGCTTGTGCTGAAGTTCTTCCAGGAGTGTCTTTTACTCTGCTCACGTTTGTTTGAAAAGTTTAAGCCTGCATTTGTACTCCCCCCCATATTTCTTCTTGGTCAGCTATTTTAGCTAGTTTGAAGAAATTTTTTAGGTAGCGATTTTGCTCTGTAAGATCCCGACTCCACCATGGTGGTTTGGTCTTACGCTTCGTACGCGTGGGCTTACAAGAGGAGTGATAGGCCTTGAGAAGATGGACCGAGAGAATACAACTCTCTCTTCTAATGCCCTCATCCGTATTCTTTTGTTAAGGAGAAGGCAACTTCGTCTCAATGATGCTTCTAAAACGGTTTCATTTAGTTTTTCTGGAGTTCTTGAAGATCTTTTGTGCTAATTTTGAGCCATTTGCATCAATGGCGTTAAATGTTTTTTGAATTGCTATCTGAGTTGTGACTTTGATGAGCAAATGTTGTGAAAGTGCGAAAAAGCTGTAGTAGCTGAACTCTATTGTTATTACATTTAATATGGAGTGAAGTTAAATCTTATATTGAAACTACTACCCTCCAATCTGTAACCAGAGTGTTGGTGTTATACCTAGCACATTCGTCGAGAGAACCAACTTAGCCTACATTAGTTGGTTCCTCGCTTATGTTAGCTACACTTAGGTTATATTGTAAGATAAAGTTTAGTAGGGACCTCGAATAAAATCGTGTTTAGCTATTCAATTATTATTTTTCACAGAATGTTTAGTCAAATTTTCGAAAAAGATAAAGATTTCACTCTTACAAACGTTTTGGCATCAAAATGATAAAATTATGTATTCATATAGATTTTGTTTACCTCCAAAATCGGGTTTATTTGGCATTATAGGTTGAAAAAAAGTATTTAAAGCAAAAATGAAAGTATGGGAATTTTTAAATGAAATGAGTGTTTTTATTAAATATAATTTTCCTCAACCTATTTCAATGATCCTCCAATAATTTTATACCACCTATGTAATGATTTTCCGGAAGCTCTGCAAAATACTGCTCCACGGTTGCAATAGCTTCTTTTTTCGACGAAAAACGCTTTAACAGAAGGAATTGTTTCAATTTTCTAAAGCGGTAGTAGTCGTTGGGAGGCAAATCTGGTAACTATGTAGGTGTTCAAGCAGTTTGTATTTTAATTCATTCAATTTAGCAATCGTCCAAACACTTATGTGAACATTTGCACTGTCTTCATGAACAGCTTTTTTTTTAAGTATTAAATAAAAATTTATGACTTGATTCGTCCATTTACATTATTTGCCTTAAAAATTATATAAAATAATAATAAATACTTAATAATAAACAAAAAAATAAAATATGTACACATTTTATTTCGAATAACATTCAGAGTTGAAGAAAAAGCGTAAGGAACTTTGTTCCTGAGGGACCACACAATTTTTCTATTTTAATGTTTTTTGTATATATTTTTCTAACTAGCTTTATTGTTTTTCTAAATATTCCATTTTACACAAAAAAAAAAAAAGTGAAAAATCACGATTTTTTTCACACAGTGTCCTGTGTAAAGGATATTCAGAGCAAAAGTTATACTCGAGATAGCACAGAACTTTTGATTGTTATCTAATAGTCTTAATTTTGGTTGTTAGATTATAGCGTTAACGTGTTCCTTAAATTTGGCGATTTAATAATTTGCATGTTTGTGCACATGCATTTTCTCGTTTTTAGAATGAATGTTAGAATGAAAGTTTTTGAATGCATTTTTATTACTTTTTCAAAAAAATTAATACAAGATTTTATATCTCGTGCATCGAAAGTAGTTCTTAAAGTCAATTCTTTTGTAAGAAGTTTAAAATGTCGCTTAACATCTGATGTTCGATTTAAATATTACGTAAGGGGTCGTCCATAAACTACGTTACTGATTTTCCGGTTTTTTTTACCCCCCTCCCCCTGCGTTACTTTTCGTAGTGCTTTTCAAAACCCCTCCCCCCTCCCATAAAGTAACGTGACATATGAAATTAATTCATTCGAATGATTATTTATTTTGACTAGCTCTGATAATTTTCAACAGTATAAGTGACTAGTATGACTTGATATATTAAAGGAACAATTGGAAAAAAATCAATAATTAATATCATCTGTAAAAGCTATTCCATCTGCGATCCAAGATTCGATGCTCTCAATCACTGGGATAGAAGAAGCTGGTAGCTTTGTTGAGGATTCTTCAAAATAGAATTTTTTCATCGGATTCTATGTCGACCCATTCAGGTGATTCCTCATTTCTGACGCAAAGAAATTCACTGGTCTCTGACAGAGTACCCTTAAAGGCTGCACTCGAGCTGCACCAAGTTCTGTGTTTTTGTGTAAATGCTTTCTGAAAATTGATTTATTTAAACAGTATTTTTTATTCCGATTTATTGTAAACGATATAATACAAACTTATGGCAATTCATAAAAGTATTAAAAACGAAATACAAGCCGCAGGTAGGACACGACCTTGAACCGATTTCTTCTTTCTGAGAAGGACAGTACATGTCATACGGTATCTCCTTTGATCAAGAACATTCAGGCCTTAACGTCAAAGCCTGTCGCAAAAGCAAAGACCCAAATTTTTCAGACGTGTGATGAGAATAGGTGAAGGAATTTCACCAAATTTAGGTGAAGGAATACCAAAAGGTTCCTGTGTCGAGGGAAAAGGTGGTGGAAGAAATCGTTGAAACAAAAGTTTACCATCAATTTAGACGATCAAACATAAACATGTAAGGTTAAAAATTTTTGAAATGATTGTGTTATTAGTTAGAGGTTTATCGTCGATTTTTTTAATTTTTGGTAACGTTACAATATCTAAACACCCCCCCCCCCCCCCCTAAATTGGTAACGTAGTTTTTGGTCGACCCCTAAGCAATTGTAAAAAGTATTTAATTTAATATAACTACAATATAAATCAAATTCAGTCAAATTTTAAAACTTTACTTTATCTTTATTTCTCATACAAAATTGATTTTTAAGGGGAAATGGAGAAAGGGTTACTTTTCAAAATCCACATAGTTTTACTCTCATTTATATTATGGTAAAAATATGATAAGCTAAAAACTGCATGAAAATCGGTGCAATATAAGAGATGTTTGCATGTCTTACTGATGCCTCTTCTCAGGATTTCGCTGTAGTAAAAACTTTAAAATCAATTTTTTTGATAAATTTGTTTTAATAACTGTCTTGCGGTATTATTAAAATGACACTAACCTATGTACCAAATGATTTCAAATTTTAAACAGTGTTCAACAAGTTCAGTATCTTACGCTTTACACTTGATTTTTTTAATGTAAGGCTCAAAGATACAAATTTTTAGTCAAAAACAACTTTTTTTTTAAATGGTGCCAATTCTTGGCATGTCGAAATTTTGCAAAATTTTTCCGGGTGAATTGCACAACTGTAAAAGTGCTATGGCATGGCATATTTGTTTTTTTAAGTAATTTGTTCAGCTCAGTCACTTTTAAGGAGTCGCCGGGCCCATTTACCTTGGTTCAATCGGGAACAAATTATGTAGGAAATGTTTTATATCTTTTTATATCTAACCAAAGTTTATCTCGTTCTAGAAACAAAAATCGAATGGTAGGTATCGAATGGTCGATAGGTATGAACTAATGTAAATATGTATATATTACTTTTTGCTGAGACCTGAATAACGCCAGTTTAAGTACACTTACAAAATCTTCTTATTGTTACTCTGATGGATTGCAAATTAAAATACACATAATAAAAATAAATTTATTTTCTTCCATTCTGTCTTTTGAAAAATAATTTTTTTTATTATGTAACGAAATATAATGTAGCAAAACAGCTACTTCTGAAAAGTGTTTAGTTTTGATTAGATTGAAAATTAAGAAGAGAGATTAAATCAACTCTCTCGAAATAGTACCGAAAGCTATTGAAAAAAAAATGCTTACCAGTTGATTTATTCATATGTATACAAAAAAATTAACTACGAACATATGGTCCCTGTTTTAATCAGTTAAACACTTATTTTAATTATCAGTAATAATGCTGTATTTTGCATATTAATTAAATCCAGAAGATTTCTCAACACCAAATGTTACAACAAACTTGTTTTCGGAAAATAAAAAAATAATTCTCAGTACTGGATTATTTGCACGTAAGGCAATTGAACTCCAAAAAATATCAAGTTTAAAGGGTAAAAAGTGCTGGTAATGAGAAAATCAAATTCATCTTAAATATTATCGGAAAAAAACTTGAATACTTCCTTCAAAATTTGATGACAAATCCAGCGGAAGAGGTTATAAAAGAGGAATAAACCAACTCATATTATTACTTTGATTCAAATTTATACATTTGGTTGCATTCAATTAGCAAGTGCAAATAAATTAATTAAAACAATATATTTAAAAAAAAAACCAGAGTATTAAAATAAAAATTTGAAAAACTGTACATAATTCAGCTGCTTAACTGAACGGTTAGCAATGAATGCTTCGGTTTCAGTGATGTTTTTTTTATTTTAAATTTTTGGGCAAACCGGGTTTTAGAGGTCATTGTAATGAACTTGTCGGCGTTAAAGATGTGTAAGCTGTATGCGATTTTTGTTTTAATATTTATCATCATTCCGTTTTTAATCTGAATTTTATAATTAATCTTTATTATTATTGTTATGGTTGAATTTGTTGGTAGTTTTTTGAGAATACAATAAAAAATATAAAATTTATAAAAATGCACATGCAAATAATAGCGATGACATAACAACAATAACAACAACAATTAGCAGAAACTTCACCATTACAGAATGCACTAAAACTATGCTTGAAATGTTCAATGAACCGCTGCGCTTTCTTGAGATTCAATTCACAGCAAAGTGCCGCCGCATGTTTCACATCACATTCTAGCTGTTTGGAATTTTTTATTAATTCTACTAGACACATTAAAATAGCCACACAGAGAAAGAGAAAAAAAAATCAACAAATTAACTGCAGATTTAATCATATTGGCATCAGATACTCTTTTAGTCACGTATCCAAACTTCAATGAAAATCATTTTTTGTTGTTTCCAATAAATTACAGTATTTGTATTTTGGTTAAATTCTGAAATCATATAGAACCATTTTTTTTTGACAATTCATTGATATTCTTTGTAAAGACGTTTGATTATCACGATGAGCTGTATTTGAATTTCAGATTGTTTTAATAAAAATTATACCAAAACATTTGGTTATTTTTTTTAATTGATGGCAATTTCAATGGCACTCTAAGTTTTTATAAAAAATCTCAACTGTGTTTAAATGTTAAATTCGTCTGTAGATAGTACAGACATTGATGTCAAATATCTTTACTTCAAAGATGAGCCAATTAACAAGAATAAAATATAACCTTATACAAAATTAATATCCGGATATTTTTGGGGGTACTCTTTTGATCGACATTAGTTGGATCTTTTTTCATTTTAAGTCAAAAACGCTATTTTTTCGTTTTGTTTTTTCGTAAAGCGGTTTCTTCTCAAAAAATAAATTTTCTTTCACTCTAAACCAGGGCTGGGCATTCTAACACAGTCACAGTTTATTTTGTCTTGTTGGTATTACTGCGCTCTCGAATAGCACACAGTGAGCGAAATATATGTCAAAACTATCTAAATTTGCAAGTTTGTATGTTTATACCCCCACATTTACTGTTGTATGTGTTTATTTTTTATTTTGTTTTTATTTTTAGTCATCGGTAGTGTTTAATATTTCTTCTATTTCAACACTAAAGCTCCAGCATTTTATTTAAAGTAAATAAATTATATAAGTTTGCTCGAAGTTGAAAATTAAAAATTCTGCTTCGCCGGAAAAATTATCTGCGGAAAATAAATCACTTTAACATTTTGGTCCTTTTTTTGTAGTTGTTTTGTTTTTATTTTAATATTATAAAATCTTAATATCTATATAAATAAAAATCAAATGTCGTTCGTTGGTAATTGCATCAGTTGAGAACGGCTGAACCGATTTGGATAATTTTTTTTTTAAAATGTTCGTAATAGTCCAACTTAGGTTTTTACGGAAAGAAAAATTGACCACGCCCACTTTGCGCCCACTTTTTTGATTTATCTAAAATCGGAAAACGGCTGGACCGATTTGGATAATTTTTTTTTAATGTTCATAGTAATCCAATTTAAGTTTTGTCGGAAAGAAAAATTGACCACGCCCACTTTTGCGCCCACTTTTTTCAATTTATCTAAAATCGGAAAACGGCTGGACCGATTTGGATAATTTTTTTTTCAAATGTTCGTAGCAATCCAATTTAAGTGTTTACTGAAAGAAAAATTGACCACGCCCACTTTTTCGCCCACTGTTTAGATATCTATATAAATAAAAATCAAATGTCGTTCGTTGGTAATTGCATCAGTTGAGAACGGCTGGACCGATTTGGATATTTTTTTAAAATGTTCGTAATAGTCCAACCTAGGTTTTTACGGAAAGAAAAATTGACCACGCCCACTTTTACGCCCACTTTTTTATTTATCTAAAATCGGAAAACGGCTACACCGATTTGGCTAATTTATTTTTTAAATGTTCGTAGTAATCCATTTTAAATTTTACTGAAGAAAAATTGACCACTCCCACTTTTACGCCCACTTTTTTATATATACCTAAAATCGCAGAACGCCTGCGCCAATTTGGCTAACTTTTTTAAAATGTTTGTAATAGTCTACAAACGTTTTTTACAGAAAGAAAAAATGGGCGTTGGACAAGGGGGCGTGGCACTCTCATACAACCCTAATTTGCGATATCGAATAGCTTTTTAGTTACAGACCGCACAGGCTCGGAGTTTAATATTCGAACTCAATTTACACATTAAGTTTAACTGATAATATTTTATGGTGTTGGACAAGGGGGCGTGGCACCTCCCATACAACCCAAATTTGAGATATCGAATAGCTTTTGAGTTATAGTTCGCACAGCCATGGAATTGGGTTTTCGACCACAATTTACACGTGCCGTTTTACTGATAAAATTTTATGGGCGTTGGGAAAGGGAGCGTGACACCTCCCTTAAAACCCACATTTAATATTTTGAATAGCTTTTGCGTTATAATTCACACAGCCCCGGAATTCAGTATTCGACGACAATTTACACGTGCTGTTTTACTGATAACATTTTATGGGCGTTGTACAAGGGGCGTGGCTCCTCCCTTGCAACCAGAATTTGCGATATCGAATAGCTTTGGAGTTATAGACCTCCACAGCCTCGGTATTCGAGCACAATTTGCACATGTCGTTTTACTGATAACATTTTATGGACGTATGGTGTGGCAACCTCCCATAATTTGCGATATCGAATAGCTTTTCAGTTACAGCTCGCACAGCCTCTGAATTCGGTATTCTACCACAATTTACACACGCCATTCAGGGGGCGTGGCACCTCCCATACAACCCAAATATGCGATTTGCGATATCGAATAGCTTTGAAGTTATAGCTTAAGAATTCATTATTCTACCACGATTTACACATGCCGTTTCACTAATCAAATTTTATGGGAGTTAAACAAAGGGGCGTGGCACCTCTCATTCAACCCAAATTTAGATCAACCCAATGCAGGTTCACTGATAACATTTTATGGAAGTTTGGCAACGGGGGCGTGGCAGCAACGCGCCGGGTTCCAGCTAGTATACGAATAATTAACATTGTAATCAAAAACTCAAAAAATTAAGCATCAGAAAATGAATACAAATAATATAAATTAACAATTCAAATAAATTTATACGGATAATATGAAATTCTACGAAACAAAAAATATATGCACAAGTATTATGAATGTGCAAATCAAAAAGTTGGTTTTTTAAGAGTGTACATAAAATTTGCGACATAGGCATTCATAGCATCACCGTCAGCGAACGACTGAATTACAATCTCTTCTGTTGTGAGCTTTGTGTACATGTGAAAAGTTACGCTCAGAGAGCCCAGCGCTGCTCTAAGCCTTTTGAAAAAATGCAATCGGAAGTTGAACTCAAAAGTAATGTACCTAAATAATAAGTGTATCTGAACATGTTTGATTCAAAATGGCTCCTAGAATGGTTCCCTATCTGAAGTGAAGTGATATGATTTTTTACTTGAAAACGGTTAACATTATGTATGAGGCTAAAGAGAATCAAGTGTTCGGGATCATTCAAAGAACACTTGTATAATTTTTTGTAGTGTGTTTTAAGTTATTTATTGGGTTTGTAGAAAATAGTTAAATCCAAAAAGTCTCTATAAATTTGATGCAAAATTCACACGCTGTGAAGCGAAATGGTCCGATATATCGGACCTAATACAATATTCCGACAGGATTCCGATGATTCAATATTTGTTCTTCAAAATATTACAAATTTTTAAAAAACTAACAAGCCCGGATCGCTTCGCTGCTTATATAAAAAAAAAAAAAAATCTGTATTGAAAACTAAGAATATACTTTTTTCATAGAAAGTGTTAATTTATTGAAGTGATTATTGTAGGGCTTTCGGATAAACAACATTTACTATACAAAATACTTTTTGGTAATATGTATTTACCTAAAGTTTTATATACTTTTTATCTACAGGTAAGGTAGCCATACATTTTTTTATTACCGAATTCCCCTTTTTCGCCCCATTTTACTTTAATTATAATTAATCTGCTTTCAATCTATATATATAAAAATTAATGTCTGTCTGCCTGTTTGTTTGTTTGTGCTTTATAGGAGGCCAAACCCTTAGACCGATCTTCTTGAAACTTTCACAGCATGTTACTATGACTCTGGAAGGAATAATAGGCTGTATGAAGTTTCATTGGACAAAGGGGCGTGGCACCGCCCAAATAACCCAAAAATTTAAATCGCCATATTTTGGGCATTTTTTTACCTACGTCGATGATATTTTGTGTACCAAATTGCCATAGTTAGGAATACGTACCAGGAAAAAAGTGGGTGGGACCACGCCCCTTTTAAGGAAAATTAAAAATCGTAATATAGTCTTAACTACTGGACCGATCGTCATTAAATTTTCACAATAGGATAATCTTACGAAATAATAAATTCTTGGCTATGTAAAGTTGTGAGTGAACAAAGGGGCGTGGCCTCGCCCATATAACCTAAAATTTAAAATCGTCATATCTTGGGCATGTTTTGACTAACGGCGGCAGTATTTGCTATATATGGTATTGGCATGAATAGAAATACGTACCAAAAGAAAAGTGGGCGGAGCACGCCTCTTTGTTTGCGATATATTGGAGGCTGGACCTGTTAACCGATCTTAAATTTTCACAGCATGCAGCTTTGACTCAGGAATACTTATTACATGATAATATTTTTCGACCATGCACACTTCTGCACCTACTTTTTTACTACGTTTATTAACGGCTTTACCACAAATTTAACATACATATTAATTAAAATAGTGGGGTAGCCCCATTCTCTTTCTTCCACCACTGTCTTGAAAACAGCTGATTTTATAATACGTGTTAATTAAAATAGAGTGGGGTAACCCCATTCTCATTCTCCCACAACTGACAGCGAAACAGCTGATTGTGTAACTGCTGCTTTTTGATTGGCCTAAAAATAAAAAGGGGGAGCATGAAGCAAATTACATGCGTTTCATTGCTGAATTCTAATTGGTTTACTACAAAAAAAGGGGAGAAGCATTGCAATAATTAAATTAAAATTAAATAAATAAATTTTTGTAAATATATAAATACTTTTAATTTTATTTTATAACGAGGGGGGCAGCGAAGCACACCGGGTTCAGCTAGTTTTAAATAAAACACAGATATTTAAAAAAAAATCGTGAAACTTTATTGTATCGTAAAGTAGACAGAATGAGGTTATATATGGAACAATATATCGTGCAGATGGCTGCCGCGGCTTTGCTGGCATACACGCGATTTTTTAATGAAATTTTCAATGACCGTTTTGCATAAATGCTGCGGTATTTCATTAATGCAGCTTCCAATTTCCTCTTTTAAGGCTTGAGTCGTCGTCGGCTTGTTCGCGTAAACCATCGACTTCAAAAAACCCCAAAGAAGAAAATCTAATGGTGTTAAATCGCACGATCTAGGCGGCCAATTCTGATCTCCAAAACGCGAAATAACACGACCGGGAAATGACTGATGCAGCAATTGAATTGTTTCTCTGGCTGTATGACATGTGGCTCCGTCTTGTTGGAACCACATGCCCTCCACATTCATTTCTTCAATTCTAGGCAAGAAAAAACTGGTTATCATTTCACGATACCGAACACCATTGACTGTTTGCGCTTGACCTGCCTTATTTTCATAAAAAAAAGGTCCAATGATTCCTCCAGCTCAAAAACCACACCACACAGTGACACGTTGAGGATGCATTTGCTTCTCGTGAATCACTCGAGGATTTTCCTCACCCCAAATGCGACAATTCTGCCTATTGACGAAGCCATCAAGATGGAAATGGGCCTCGTCACTGAAGATGATTTTAGCGGCAAAATCAGCATTTTCATGTTGTCTCTCCAATACCCAATTAACGAACTCCCTTCGCTGTCCATGGTCAGCTGGCTTCAGTTCCTGAGTCAATTGAACTTTGTATGCATGAAGATGCAAATCTTTCGTCAAAATTCGCTGCATAGTGGATTTGGAGACACCAATTTGCTGAGCTCGGTGTCGAATTGAGGTGGATGGAGTTTGAGCGACATCATCACGTACAGCTGCGACATTTTCGGTCGATCGACCTGGTCGAAGGCGCGTTGTTGTCTTTACATCACTAACAGACCCAGTTTCGGCAAAATTATCCATTAATCTCTTTACAGTTGACTCTTTTGGAGCATTATTGTGACCCCAAATTGATCGCAATTTGCGAACTGTAGCCGCAAAACTTTCACCATTTTGGTTAAACAATTTCACAATGAGAATGCATTATTGTTCATTCGTGTAGCGATCCATTTTTACTAACCTCGTACCTTCTACTAGCAAACAATAACAATTGTTCAAATGTCAAACAATGACACTTCGAATGGCGCCAAATTTAAAAATTGCGTTCTTGTTGGGACACCCTTTCCAACTTTTAACTGAAGAATGTGCGGCGGCACTCCGGTCAAATTAAGCGAATTCAGTAATATTCAGTAATATTTGTGATAGTATCCACAGACTTATAAGTAATTTCTCTTTGGATGTCCGCATTGAGGGGATGGTACTGTTTTTAAGCCGAAAAAAGCATGTTTTTATGATTTTGTTTTTAAGACATGAATAACGTTGGTGTATTTATTTCATATACATGTTATAGTTTGACTTCTTAAGTGTATTTGGAAAAAAAAAATTAAAAATTATCGATAAATAAATCCGTGGCAGCGATTCTCCGGAGGCGCCTCGAAAAAAAGTTGCTTTGCGGTAAATACGATTAGAGATTAGCAGATCATCTAAAAAAAATCAAAATTAGTTAAAAAGGTAATATGTTTACCGAGGTAATACCGAAGAGTTTTTTCATGTTTTTTTTTGGTAGCGTTTTGAAGTCAAAAATGCGATTTTCGCTGAAAATTGGGGTTATTTTATTATTTTAATAAAGGGAAAAAAAAACGCTTCGGCATTACCTGTTGATTTATGTTTAAAATTAGTGCAAAAAATTTTAAAATGATCAGTCAAGTAGATTTTGCGGTATCGTGTTCACCGACTTCAAAATGGTTGTTTTCCAGAAAACCGATTTAAAGTTCTTTTTTTTATCGAAAATCAAAAATAAAAATCAATAAAAGGGTTAAATTTTTTTTCTTACACAGAATCATCAATGCAAGCTCCGTACAGTAAAACGCTGTCATTCAGGATGTCTAATGCATTTGCTCTTGCCTGCGTTGCCGGATTATCGGATTTTTATTTTGTTCGGTCGACTCAAAATTTTACCAATTTTCTGCCGATCTTGTCTTGTAATTTTTTTCGCATTTTTGCAAATAAATAAATATACCACGACACGAGACCGAAAATAAATAAAAACGGAAAACTCCGCTCGGAAGAAAGTGTACCTGGCAACTGATACATATACGATCTACCCTAAATATCTATTATAATAAAACTTATTTTCTGTTTCTCTCTTTGTTTACTTGGCCTTTATACAAATCTAAACGGCTCAACGGATTTCGTTCAAACTTGATATACATATTATGTGCATCCTAACTTAAAACAATCCCTCCGAAATTTTTCCACAAACAGTAATTTTGTTATTATAATACGTATCGGAGTTTTTAATTTTGATTGTATTTTATTTTATAAGTTTTTTGTTACTTTGACACCAAAAACACTCACATATATTCAAAATTTTAAAAATTTTCAGTACAACAACTTTTGCATAAAACATCTTTACCTAAGAATAAGAAAAAACGACATTAAAATCAAAGTTTGGTCTTTCGATGCAAATATCTCCGCTGTCCATTAATATATTTTAATCAAATTTTTTTGTTCAAAAGTTCAATAAAAGCACTTCACAAAAATAGGTTAAACTGTACTGTCAATGACTATGACAAAAAGTGTCCAAAATATTGACTTTTTACTCAAAAAATGACTCAAAAAATGTTTTTGTTGTAGAAATTAAATTAATTAAAAATTGCACATCTGGCTTACCTTCGTATGACATTGCATTTATTTGCAAAAATTCTTCCAGCTAAGCGCAAAAATTATTTTACTGCTTTTGTCATCAAACAAAGCTTATGTGAAAAAATAACCCCAATATCTCTTTCCAATCAAAAGTTATGGCTAAAAATATATTTTTTCATACCAGCTATTTTGAAATTCTCTATCATAAATTTTTTTTACAAAAAACTCAAGTCTCAAAAATAATTTATGTGAAAAAAATTACCCCAATATCTCTTTCCAATCAAAAGAGTATATTTTTTCATACCAGTTTTAAAGGGTGTTTTTTATAGAGTGATACAAGTTTAAATAATAATAAAATATAATAATATATTTTTGATATCAATGAAACAGGCTTTATTGAATATTGAAATTTCATGACATTCATGTTTAAATATGATTTCGGCCATGTGGCCGCCACGACTGGCGCGTACAAGGCGCAATCTGGAACACCAATTTTTGCAAACTTTTCGCAGCATTTGCGGTCGTATCTCGCCGATAACTCTTCGAATGTGGGTACCTTAAATTGATAATTACTATTATTTAATTCGATGTTGCTTATTTATATAGAATCAAGTATACTTAAATACGCGTTTTATATATATTCAATTTTTAAATTCCGCTGAAAAGCCAATTAATGTGCTTAGTGGAAAATCCTAATTGCCAATAGGGGGTATGTTTTAGTACGTAGGTGCATTCTGGCTGTCCCGGCTGATTCGGGCAGATTTTAGAATGTAAATCGTGCATGTGTATAGGACGGGTATACGTATCTTTGGAAGATTTCATACCTCCGGTATAAAATGTTGATTTCCAGGTGTTCAATTGTTTGTAGTTTATCGACGTAGACAAGTGACTTTACATAACTCCAAAGAAAATAATCCAACGGGGTTAAATCACACGATCTTGGGGGCCAATTAATTGGGCCATTTCGTGAAATTATTTTTTCGTCAAAAGTTTCCTTGACGGTGCCATGTGGCTCCGTCCTATTGGAACCACATATCAGCAAGATTAATGCCAGCTAATTGAGGTACGAAAAAACTCCGAATCATGTTCCTATACCGTTCACCATTGACAGTTACATTCTGACCATCATCGTTTTTGAAGACATATGGGCCAATGACTCCGCCAGCCCATAAAGAGCACCAAACAGTAATTTTCTGTGGATGTAATGGTGTTTCGACAAAAGCTTGTGGATTCTTCTCACTCCAAATACGACAATTCTGTTTATTTACGTACCCATTCAACCAAAAATGGGCTTCATCGGAAAATAAAATTTTCCATGGAAATTCAAAATTAATATCAATTTGTGCTTCAGCCCATTCGCCGAATTGGCGGCGCATACGATGGTCGTTCGGCTTTAATTCCTGCAAAAGTTGAATTTTGAAAGGTTTTAAGCCAAGATCTTTTCGTAAAATCTTCCATACAGTGGAAGGACACAACCCCAGTTGCTAAGAACGGCGACGAATTGATTGATAAGGATCATCTTCAATGCTTTCCTGTACAGTGGCTACAGATTCTTCAGTGCGCACTGTTCGGCGTCCCACGGGATGCACATTATCAGTAACAGTAAATGTGGTCCAAAAATGATCTATTGTTCTTCGAATTAGCAGCTCTGAAGGACGATTATGTACGCCATAAAATGGACAAAGTGCACGATAAGTTTGATGAACAGAACCATTATTTTGATTAAAAATTTCCACAATTTGCACGCGTTGTTCTGGTGTAAGTCAATCCATAATGAAATGTCAAAGCAAACTAAACAAAAAGCTACTATCAGCTATTAAATGGGTGGTCAAATAAAGCAGTGATGTCAACTCAAAGTTGCATCACTCTATAAAAAACACCCTTTATTAAAATTCTCCATCCTAAATATCTTCCTTATAATTAATACGTCTATATATTTGCTGCTCCTCCTCCTATTAAATGTGTTTTACGGTGATGATATCATTTCTTTTCACTACATTTTCAACGTTGTCACTCTGTTATTTATCAATTTTATTTAAGTTTTTGTATATATATTAACATTTAATCGAAAAGATGACCGTGAATAGAATGCAGTAAAAGTTAATATTTTCATGTTTAATGTGTTATTTGAACAATCTTGTTGAAAGTCAAATAAATTCTCAGTTTTGTTTTAGGCACAATACTAATCGAAAGACAAACGTATGGGGCCCAAAAAGAGGGCCCTATTTAGTTTATAAAAATACTTTTTAAAATTAATCAAAAATAAAAAAAAATTGCTCGTAAAAGATGGGTTAAAGGCATTAGGGACAAAACATCCTTAATTTTTGGTTTTTCTCATAAATCGTTTCTACTTCTCAGTATTTTTTTATTTTCTTTTACCACCTATTTTTTTGAAGAAACAAAATCTTTCGATCTAACCGATGTATTGTCCGACAACATTTTCATAGATAAAAATATTTTCTAGTTTTACTGCCTGACCAAAATCTCTAAAACATACACAAGTACAATTTTTCAAGGTAGAGAGCTCCGTTTACATTATATTGACCACATATCCGTCTATATCTTGACTAGTTTCATTCAAGTATATGTAACAGTTTTCTGCCTCAAGCTCACACTACATGATTCAGATAAATTCGATGTTTTCATAAAAACAATGTCGATTTTTTTATGTAAGAGGTTTCTGACCAGGGTCCGCCATTTTTTTGGGTCTGATTTTATTTTAGCAACTCCAAAAATCCATCAGCACTACCTTTTCTATCTATTTTCCTAGCTATTAAATACATTTTTTTGGGTATACTTGATATATTTCTGGGTCTAATAGAAATCGACCTCGTCTTATTCTGTTAAAATTGCTCAAATATCGACGTTTTGTCAAACGCCCATATTAAATTTTTTAAATTCTGAATTCAGATTCAAAATCAGCGACCCCCTAAAACTGTTAAATGATGTTTAAAACTTTAAAAAATCTATATATTATTTATTACGCAAACAAAAAAATTGTGGTACCATTTTTCCTGTGTTAACGTCAGCATATTCACATAAATCTTACATCGTTAGAAAGGTGTTTTCGAATACATTTGCAGAATATAATTTTTATTCGAATAAGCTGCCACTAAGATAGGTAAAACTAAGCAAATGTAAAAACCTTTTTTCCCAACAGGACAGTGCAAACCAATAGCAACACAGCTATTGTTGAACATAGTCGCTGTAGCATACACGAGAGAAAAGAGAGTGACTCAGAACACTTCAACAGAGCTGTGTGGCAGTGTTGCCAGGTTAGGGGATTTCCCCCTAGACTTAGAGGTTTTTAACTGTGTTGAGGGATTCTAGGGGTAATGAATCTTTAGTGGTTTTTTTTTAGGGAGATTTAAAATTTTTAGGGGATTTTGAGGACTATTTGAAAAATTGACCTTTAGACATAAAGTTTTCTTATTTTTCCTTAAAATAAAAATTTAAGAAAAGAAGATATTTGACTTCGTGGGTATTTTAGCAACAATTTATAAAAACAGCTAAATTGGCAGCACTTAAAATTATTTACCAATCATTTCCCACTTCACTTCAAACTTGTTTCGCGCTTTACTTGCAATTGATTGATTCTGTGTAAAAACTGAAAACAAAGCAACTCGGCCTTTGTAGTCTAGTGAAGAGTGCGCTAGACTATCAACTCAGAGGTCCCCGAATCCGGGTTCAGGCAAGGTTCTTTTTGCTTTCTTTGTTCTTTACTACATTTAAGAAATATTGAAACAAAAAAATCCATAACTAAATTGTGGAAAATGTTGAATTAAAGGACAGCAGCAACTGAGGGCTGGAAATACTTGCCGAGGTTAAGGCATTACACTAGCCTCTGTTGTAAGCAATTCAAATTGTCTTTCAAGTTTGTTCCGCCTAATCGATAATTAACGTATGGTTCCAATCAGCTCTTCTTCTAATAATCTATCCCTTTCCTTTCAGGTCAAAAACCAAACGTTGTTTGTATAAGGCGCATGCCTTGGTTCTTTGATTTTTTTGAAAAAAAAGTGTGGACAAAAAAGATATGCCAAAAAATATATCAAAAAGTAGGAGACGGAGTCTCCTTTCAAAAGGAAGACTTAATTTTAATGTCCATTACACATTAGAAAATTGAAAACTATCAACTTTCTGCCCTTGTTAAAGGCGTCCAACAACTCAGCCCTTTAAATACATAGGCTTTCATTGCAGTTGTACTAGTTTTCAATCCCCCAGTATGAAATTTTCGTATGAAATTTTAGGGGGATTTGAAATCCAATCTAGCGGTAAATTGTGAAAGGCACCTGGCAACACTGCTGTGTGGCATTGATGTTGTTGCTGTTTTATAATTACTCTCTCGAACTGATAACCTGAACAGAATGAAGTAATTTCATTCAATGAACCCAGTGGTAAATAGACACATGACTTCAAAACTTCTTCAGGCGCGTTTAGTAGTTTTGTGTATTCTTGTAAATCTTTACTTTAACGAAACCCTTACTCATGACACGACATCCACAAATTAAGATAAATGCCATATTTCAGATAGTTTTAGTCGCATTAGCCAACAATGTATAAAATGCAATAAATTTGGCATGTTAGTGCTATTTAAGTTACGACTACTTTCAATGGCTGTGAAATGACAACACTGTTTGTATGTTTGTTCGTCCTTGATCCCTTTTAGACCTGACGCTAAGCAGGTTTTCAGTTTATTCACTCTTAGTTTGGTAGATTTAGTATATTTTTTAAAGTTGCTGGTAGATTTTCATATCTGGTAGATTTTTAGTAGATTTTCCATTTTCAATAATATTTTTTACATAAAAAGGTTTTGACGTAATTTTCGTATATAGAACTTTCCTGTCTGTGATGTAGCAAATATTAGTAGTAAAAAATAACCTTTAGGTGCACAAAACTGCTGCTAAAAATTTAGAACACTGCAACAGTCAAAGCTGCATCCTTTTTTTGCGCATACAATCTGGAAAAAATATTTATAGAATATAAAGTCATTTCATAAAATTCTGTAATCTTTTGCGCTGAAAAGAACATTTGAGCATTCATATCGCGATGATTGGAAAACAATGAGAACTTCAAAAGCTGGCTCTGTCAGAATAAAGATGGCAATTGCAAGGCGTGTAGTGGAAATATATTGAGTCGTCCTTGGTTTCAGAAGACGTAACAAAGCCGATCTACCGATCACTAACAAGTTTAATATTTTTTTTCAAATTGAATTATGCGTTATTCATAGTCTTTATGGTTATTTATTTGAAATATTTAAATTGTAATTAAGCTTCTACTTAAAACCGGGTAAAATTAAATGACTAACATTGTCGATTGCCGATAAAGGTGTCAGAGATTTTTGAATAAATTATGTTTACAAGTAAAGAATAGGTTGTCAGTCGATAAACAAATTTTAAGAGGACTAAAAATTTTGTAGCCCCACTAAATTATTGGAACGGTTCCCTAATTTAGCAATTAATGAAAACATTCAACAATCTTATGATGTAAAATATCGCCAGTTAAAGCGAGATATATTTGTTAAAAATCTGTTAAGTCCCTCAAATGTAACTATAATTTTCATTGAAAAGTTTTGGTTTAAAGTAGGAGGTTTGAAGGATTTTAGCAATTTCTTAAAGTACAAATATCTTTACAAATTTTCTAAAGCCATGATGGCAATGCCAGAGTCAAATACTGCTTGCGAACGAGATTTTTCGTAATTAAACCTTGTTAAATCATTACTTAATAAAATCAAAACTGACTTCTTAATACTCACGTTGCATCAATTTTGCATATTTTGTACATATTTTGAGCCCGCAAAATCAATGATTACATTAGATCGCAATGAAAATGATTCCAAAGAAATAAATGCTGGTTAATTCTACTCAGTTTTTTAAAGTATTTTCATTAAAAACTAAAGTTTTTCTTGATCTCTTTGCTAATTCTATTAAATTATACCATATGGCCAGCCCTATAAAATAAACTCTTAAATAGACTCTTTAATAAATAAAAAGTTTGTATTTATGTGAAATCATCAACATTTTATGTTTTGAGAGTATAATAATGTTAAGCTCCTTTTTATAAATAAATATATGTATATTTATTAGGGCGGGTCGATTTATTTTTCAACAATTTCCCTATGATTCCGTATTCTATGGGTTATTCCATGAAAATTTGCCAAAGGAACCATACCTCTATCGTTAAAATCGAGTCCCCTACTTTTTGTTGGTAGATTTTTTCCCAAATTGACGTTCGTATGAAATATTACCTACACGTTCACATCCATAACTCAAAAACTATCGATCGGGTTTAATCGCCAGCAGGCGCGTTGGAAAGGTGAGCTTATTTTGATCAATTTACAAAAAAAAATCTCCAACATTGGTCCAACGGTTCAAAAGTTACGGGCATTTGTGTCCAAATTTTGGAGTATTTTTCCATTTTTTTCATGATTTTGTCCAAGAATATTACTTTCATGGCCATTTTTTTGGCTCAATTTTTTTGACTTACGAAGCTTACGAACCTTACGTTACGACTGGACTGATTTGCGCTTTACATTATTGGCATATTTTTTCACAGGGTGCACACCCTGTGTTATGTTTGTTTATTTCTTTTTGTTTTTAGTTTCTTTATGGACTTCTTTATTTAAAGCGGAAATCAGTCCAGTCGTAACGTTAGGTTCGTAAGCTTCGTAAGTCAAAAAAATTGAGCCCAAAAAATGGCCATGAAAGTAATATTCTTGGACAAAATCATGAAAAAAATGAAAAAATGCTCCAAAATTTGGACAAAAATGCCCGTAACTTTTGAACCGTTGGACCAATGTTGGAGATTTTTTTTTGTAAATTGATCAAAATAAGCTCACCTTTCCAACGCGCCTACTGGATTAAACCCGATCGATAGTTTTTGAGTTATGGATGTGAACGTGTAGGTAATATTTCATACGAACGTCAATTTGGGAAAAAATCTACCAACAAAAAGTAGGGGACTCGATTTTAACGATAGAGGTATGGTTCCTTCGGCAAATTTTCATGGAATAACCCATAGAATACGGAAATCATAGGGAAATTGGTGAATTTTTTCACTCCCTACAAATCGACCCGCCCTAATATTTATGTATATATTATATAGCTATACATTATTTACGTTATTTTTCTTTGAAAAATTATGCTTGAAAATGTTAGTATATTTTTAGTAGTTGTTTCGAATTTGTTAGTACATTTTGGTTGAATTTTACCCTGCTTTTGGTAGAAAAGCAGTCTGGCAAAACGGTCACCCTGACGCTAAGCCTCTGAGAAGTTTTTTTATAATTTTTGGAGTAAACGGACCTTACATGATCTGAAAATATATTCCAAGCCAAAACGTTGATATTTTTATGTCCTTCAAGGATTTTCAAGAACCAAAAGCTTGTACTGAAATAATTTTTTTTTGCACCAAATGACCTCAAATCAGTTAAGATTTTAAAGTATATTATTTTATTTGTTGGTATGTGTCCACTTCACTAAAATTGCGCTATTAGTATTTTAGTAAATGAAAAAAACAACTAACGTCCGCTGCTCATTTTTTAAAAAAATAAGTGTGACGCGAGAATTCCGTGAAAATTTAAAAAACGACAAAATTAACATTAAAACAATATGAGAAGCAAACATAAACAATAATCAGCGCAATCTATACATGAAAATTTGTTTTACATTTTGCTTCTGATAACAGCGAGTACAGAGTACGTAAAATGAAATGTGGATATGTTTTAGTCAAAAGTATTTATCAGTGTAATGTTTTTTAACTTTTTATTTGTTCAAGTTGTCGGGCTCAAGGTCTTATTTATAAATAAATAATTAAAATTTGTAATGTTGTTTTTATTAATTTATTGTTTTTCCAATATTTCGACTTCCATCGGAAGTCATCCTCAGGGAAAACTGTTGAAGTAAACATGTATACGTTAGAAAACATACAATTTTTTTCACATTAAAGTTTATCTTACATAAATATTTTTTGAAACGTTACATAAACGTTATATAAAAAGAATAAAAACAATTCTACATGACAATGAATTTCCAGTAAAAACAACGAATAATTTAATCAGAAAGTATAAAAAGGAAGGAACACATCAACGAGATGAAAAACTTAAAAAAACATACAAAGCTCTCACATATATCCCTGGTCTTTCAGAGAGATTCACAAAATCGGACATTTACGATAAGGACAAGTATCAAATTGCGATGAAGACTGACAACACTCTAAAACAACTTTACAGCAACACGAAATCAAAAGTGAATAAATTTGACAAGGCAAATGTTATTTATAAAATAACATGCAATGGAGACGGGTCCAACGTATGAGACCAAGCATATGTGGGGACAACAAGAAACAAACTACGGACAAGAATAGCTTCGCACAAATCCGACCAGAGATTACTCAACGGACCAATAGAGCAAAAAACAGCATTAGCGGCCCACTGCATTAAACATAAGCACACACCGGACTTGGAAAATACTAGAATTCTTCAACAGGAAAATAATTACGCGAGACGCTACACTCTAGAGATGCTCCTCATCATAAATTTACCCCCACAAAAACGACTCAATTTTAAAATGGATTCGGACAAATGCGCTCACATTTACAGACGATATGTAGAAAAACACAACACAGTCAGAAACTAAGCGCCGGATGCAAAAGAAGTGTTTATTGTAGTAATCGTTTTTCAATGTTTAATGTTTTATATGTGCTTAAGACAGTAATATTATATAAAATCGCGGTTAAAAATTCTTTAATGTAACGTTTCAAAAAATATTTATGTAAGATAAACTTTAATGTGAAAAAAACTTGTATGTTTTCTAACGTATACATGTTTCCCACAGTTTTCCCTGAGGATGACTTCCGATGGAAGTCGAAATATTGGAAAAACAATAAATTAATAAAAACAACATTAAAAGTTTTAATTATTTATTTATAAATAAGACCTTGAGCCCGACAACTTGAACAAATAAATATTAAACTGAGGTCGCCAAACTAACTCAAAGTTTTTTAACTTTGATAAACGTTTTTCAATAAAAGTGAAAAAAAAACAAAAGACAAATCGATTTTGATTTGGCCGAACTTCGACCATAGGCGATATTAGTACACATTATTAAGTGGCAACCCTTAATATTTAATTCATTCTATACTAATTTGATTCACTTTTTTTTGAAACAATCACATATGAGTACTACTTTGGAAACCACCTTTACTTATTCATACTCATTTTTGAGTAAGTGGCTCATGATTAAAAAATGTGATTCACTCTGTTTTGAATCAATCACATATGAATACTACTTTGAGAATTACTTATACTTATTCATACTCATTTTTGAGTAAGTGGCTCATTGATTCAAAAATGTGATGCACTTTTTTTCGAATCAATAACATATGAGTTCTACTTTGGAAACTACCTTTACTTATTCATACTCATTTTTGAGTGACTCATTGACTCAAAAATGTGATTCGTTGCAGATCTCTGGTATGTACCCCGTTTTTCATTGATTTTTTTTTTAATGAGCAATGAGACATAATGGTTGAATAAAAACTATTTAAACTGATTTTTCACTGTTTGAAAAATGCCAATTTTTTGTTGCTTTAAAAAAATCACAAAAAATACATAAATGAAAGTAGCACGGAGGAAAAAACAACTGGAAAACTTAACAAATTCCGACTCAATTCGAAGTAGTTTTTGCTTTGCTTTGTGTTCAAGAACACCAGTTCTTTAATGTTACAGCGATCCAGTGGTCAATAGATCTAACAATTTTTACTGTTGTTGTAAGAGCCAAAGTTGCCAATTAAACAACAATAATATTCAAAATAATTCAGAAGAAAAATCGTTACATATTCCCACTTCAAGCTATTTGCATATAAAACTTACGTCATAGCAACCGCTGCCATACGCACAAAAAAAAAGCATGTCCACTTAAAACCACTTTTCTACTACTATATTTTTCCATTTTTTTCCCACCAAATCTAAACGCACACTTAGCCGATATCCGCCAAGTTGTGCAGAAAATACGGTGCAAATTTGCTGCAAGCCATTGATATAGGCCCAGTTTAGAGCAGGCTGCCTGACAGTCTAACTGTCTGCATGCCTGTTATGCGTAGCCGCATCGCATTCGTAAATATTATTCAAATAACGCAGAACCTGTAGGCTGACCAAGTTTTCAGGCACTTAGCTACGCGGTATTTAAAACTCAATCAATGTGGTAGTCAAACATTTTAAGAGGTGGTTTCGGCCGAGTTGGCTCTGACTGTGTGGAGGCGAAAAGTGCGTTTTGCTACATTAAAAATGATCATAGCATGCAAAAAAAATAAAAAATAATTATGCAAAAAAACAATAGTAGAAAAACGTCAGCTTGGCAACCATAGCCACAGTAATTACCGATTGTTAAGCAATAATTTGGATATAGTTTTTGCTTGAACTCACAAAATAGATAGTTTTTATGAATTCAGAAATCAGTCCAAAGCCATTGGGCATGCGTCATGTCATTAATGGCGATATTCTCCTATTATATTTATTTTCATTGAAATTATTATTGTTAAAGTTTTTAGTTATGACAGTTGCCAAAAAATGAGTAGACATCTACATATCGCATCCAAACTAGAAAAAAGCACAAATTTAATTTTTTAAGAAAAGCAAAAAACATATTTGTTATCAAGAGACTCCATGCAAAACTAAGAGACTAAACGATTATTAAAGAAAAAGGGAAAGTGTGAAAAATTTTGTCAGTCGACGGAGATTAACAAATACTATAAATAGTTTTGCATAAAAAAGTCAAAATTTTACGCATGCCCCTTTTGTACGTTTGGTGTGATACATATATGTTAAAAAATATTTTTTTTCTTGCTACTTAATTTTTAGTTTGATTGTTATACCTAGTTTTTTGTTGATTTGATTATATAACGAAATTGGAGAAAATGGTAAAAAACACACACAAGAAATGAGTACCATTTGAAAGTTTCCTTAAATAAATAAATTCGTATGATATACAGTGGAACATAAACCCACTGTTTCAGAATTTGAGCCTGCACACAGGAACTGTCTCCATATAAGCGATGGATAAAAATAATGAGTCCTCCAATTATAATTCAATTTTGTATGATTAGTTAGAAAAAATTTAAAAAATGGTCGAAATCGGTTATGCCCTAGGGGTACCTCCCTGGGACCCTTATTAATATTTTACTTGATTTTGTATTGGAGATACATACAAAGGTTGGCCGATCTTAACAAAAATTCGTCAGAAGGGTAGTCAAATAGAGTTATAGATGTGTACTGAAAATAATCTAAATCTGTATAAACCTACGAGTACCTCCCTTGGATCTAAATAAATTTTCTACAAGATACAAAACAAGATACGAAATTTTGTATGTATGTTTTTAATTTCTAGCATTTTGCAAACAAAAAAAAATATATTTGTAGGTTCCCAGTTGTAAAATATATTTATTTTGGTTATCCAAAAAAAAACAGCTCTTAGTTTTATAGGATTTGTTTTTTTTTCTATCAAAATATGCCAATTTTCATGATTTTTCATTCGTATTTATTAAACCTCTGCACAAATGCACTCGTTTTTTCTACAACAATAGAGCCAACAGTGCCGAGTTCAGAACATAACAAAACCAGTGTGACCAGAATATTTTTCTTTCTTAGAGCATATTTTTCGTTTCAAAAATATGCAGCATAAAAAGTGGAATATTTTTTGTATTCCTATATTTTGTCTGAATTAACAAAAATTTCCTTTTAAAAATGCCAAGAAAATTGTTTTAAGCTAAACAGTTAAATCAATTGTTTAGCGACAAAGATAACTACGGATATATTGTTTTTTCTAAAATAAGTATTGGTAGAAGTTTTAGTAATTGTAGTCTTTGAATGCAAAAATTATGATATTGCTTAAATATTAAAGGATTAAACGTTAGTATCGTAAACGTTTCCGATAAAATTTTGGCATAGTTTGATATTTCCTTCTGAAATACCAAATTTTGATATTTTTACTTCAAATTAAAATTTCGAATTAATGTAGTCAAAGCTATTATGTATTAAAGCCTAATGATTTAGGATTTGGAAACGAAAAAGTTTTAACGAGCTTCCATATAAATGAATCTGATGATGTTGGAATTTCCTGCAAAACTTTTGTTTTAAACTTTAAGTTAAAATCTAGAATACCACAAACGACCAATATCAATATAGTTCCAAATTTTTAAAAGAACATAGCTTCTAAGGGAGCAAAACAAATTATTACCCTGTAACAAAAATGTCGACAAAGGTGATTCACCAATTCCAAAACCACAAACTGGTTGATTAGAAAATAGAGGAAAGCACCAATAATGGCGACTTTTGGTCGTAAGCTCACTTTTAAGGATGCCCAAGGCTTAAGGATCCTTTTCACATTTAACGAAATTTGTGCTTTATTTACTAAGTTTACCATTTAGCACCAATGTTTTAAGATTTTAAAACAAAAATACGATACGAAATGGAAGATAGACTTTCACATAATTTGTTAACTGTTAAAACTTGGCTACATGTTTTATTATTATTATTAATATTTTTGTAAAGTTAAATAAACTGATATGTATATAATTTTTTATTCACATCATATTAAAATAATATTATTAATATTAATTTATGTTTATTGAAATGAAGTGTAATAACTATCCACAAAAAATGTCTTTAAACTATTGTGTTTCTTTAGTATACATCTTTAAAATTCAAAGTGGAATATTTTTGTGGAATATAAAAGTTGTAAGTGGAATATTTTAGAATATTTTTTTTACAAAAAAGCATATTTCTTACAAATTATTCTGGTCACACTGAACAAAACTCTGTTAAGTCAAGCAGAACATAACCAATTCATTAAACGACAAAAACCGAGCAGTGCAGAGCACTCGTCGGCTTCAAAACAGAACTTGTTCGACGCTTGCTTTACCAGAGCACAATGGAATTCGTTCTATAAAACAAAATTGATTGAAAACAGCGAGAAAAGCATCGATCACACCTAACGCAGCAGAACATTGGCAAAGAGATTAAGGGCTATTAATTTCATGCAAATGCAAATTTTTACTGGGCATCTTAAAACGCAAATGGTTGTTATCTTTGCGAATCATGAAAATTCCTTCTAAATGGCATTCAATAGTTAGTGCATATTTTTAAACATTTTGTAATAAATGCATGGTTTTTCATATTTTACAAAAAATGCTTAGTTTTGCATATTAATTGCGTATATTTTTTATACAATAAATTCATGTGGTTTTTGCATATTTTGCTTTTTTTGATTTGCAACCATTAAAATTCAATACGAGATATTTTGGCAAAAGATAACTTTGAATTATTAGGTACTTTTAAATGCACTTTATTTTTTATAAATTAATTTTATATGTATTTAAAAATTAATTGTTTTTTTTTATTAATTAAATGCAATATTTATTTTTAGCCGATAATAAAAAATAAGAAAAATATTTTTAATTGCATACTTTACCTTTTTTTTTAGTGAATACTTAAGAGTTTTAAGTGCATATTATATGCGCACATTTTCGATTTTTATGTTCAAATCGTGATATTTTGCAAATTTAAGTATTATTTTATGTGATTTCGGAGGGTTTTTTTTCCATAATTTTAACTCGAATAGTCAAACCTATACTCGCATTAGGCTGCCTGCAGAGTAAACGCCGAAGCAGGCAGACAGGCGCAGGCAGTAACCTGCGAAGAAACGAGATAGAAAGAACTTTTTCTCGCTTGTTCACATAGTTTTCCTGCGCCTGTCTTTCCTGCACCTGACCGCTTCGGCGCTTGGTCTGCTTGTAACCTTAGGCTTGGCATGACCATATACCTTTCGTATCCATTTTATTTTCATAGATTATACTAGCTGCAACCCGGCGCGAAGCTGCCACGCTCCCTTGTCAATTGTCCTTAAAAGGTTTTCAGTGAAACTGCATGTGTGCATTGATGTCGAATACTGAATTCTGACGCTGTGCTACCTATAACTGTGCGACCCCTCTTGTCCATTGCCCATAAAATGTTGTCAATGAAACTGCCTATGTAAATTTAGATCGAATACGGAATTCTGACGCTGTGCGATCTATAACTCCAAAGCTATTCGATATCGAAAATTTGGGTTAAATAGGGGGTGCAACGCATCCTTGACTGACAAACGCCATAAAATCTTATCAGTAAATCTGCATGTGCAGTTTGATGTCGAATATTGCGTTCCGAAGTTGTGCGACCTATCATTTCAAAGCTATTCGATATCGTTAATTTGGGTTGTATGGGAGGTGCCACTCCTCCTTGTCCAACTCCCATAAAAAAGAAACGTGTAAATTATGGTGGAAAAAGCAATTTCGAGGCTGTGCAACCCATAACTCCAAAGCTATTCGATATCGCTGATTTTTTATATGTTTGTGGGCGGTAAAAGGGGGAGTGGCAATTTTTCTGAAACCATCCCGTACTCGAAACAACTCGATTGACAAAGTTTGAGCTCAATCGGACCAGTAGTTTCGAAGTCTTTTGATCTTGTCTTAAAAGTAGGCGTAGCTATTAATATGAACTTAATTACCAAATTCTAGTTTAATACGACAAAAATCGTCTTAAATATAGCGTTTTTATTTATTTTTATGTTTAAGGGGGTGTGGCAACATTTTCTTTTTTCCTAAACCTTCGCGTAGCAATTACGAGCAAACTCGTAGAAGGAAGTATCCAATTTGGTACATTCGTTTCCAGTTTAAAGAATTCCAACAAATTACGATTCATTTTTATGTATATAGATTAAGGTCAAGTGGATCAGTAAAGTTTTGTTTTGTTTTGTATTTGCATTTATTGAATGTGATACATGAGTTGTGGTTGGTGTTGTAGTTCACAAAAATAATCTTTGCGAAATGTACTTGCTTACAATACTTTTTGTTATGCATTCACTTATTTGCCAATGTAATTCACACCTCAGTAAAAGTGAAGTCGTAGTTTTTTAAGTACCTAAAAGTGCTATAACAAAAGTATATTCAAAATAATCAAACCTTAAAGAAGAAAATCTTTTTGTAAAAATATTTATTTATTTTTTTTTAATTTATGTAAACGTAACATTTACTTGGACTTAAATAATGCCTTAAAATAGTTAAGTATTATAATTAAAAATATATAAAACTGCAAGTACTTTTATCGTTATACGCACATAAGCAGAACTATTTTATTAGCTAAAAGCTTAAAAATAAAAGTTTAAACATTATAAATATTTTAAAAAACAAATTAATGAAAATTGGCAGCTTAGAATATAATTTAAAATAAATCGAACAAATTTGTTACAGAATAAAATAAAATTGTATAAATAATTAACAGCTGTATTATCATCAGGTGTAATAAAAATTTGTTTGCTTAATAATATTACAATTTTAAGACCAACATAAGAAATCAATAAAAATTTATTATTATCTTGTGTTTTTTAAAAGCTAAAAATTAAAATATTTTTATTCTCTCCTGTTTTATTTCCGTATTGTTCTTCTGCTGTGTGAAGAAGTACTTTTTAAAATTTACATATGTATCGATCAAAATCTAATTCAGAAATGGATAATTTCCAAAGACAGCAACTTATGTTAAAATAAATCTAAGTTTAGTTTTGTTGTTTTTAAGCATATTCAACACTATTACCTAAATAAATAGTAGAAAAATTATGTTATGTTACTTAACATAATATATTATTTTAGCAAAATAGTTTTCAGCATAGTTCACTGAATTTTATAGCACATGTGTTTTATATGTATTAGATAGGCAAAGCGAGTGTATGCTAACCACAAGTGAAAGTTATATAAACTCTTCAATGTATTTTTTTTTTATTATTATGCAGCAAGAATATCACAAGCGGCAAGTTTTAAATATTTCAATCGTTTTTCTTATTGATATAATAAAAACTTTATGTAACTTCTGATGTAATAGTATTGCATGTGTCGCTTGCGTTAATTTGAGCACTTGGCAAATTTTTGTTTTTTTATAATGAAATTTTTTTGTTAAAGAGAGATGTTTAAAGTTATTCAAAATTGCGCATTTTCATATATAATATATTGTTTATGCATATAATTGTATATGTAGTCCTATCTATCTTTTGATTTGATGTTTCTTTAATTTTTATATGACGCTTATTTTTAAAATATTGGCTTAACTGGATTATAATTAACTTTACGGTATAATTCAGAAATAATATACCATATAATTAAATGAATTTAATTTTTTTAAAAATTTTTTATTTATTTCTAGTCCCTGCTTTAATGCTTTTTATTCTTAAAGAACTGTATTACTTGAAGTTTTTACTTCACTGCTGAATGTTCTGTAAATTTTTAAAATTATTATTTTTTTAATTTTTGTCAAATTTTGTTTTATTGCCAATTTTTACTTTACAACATTGTATTAAATAAACTCATATACTTTTTTTTTATTAATAGGTTCGAACAATAATTACTAAAGCTTAAATATTTCTAAGAAATAATCTAAATGAACTAATTACAATATTCATCATAATTACTTATCGTTCGTTATGTGTCTATTTTTATTGTTTGAACACTTTTTTTTAGATATTATTCCTTTAAGGTTTTCCTTTGCCAGAAACTTTTTATTACAAAATCATGTCTAACCCAAATGTCTCTCATTAAAATGTATCTTTCGCTATAAAGCTGAATATATGTATATCTTTAGTGACATAAGATGTGATGTTTGTCTTCAATTATGGTGTATGGGTCTCTGCAATATCTTGTCTAAGCTCAGTTTTCCGTCCTGCTTTGAGACAGTTGATTAAATATAAGCTATTTGTTTGCTATATAAAATTTTTTTTTTATATAATAAATATTAATTTTTTCGGGTTTTTTTCAGGTCACAGGTAACGTCCAGGTTCACAAAATGTGATTAAAAAATAGTCGTAGTAACGATTTTGAAGGCAGTTGTTCTCACGAGTTCAAAATTATAACACAACACTGTTGTTTGAGGTCATAAATTTTAACTTAATATTTTTCTTTTTTTTTAATAGAATAATATCTATATTTTACATTTAGTATCTTAGGTCTGTAATGTTGTATATTCTGCATAAGCCCAGAAAAAGATTTGTAGTTATAAGTTACAGGTAGCAATTTTGCTTAGAGGTCACAAAATGTAAACTTTCAGTAACAATACCAAAGGCATTTGATCATAACAAGCATAATCTCCTTTTTTTCCCCCTGTACTTTATATATATTGTGCTTAGCACAAGCTGAATAGTTGCAATAATGGATCAATTGTTGAAGTTGATTACACAAAACATTTAAATTTCAAAAAATGTTTAACATACATATTTCAAAATTGATCGATATCTTAAAAACGTTGAGAATTTTAAACATAAATTTAATTTACTTTAATTCCTTACTCTTTTATTTCAAAATGCTTTATACTTAAGTTATAATCTTATTATTTCGTGCCAAGCTTATAGCATTTTGATGCTATAGCATCTGTTAAGTTATCTTAATAATTTTCAATGCAACTCTTTAAGTTTGTTTGTTACTCATGATTCTAATAAGAGTTCTTTGAGGATTCAGCAACAATTATCTTTTAGTTTTTTGTTTCTTTATTCTATAAAACATTTTCAATTATTTATATATAAAACAAACAAAACTTTTTTTTTTGTAAAACAAAAGCAAGTAAGTAAAATTTGTCATTATTGTTGAAATAATGCCAAGGTTTTCCCCCACCTTTCGATAGCTATAATTATCATTGAGGTCAAGGCTTTTCTGTGACTCCTGTGTTTTTTTCTTCTTTTAAGTAAGAATCAAGAAAGTAATGCTAACTAGAGAATTATTACAACTGATACTTTTATGGTAATGTTTACTTCAGCTTGATTTTGAAAATTTCTCCAGGTAATTAAAAATTTGTTATACAAATTTTGCGCTCATTTTATATAGAAGTATTCACGATATTGTGTATTTTTGATAAACTTGATATTTGTAGTAAACTTTGTCAAACTACAAAAACGAAATGAACAGTGTTCAAAATACTACCGTCTAGCAAAAATACAACAACGAAACCACCCTAATGTATGCTTTATAATTTTCTTTGTATATTGAATCAGTTGATTGCAACAGCATTTCTACTCAACATAGAGGATGCTACCAGCTGCACTGTTAGTTTATTTAATAAAAAGGTAATATAATTTAGTGTTTCGTTTCAATTTTTTTTTATTTCCGTCAATTAAATGTTGAGTGCAATTTATATTTCCAAACAAAGCCACATCAGTTTATTTAAAATAAAATTTTTTATTGAAGCTTCGTTCACAATAAGTAATAAATATTGTAAATTTTGTAAGAATTTATCACAAATACACCACATCGTGAATACTCCTATTGCCAATGTTTGATAGTATAGAGCTTTGAATGACTATACGATTGAACGATTTATTTCTCTTTATATCTTTAACATGGATTTCGAAAAAATTAGAAAATGGCTTAAAAAATAACCTTTAACTTAGTCCTAGAGGGTTAAAATATTTAGCAAAAATATTTCTCATACAATTTCACTATAGGTCTGTGGGCACAACAATTATGTCAAAGGCCTATATTAAGTAGTTGTCTTAATTTTTATGTAAGTAAAAAGGCACGAGTAAATTTACAATAGAAAAAGTGCACTTTTTTCTTTTCATGGAAGTAACTTTTATTTTGACCTACCGATTTGGTCAACATTTTCATGTCACAGAGAAAAACACACCCCCAGAATTGTTTTTGTTCTCTAGTAAAAACTTTATGACAAAACTTAATTTCATCAAACTAGCCCACTCCGATAGATCGGAGCCTATCAGCGCTGGCTCAGCGCAAAAAATTTTAAAAAATTGTTATGTAATCTATTCTGTTAAAGCAATACCTTATTTAAAAGTATTTTTCATCTTTATGTTGCCTCAATATTAATCTCACAAGTGTGTTACTTTTTTGTTTTGAATTTTTTGATATTCAAATTAAGCAATGTTACAAATTTCTGATAAATTTTTATTTTATTTTTTAAATAAATTCATTTCAATCCATTTCTGTTTTGTTTCTTATGCTGTTCATACGTAACTTTGACTTTTTCCTTGATTACTTTTGACTTTCTGATTTTAAATTAATTTTTTATATTCAGAAAATTCTAATATAATTTTATTTTATTAAAGCTATTATTTTAAATTTCTCTCTTTCTTAAAAAAATTTCATTCTGTAGATTTAGGATTTGTTTTAAAAAAATCACCTGTTAAAAAATAAAATTTCTCCGTTTTTAAAAAGCTAATAGAACTGTTATTAGGCTTCCTTAAGTAAAAAGGCGCAGCGCAAAACGTTGCTGTTGAAAGCATTACTCCAGGATGATCACCTAAAAAAAAGTTAAAATAAGATTAATTTATTTATTAAAGGCATGAGATGTTGCGTTATATAGTAGAAGCACATAAGGGGCATTACGGCGACATTTCTTAATTTTAATTCACATGCATTCCTTTCAGCTGAAACATATGAAAGGCGACAGCCACACGAATAAGTTGAAACGTTAAAAGAGAATGGTCTTTACTTGTCGAAAATGATACTTTGCTGCACAAAGAATAATGGAAATGAGAGCTTTTCATATTAGAGATAAAAATAGTTTGTAGTTGGCGATAGCTAAAATTGATGCAATGTCGCACACTGGTTTTTTTGCGGCAACAAATCATTTTTCCAAATAACCTGTTTCCTTAAAATAAGTAAACTATATTATAGTCAGATATCCAAAGAGGTAAAATCTATACACATTTTTTTGGAAAGTATTGATTTCTTTTAAAAATTCACGAATCTTGTATAATATTTTAAATAGTAGCTACATAGAAGAAATGCATAAAATTTGACGATTTTATTTACTAAAAACTTATGTTCAACAACGTGTCTTAAAACATATTTTGAAATAATCACCCTTATTCTAGTTGGCGTCGACGTCGATTGTATATCGTCACTTTGAGTCGATGTAGACATTAAATTATTGTTAAATTTGTATTAGCTAACACTGATGCACAGTGTTTTGATTTCATACATTCTTGTGCCAAAAATAGTAAATATTGCCGGATTTTGATAAAATTTGGTACAGAGTCTTTTTTAGTCCTATTAAAAAAATGGTGCGTATCGACCCAATACAACCCCTCACAAACCTCAAACCCGTACAAACCCAAACTGGGAAACAGCAAATGTCGAAATATTTTAATGAAATTTAATACGATATCGTCTTTTGGACTTATAAACACAGTTTTGAAACAAAGTGTACATTGATTCACTGACACCCCCCCCCTTCCCCTCCCCTTCCCCTCCCGTACAAACCGAAACTGAAAAACATCCAATCATCTCCAGATTTCAGTGAAATTTTGTACAATGTTGTATTTTTGGTTTATTAATACAATTTTCGAATATGATGTACATTGGACTTAAATGACCACCATCCCCAATCCACTCACTAACCACATCTTGCACCCCCACCTCAACCTGTACAATCCGAAACTGGAAAATAGGCAAACATCTACAGATTTCGACTAACTCTAAGGGAAAAGTTGAAAGGGTTTTGATTTTTTAAGCAAGCTCATAGACAATTACAACAAAAAAATTATTCTATCTAGCATTTCTATTTAACATGTAAAAACAATACAGTATAGCGCTGTATATACAGAAGTGAAACTTCTTAAAATTAAGGATATGAGAGAATTTTGTGAAAGAGACAGAGAGAAAGAGAGAGAGAGAGAAAGAGAGAGAGAAAGAGAGAGAGAAAGAGAGAGGTGAGAGCTTCTTAAAAGAAATACAATACAAAATTCGCATAAAAAATTCTGCTTATTAAATATTTACACTGTAATTGGTCGGTGCTTTGATAGTACTGATTTAATAGTTTTTGATTACTAAAATATGAGATATATATCCGTGATTTGCTATTTTTTACGTGAAAATTTGCATATATTGTAGAAAGATCTATTGTGAGTATCTATCTATATAAAAAAACAAAATATAGAAAAAAAGTTTATTATAATTCATATCAAAAAAATGTATGACCCCTAAGGAGGTCAAATAAATAAACTGGTCCTATTAATTTTTACCCCTCAACATTTCCTATGAACACAACTAGACTCTATCTGCCACCCTTCCGGTGGTCCCCATACAAAAAACACACAAAATAGAAAATATCATTGCACTTATACACAAAAACGTGACGATACTCGAAATATTTTTCATTACGAACATTTTTCGTCACGAGACTCTAAAAATTGTACTCTCAGTATAAAATCGCCGCCTAAGAAATTTCACTTCAAAACTAGAATAACAAAGCAAAACAAAATTATAAACCTTATTTAAAACATGTGTTATCGCTTTTTCATTATTGCTACTTGCACTGATTTTAATTTATTTATTTTTTATTTTTTGATTTGGTAAGTTACATTTTTATATTATTTATTTCAATGTTTTTTTACTTATGTATATTTTTTTAAATAAAATTTCATTTGCGAAAAATCTACTTGCTTTACTTTATCATAATCAAACAATTTTGGAACCATATTTAAAGTCTCGTTATTATTTGCAGGCACTTGCAGCTGGGACATACTTTATTCGATAAAACGTACTTTTAGCAAACTTAAAAAAACAAAATTTAGAATATACCTCGATATACTTTTTTTATTCTCTTTCAAACTTTTAAAAGCACTTTTTTCACTTGTACAATTACTACGACTTTGAAAATATCCGTAAAACGAAAGTTGTAATCAAAACAAACCCCGAATAGTTTTCGTAGTTGAATTTGATTACAAGTTTTTAAAATACGTTTCATTAACAAGGGTGGCAATCCAACAGTATTCGAAAGTTGGATCAAAGTTTAGGTTTTTTTTTGCTAAACTATCAGTTTTTCTAATACTTGACTTTCAGAGCACCGTGTAACCAAACGAAATAAAAAATGTAAAAAACCTTTGGGATTCTTCTTAGTTGAAGTGTTTTCTATCTGAAAACAAAACTTTTTTGGGGTTTTCCGGATACTGATTCTTTCCTATTTATGGCAAGATATATATATTTATTCTTTCCTATTCACTTTTACACTTGTCAACATTAAATAAAATTGAGCGTAATGAAATTTGTTTTAAAGAGGAGTAATTTCTTGAGAAGTTATGTGTAAAAATCGTTCATTTATTATACAGTATATTTCATTGTTATGAAATTGAAGGAAATTGACTTGGAGTAATTAACTACTGCCATTTATTTATTTAATTGTATTACAGTTGCGAAGTGAGTCCTTGTTTTATGTTTTCATCCCGCATTTCATAAAATAAATTTAGTCGATAACAAATAAAATAAAGTATTTTATGTAATAATGCAAGAGTTTCTTGCGGGGAGTATTTAAACAATAAACAAGATATTGGAAAACTTCGTAACCACTTTAAAGAATATTATAAATTCTTAACAAATACAGAAATTGCGCTAATAATAAAAGATCTTCAGAGCAGTTTTGTTGGAAAGTCTAAAACTAAATAGCTAAACGCATCAAGAAATAAACATAGGTTTCTATTAAAAGCAATAAAAATAACTAAGAACGCTTTACTTAATTCTTTGAAATGTGCTAGAAAATCTAAAAATGACGATGCTATGTACATGCTGTGAGCATCTTCGGATCCTTTTATATACTCGATTCGAAAAGAAAAAAAGGAAAAAAAAAAAAGGAAATATCTTAATGTTCACGATGATGATAAAAAGTTGTTACTTTAAAATAAACGTTTTTTTAGTTAAATCAAAAATTAAATAATAATACGTTTTTAAGCCATTTAATGTTTGCATTCTGACAAAGTTAAATTGATTTTTTGGGAACTTAAGGAGATACTGGGCGTGGCACTTTTTTAAATGTGCACATATACAATATTTCAATTTCTTGAAGTGAGTTGTTTAAATAAAGTTCAATACGAAAAAATTATTGCATTATAAATTTTTGTGCTATATGGGAGGTAGGCGTGGTTGTAGGCGGATTTGCAAAATTTTTCGTTAGTAATCTTATATAGTTCATTTAAACTTATATACCAAATTTTATTGGTATCCGACTACTCCTTCTCAATGCTTTACAAATATTGTATAAAACTATGGGAGGTGGGTGTGGACATCTTTTATATATATTTATATATATTTATATATATTTATATACATTTATATATATTTATATATATTTATATATATTTACATATATTTATATATATTTATATATATTTATATATATTAATATATATTTTATATATATTCTTGAGAGAGAACCTTCTTGTATGTATTTAAGGTTCTTGTTTTGATATAACCTCAATACGAAAAAAATTGAGCGTTTCAAAATTTTGTGTTATATGGGAGGTAGGCGTGGTTGTTGGTGGATTTGAAAAATATCTTAATGTCTTCTAATAGAGATAATTTCAACTCATGTACCAAATTTTCTCGATCTACGACTCCTATGTTTTCCAAACTTTGTATAGGATTAAACCACTGTGCAGTAGGGTGCATCGATTTTTTTTTTAATTCACTTCTAATAGCATTTTTCTGGTACTTTAATTCCTGTATAATATATATAAAATAAATAAAAAACCCTAGAATGTCCGCATATCGTAAAAATTCGACTTATTCGTAGTTGTTTGATAAATATTGATCTCTATAAAAGCGTATGCACTGAAGATTAGTGAAACAATTTTTTTATTACTGAAGTATATGTAGACTATGTGAAAAAAAAAATCGAAATCATAAATATATATGCAATTCTATTTTTCAGGACGATATTTTGAACAGATTTTAGGAAAATTTTCTTCAAATTCGTGAGAATATCGCACTTTCTGAAAGAGTGCGCTAACTAAAAAATTTATTTAGTATAAGTTGCAGTAGTACTATTCAACACCTTATTTTATTTTGTATTATTTATTACTTTAAACTAAAAAATGTAAATTAATTCAATTATAAAGCAACAAAAACAAAATAAAACAGAATGGGCCTAAGCATAAAATCGATAACTGATGATGAATGTGACTACATTTGTCGGCGGTACCGTGGTGTCTTGGTTTATACCTCTTGAAACACTACGTTAGATCGATTTGCAATATATTAATATGAGTGGCCGATAAGACTTAGTTTGTCTTGATGCCTACGTTCGCAACTGGTTTTCATTGTGATATGAAAATTGGTTTGGCAACTTGACCTGGTTTGTCGAGTAACCACCCTGTAAAGCCAGGATCCCACCGGTTTCAGGAAGACAGAACGATATATATTATATATATACTTATTGGAGTGGTGTTTTATTGGGTATGATACCTTGTTTGTCACACGACTCCGCCGATGTCCGGATACAAAAACTGTTGCTAACTTGACCTTGTTTGTCTTGTTAATGCGATATTTATAATATTGCTAACCTGACCTTGCAGGGTTGCGTTTCAAGACAAATCGATGCAAAATCGATTTGACCCTGATATTATCGATGTGACTTAACTTTTTTTTTATTTTTATACTTTTATAAAATTATATACTTTAAGCAGTTTGTTAAAACTTTTTAGCTTGTTAATACTTGATGTCAATCAAAATCATACTTTACATTTTTGAATTGTATTAAATATCTTATTTCATAATTTTAAATTTTGCTATAAAACCTGTTCAGGTTTAGCAATCGCATAAATAAATAAATAAATAAAAACACAATACGGGTATTCACAATTTAGTTGTTTTCAGTGTATATAACAAATCCCATGATATTGATACCACAATGTATCGAGCGGTTTTTATTTTTTTTTTTGTTTTACATGAAATCTCTAAAAACTACAATTGTGGTAATTTTAAGTAACTCAATGATATATTTAACGAACGTGGTTTTTAATGTTACTTAAACAACTAATAAATAAATTAAGTTTTCATTTTCTAATTGTAAAAATGGAAGAAGTTCAAAATTAAACTTTTTTATGCCATATATTAATAAAATATATTAAACTGGAAAGTTAATTTATTTGCATAGTAACAAAAAGCTATTGTGGTAGGTTCCAAACCACAAGTTCAATTTTAAAGGGTCAATTTCAAAGCTAATAAATGTGGTTTTCAACTATGGCAAAAAAAAAAACACAATACCATGATAACACACAATTGTGAATACCCTTATTGTTAATATACACAAAAAACCTAAATAATATTAATGACTAGAAAATTGTATAAATTTAAAGAACAAAAAATATAAAAATAAAATACAGTAAAATTGTAGGTATTATTAAGAATTTACACGAGTTTAAGCATTTTATTGTTGCCTTCCATATAAAAAAGTACTAATATATTACAACTCTGAAAGCTAAGTTTTATTGAAGTGTCGTAATCAAACAGCTATTTCTTATTTGCATTTATTTATCTTGCAAATTTTAGTTGTAAAATTTTAGGACAATATGACATGATAGCACACCTTGTGAATACCCTAATTATATAAATGTAAAACATTTTTTTTAGACTCCGTCTTCATTTTTTTTTTGTGTTTAAGGCAAATTAAGGTTGAAAAAAACATTTCAAAATACTTTTTTTGCTTAATTATTTTTAAAGTAATACATTGAGCTGATCAACGCGTCTTATTTTTCATATGAGAGTTTTGTTCGGATATTATTACAAATACAACGCGCTGATGAGAAGCACCGTTCTGATTTTATGCTAGTTGGAGAAATAGCTGCACGATAATCTTAAGTAATTTGTAAGTTTCGATCACAATTGCCTTCATCAAAAAACAAAATTATGTCCTAAGTCAGAATATCTGACAATTTTGAAATACATAGCGCAGAATTCCCGATGTTGCAAATTTTTCTAAAATTTTGCAAAGTCTTTGCTCCAATAATTCACACTCATCGTCCTAACAATCTTTTTCAGCCTCAATAAATGGTATTTCTAATTCTGTATTCATATCAACTTAAATTAAAATGGCTGCATTTACATGAATATGTGTAATATAAATTTTTTTCTTTAAGAATCTTGGGATCCCGGAAAGAAAATCGCGGGATTTAAAAGGTCTTAACTCATCCGGAATCCTGGGATTGACTTCGCTACTATGGAGCCATGAGAGAAAAATAGTACTTTATGGATCTAAAGGTCGTTGGCAGAACGTTGAAGTTTGTGTATTTGAACGCAAAGACAAACCCTTTACTATTATCGCATAAGAACTAACATAAACTTTGTCATTCCGTAGCTTCACTGGAAAGACCGCTCGGAAAAAATTTGTCCAACAGAGTTTATATCTCCCTCGAATTAGCCTATAGAGAAGAAAACTGTAAAACAGTAAGCCTTCTTGGTCCCCCTACAAAAAGCTCGATAAATGTAGAATATTGCCGAAAACAGTTCGTAACTGTTGATTTTTTTATTACAAAGTATTTGTGTGAGCAATATACTTTGTGTTATAAACATAATTGGTCACTTTAAACTACACGCGCTTTATAGATACGGCTAATAAATATTTTTTTAGTTGGTAGCGCTGTTTTTAACATCTGTGTAAAAGTTCAAGCCACTTTGTTTAGTGGTTTACCATTTAGCACACGTTTTCATAAAGAACAACAAGGATAAGTTTTTAGATTTTTGTAAAGTGTGATCAGTTAGGTCAAAGAAAATGCATTTTATTATGCTTGCGGAATGAAACTTTTGCAACACATAATGTTGCAGAAGGTTTTTGGTGACCAAAGTTCCATCAAAAACAAGCGTGACGCGTGGTATAAGATGTTTAAAGGGTGGACGAGAAAGCGTAGAAAATATTTATGCTTAATGTTTGTTATAAGTGGTATAATTCCGAGCTCAAAAAAAAAAAAATCAAGAGACTTCATTGAGAAACAATAAGAAAAAAATTTCAAGGAAAAATACTTTAATGCCTTTTGAGCGAAATCTGTTGTAGAAAGTAGTATTTCAATCAGCCTTATCATGAATAATTTTTTACGCGGAATCGAAAAAGGGTGTTTTCATTTTTAAGAAAAAGCTCAATAATATTTTGGAAATTTTTAATGCAAATTTGTTCATCAACGGTTTATCAACAAATTTGCATCAAAAATTTTCAAAATGCTCTTGAGCTTTATCTTAAAAATGAAAACTCCCTGTTTCGATTCCGCGTGAAAAATTATTCATGAAAGTGCTGAATATGATTTTAATTAAGATTCTAAAATAACGATTTAAAATAAAAAAAAAGAAAAGAAAAAATGTTGTGTCTCAAACAAAATCGGAATAATTGTATTCGTAAAAAATTATATGGTTTTTTTGTAATGGTTTTACCTTTACCTCATCAACTAATTTAAAAGTAATTGGAAAGGTAGTTTTTTGTCAACCTGGTTGAAATTCTGACTTTTTCCATAGAACGAACTCACATATTTTGAATGGCAATATTGTCCGCTAAATAAGTCAAATAACCTTCGTCTGCATTTAATTTCAACAACTCAAAAATTAATTGATTTTAAATAAGTTGATAATTGGTTTGAAATACATTAATTCAAAACTAGGTAATTTTGCAATCATCGAAAATAAATTTAAAAGCACTCAAGTTAAAAATTTGTATTTGCTAAAAAAGATAACTCCCAAAAAATCGTAACGATTTAACTTAATATTATTTCATAGCTATTACTATTGAAATACTACTTTGCCGCTAAAAAACCCTTTTTAAGAGATGTTATTAAATTTTACAAAAGAAAATGAACAATTTTTAATGGTTCTCCGATTTAAATTGATTTCTTATTAAAGAGTTTGAATTAAATACATGAACTCTTAAGTATGTCTTCAATAAATTAAATACCAACAATTATTAAGTAAAATTAGAAAAAAAATATTTTATTAAGGAACTATTATTTGACAGACGATTCAAATGTTTGTTCAAATAAAAAAAAATCTAAATCAAAGTAGCCTTAATATAGTTCAAAGTAGCTTGTCGTCCAAAAGTTTTTAAATTAGTTTTTCAATTACTTGCTTTGAAAGCCTTTATTTTTTCCCAACGTGTGTCGTCGCGTAGCTGTCAAAACCTATGTCTTTCGGCGACTAAAAATGATAAAATTCTACACTTATCAGATATCTCTTACCTTGAACTGTTTTAAGTGTGCATCACTTTGGAGTGCTCCAACGAACGATAGTCATGACCTCACGATCACGCGCCTCTTAAGAATTATTTAACAACATCCCTGAACATCTTCACTTGACTTGTGACTCAATTAACAGGCGACACGGTTTGACCGAATTTCCTGGCACGTGATCCAAAGCCTCTGCTGCCATCCGGACCCAATGGCGTGCGCACCAGATTCTCTGTATTGCGCAGCGCAAAACTGCCTGATCGTGAACGTGATGCACCCTCCAGAAAACTGTTCGTTCGCGAACGTGGAGATCCATCAAATTCACCAACACCAACACTGCCATGTTTGTACGAATTCAAGAAGCTGCCAGTGCGTGAGCGTGGTGATCCTTCATATTCGGATCCAAATGAATAGCGGCGATCGTAGCCCGAATCGGTGGAGATGCGGCGTCCATTGATATACTGTGCGTTATCGTACTGGGCCAGCTTGTTGCTGACGCTATTGTTAAAGTTATTTGAGTAGCGACGGAAAATATTGTAGCCGCCACCACCACCACCCACATTGCCATCGTTATCGTTGTTGTTGTTGCTGTTGTGGTGGCTGTAGGGCAGCCCTGTCTGCGTTTCCAGCGACTGCTTGCGATCGTGCTGAAAGTCGTTCGACATCCGACGACTGTGATCGCTGACATTGGAAAAGGAGCGTTCAAACTGCAGCGAACCGTTGGAGAAGCGACGTTCGCCGCTACCAATCGAACCCTGAGAAGTCTTGCGGAACACCTCAGCGTGGCCAAAGTCAGATATGCGACGCGTGCATGGGCAGTTTTCGGAACAATTGGAATCACGTCGTTGTGGCGATGCGACTGCGTTCTCCGAACAGTTTGAAATGCGACGCGTCATCTCCGTCGTATAGCCATCTGCCGAGCAGTTGGACAAGCGACGAGACAAAGCGCTGCCATTGTTGTGGTTAGTTATTCTGTTGTCGTTGTTGTTGTTGTTGCTCGTATGGCCACTGTGACTGTTAACTGACTCAACTGCATGAGACTGTGAGTCGCCGCTCATGCCAGCAACTGCAGTCGAAGCATTGCTATAGCGACGCGGTGAAAACGCAAAGAAGTTCATGTTGTTGCTAGGCGACGCTGGGCCGGGACTATTTGTTGATGTTTCGTGGCCAATGCTGCCACGTGGCTGATAATGAAATTGTTGTTGTTGATGATGAATATGCTCACCACTGCCGCTCTGACTGCCACGTTGATGCGGCTGAAAGTGTTGTGGCTGAAAGTGATAATGGCTGCTGTTGTTGAGCGGTTGTGGTTGGCTGAAGTCCGGCAAGTTTCTGGTGTGAAAGTCGGAGTTGTTGCGTCTTAGCTTGAAGCGTAGATCACCCTCGTGAGGCACAATGCCACTGAAGCTACCACCACGTGTGCGTTCGTAACTGGCATCATTGTAGTAGCGATAGTTTTCGACCATGCGAGTGACAGGCGTTGTAGTTTGTATGACCGTCGCTTTTTTGCCGGTTTTCTTCTTGGGCGCCACCATATCGAATACTTGGAAAGAGCCTTGCAAGTGTTTCGCCTCTCGCGCAGCTGACGACTCCAGATACTCAACCAAAGCGCATTCCTTTTGTTGCATCTCTGGATATTTGTTCATGAACTGGCGCACATCCACCGGAATCGCCATGCCCGGCTTAAGTATGCGTATCAAAGCGATTTCACCGCACTTCGAAAAGATGTCGGATACTTTTTCAATGGTCAGCTTGTCGAGTGGCAAATCACAGGCGACAATAGTGCGCGATGGCATGGTTTCATCGAAGTTGGGCAGTGGCTCCAGGCGTCGCACTTTGGTGCCCACATCGTTGAGCTCAATCTTGCGTGACTTGCGGCGCACTGCGTTGCCCACGACCTTCCATTCCTTGGTGTGTTGACGCACGCGTTTGAACGAGGAGACCAATTTGAGGCTGACAAAACCCTCCTTGTTGCGTCGCACGTGTTTCAGCAGAAAGGCATCCTTCAGAATGCACTCATTGGAGAAGTAGTACTCTACGGCTTCGGTTATTTCGGCGGCTAGCTCGTCACTCGGTATAAGCCCCGGATCGAGTGTATCGATTTCGTTTACCAACGGCTGATCGCCATTCGGTTCGGTTGTTGCAATGGAGGTTGGATTCGAAATCACCGAATTGGCGCGTTCAAGTTCAAACTCTGTTTGTGAAGGTTTTTTGCTCATGGTGAGGAAGGAGCGATGCACGCGCTTCTGCTCGACTGGTGAGTTGGCGGGCGCCACGGCGGGTGGTGGAGATACTTCCGGTGTTTCAACCTTGCCATGCAGTTGATACTTGAAATTTGGATGCATGTAGATGTTGTCCACCGTGTGCGTGTGATGATGTTTGTGGAATTTTTCCAAATTTGCCTCGCTCAGAATGGCCGATTCTTGCGGCGATATGGGAGGCGTGCAACCACCTCCACCAACACCACTGTTGAGGTCAACGTCATGCATTACCACATGATTATCCACAGCAAGCGGTTTCAGCTCATCATCGACCTCGGACTCCTCGGAATCCTCGATGGAGGAACCCATGCCGCCATCGATACAGTCAACGGGTGTGCTACGTGGAGGGCGTGGCGATAAAGGACGTGGCGTTGTTGGCGTTGAGACATCAAAGATATCAGCACAATCGTTATCAATGCTGCCTCCACCCGCTGCACCGTCCTCATCACTGCCAAATTGCGAGTCCAGCGACTCGATTTGCTGTAGCAACGTTTGAGCTGAGCGTTTTGCGTGCAGACGCAAAAGTTTCGATGGCAGCGAGGAGGAGAGTGGCACCACGGCATTGTTAGGTGAGCCAATGTACAGCGGTATGGTGCAGTTGATGCTGCAACAAGGTAGACTGTCGAGTTGGGTTTGTATTTCAGCTGATGATTCTTGATGCTGCTGTTCTGCTTTGTCTTTGGTTTCTTCTGCTGAGTTTTTGCCTGCTTTAAGCAAAATTTCCTCATTCAACACGTTGCTCACGATAAAGGTGTGACCACCACCACCACTTTTATGCTGAGACTTGACCACCGACTCACAGGCAGTTTGCTCGCTTGGGCTAACGTGTTGTGGCTGGACCTCAATTTCAGCGAGTGTTGGCGCACTTGGCCTTGGTTTGGTGGTCGTAAAGTCCGTTTCTGCCTCTGAATCATAATATTTTAGTGGTATGGCTTCGTTTTTCGGAAGAAGAACTTGATTTTCTTCGTCACTCATTTTGAATGAGCTGTGTCTTCGATATGTTATTAAGGAACTTTTTTACTCTATTCTTCTTTATTTTAGGTTTTCTTTAGATTATCTTAAATTTTACGTTATCACTTTGAGCTTCTAATATTTCGGCTTTCTTATAAGCCTTCTTTATCTTCGAACGACACTCGTCTCTTGACTTTTTCTATGTATTTTGCTTGGTTCTTTGTTGATTTTTTCAACCAAATCGTTATTACTTTTGATAGTTAAAAACTTTTTCTGTATTGAAGCTTTTCTTATTACTCTCTCTGTCTCTCTTGATCTGCTTCAATAAATAGTTCCTTACTTTTTTACCAGAATTTTCAGTTTAAACTTCTAATTTTAAGAAACTTCTTAGATTTTACTACGAAATTTTTGATAAATCTTCTACTATCGAATTCGATAAATCTTTGAAGCTTCAACGTTTTTTCTTAATAAGCGAAGTTTTTCTTACTTCAATTGTGAACTTTCTGCTGATCTGCCTGCTTAGTTCTTTCTATAAAGTTTCTCGGTATGATCTTCACTGTTTCAATTTCACTGTTAAAAATGCACTGATCTTCACTCTTTATATGTCAGATTTAAAAAATGTTGCTAGATTTTAAAGCTTTTTCTTTATTATCAAGTGTCCTTGTTCTGTTTATCCTTTTGTTGAAGTGTTAAATCTTCGATTTTCACTTTTTTCTTAATAATACGTTCTTTAATCTTTAACTCTCTGTTGATTTCCTTGAGTTGATCTTCGTAGCTGATTTTAGCTCTTTTATAGCTTGTGATAAATTTTGAAGCCTTTTTATTACTGCTGATCTTCACTGATTAAATATCAGATTTTCAGAAAGTTTAATTAAAATTTAAGCTTTTTCTTTAATATCAAATTTATTTATTCTATATATCCTTTGGTTAATTTATTATCTCATCCTCTTGCGCTGATCTTCTTAACTGAACTTTGGAGTTTGAACTATAGATTTTAGAAAATTTTTCAAAGTTGCAATTTTTTCTTTTACTTCATACTAAAACTTCAAACTTCATTATATCACTTAATCCTTTCTTTATCTATTTATGCAGCTACTAGAGAAGATATCCTTGACTTCTCTTTGCTGTTTAAGTTTTTTGATTTTTGGAAGTTTGAATTTGATAAATTTTTAAGATATCGGTTTTTATTGCCAGCTTTATACTTCAGCGTATCCTTGTTTATCTGCTTTAAAACTATTTCAACTGATCTTGTGTGATCGTCTTCATAAACAATTTAGCTGATCTTATTTGTAACTCTTCGGTGAATAACGACTTCGACTATTTGAGTTGATATTAAATGATCTTCATCGATCTGCTACATTTGTTGATCTTTTTAATTGAACTTCGTTGTTTTAGTTTTGGGTTCAAAGTTCTTTGATTTTTATATTTTGTAGGCTAATGATTGTCTTCAAATCACCTGTTTGTTGTTGTAAGCTTACAAAATTGATCTCTTGTGATCATTGATCTTTCCTCTTTACTATTAAATGATATGCTCGTTAAAAGACGTGTCTTTCTGTTTATCTGTGCCTCTTTCTATTTTATTTTCTTTTTTCTCTTATTGCAATTGATCGTCTCAATATTGATCTTCAGCTGAACTTTATTGCTTCGTTCCAGTTTTCTTTTTATTTCTCTTACTTTATTTTTGTTTCGTTATTTTGTGGATCTGCTACCAGTTTTTAAATTAAAACTTACTTGAAGATTTGATGTGCTCCTTGCTTGCATTCTTTCTCTATTGCTAGTATTATTATTATTATTTTTCTATCACTTTTCTGATCGATCTTGAAGTGTTGTCTTAAGAAGTGATCGTTTCTGTGACGCTTGTAGATGGCTGGCCAAAGGTTTTCGTAACTGATCCTTGCACTCCACCGAAGCGTTGCCACACAATTTTTTTCGTTTTACCTTAGATCGCCTGAGATCGACGATCACCGACTAAGGCTTCTGAAATAATTTTCACTTTCACTTTCAATTTTCAATTTCGATTTCAACTATGTTCGTTTTCAATTTCAAGTGCGCTCGCGTTCGTTGCGCTCTGCTGACTGACTAAATGCACGGCAGCGACTGTTTAAAGGCGCTGTGAAGCGCTGCGATCAACGAACGTCTTTGCGTTGAATACTTTTAACTCACTCGCTTTGGGGTTTTGTAATGTTTTTTTTTCCTCAATATTTTTTTTGCTTGTCGTTCGTTTACTTTTTTATAGCAAATTAAGTTTTCTTTTTATTGCTTTTTTTAACACTTTTTTCGGTTTTGTTTTGTTGCCAAGACGTACGGAACGGCGTTAACTTGGCTAAGTGAACGTGTTTCGAATTGCAGTTCAAACCGAATTTATCACAGTTTCTTGCGGCAAACTAGGCCGTTGTTATTGTTGTTGTTGTTGTTTAGTTTTTTGCTCGTACACGCACCTAAATGGTTTTTTATTAGATAATCGCGTCTGCAAAAAATAGTTTATATGCAAGTCTCATTTGAGTTCAATTCGCTTTGTGGTGGTAACACTGGCTGACGCACTCAAATGTTAACAAATTGATTTCCGTTAAAAGCGCAACTTTTTGGATATTTATTGCAAAGGTTCGTTTAAAATCGTTGTTGTTGTGACTGAGCTTGTTCCGATTACAAAGCACTTTAAATTCAAGTTCAACGTTTTTCTGATTTTTATTGCTCAGAATTTATTTATTGCACGTTAATGTTTTTTTGTTTTCAAATTTGCATTCCTATTAATGCTATTTTTGGAGAGCGTGTGCTTTTATTTTCTTCGCTGCATTAATTTTTGTTTTAATTTAAAATTGTAATTAATTATTGACTTTTGTTTTTGTTTGATGATGGTTGTGGTTTTATTAAATACAATATTTTTTAACGAGTTCATGCAACGCTGCAACGCGGAGATAGACTGAAATTGCAAATTGATTTGAGGTCGGTTAAATACACTTTGCGGCTGGTGGCAGCTTTCGTTAACATTGTTTGTCGTCGGTGTTGCTGTTCGTTGATACTCGTTGTGCTTGCTGTTGCTGTTGTTATTGTTGTAAGCTTGCTAATAATGTTTGTTATAATTTGATTTTGTCGTTTTTGTTGTTTTTTTTAATTTAATTTATTTTTTCGGTTTTTATTAATTTAATTTACTACACACATCAAATCAACGCCTTTAAGGAAGCAACCAGTTCCGATTTTGTTTTTTTTTTTTGTTTTTTTGTTGTTGTTTTTGCGATACTTGTTTTTAGTTTATTTTTAAATGATACTCAAATGTTCTGGCAAAAAAAAACAACACAATAATAAAAGCAGGACTGCAGCCGAGAGGGTGGTTGTGGATTGGTGCAGCTTGCTGCATGCAATAAAGCTTTATCAGTGCGTGAGCGCAGCTGAGCGATCAATGTTTATGAAGAGAACGATTGAGTGAGAAAGAATTTGCATAGAAGGGGTTGTTGAAGCGGTTTGAATAAAGATATTTAAAGCCAAAGTCTACTGTTCAGGGGTTCACTGCTTTGTTCGATAGTTCTCTTGCTTAAAAGATTATCACACCTTCTTCGCATTTCTTTAGGTTTCTAATCAAATTGAGACATAAGAAAATAATAATGAAATGTTTTTGAAACCTTGACATGTGCTCTTGCTTTATAATTTGTTAAAACTTTAACACATATTTTGACATTATTCCAAAAATGCAACAGTGAAGAGAATTACTTTAGATTTTTTTTTTGTGCAATTGAGAAAATTATTTACTTGCAAACTATTTTTCTAGCTCAGCAATTCCATTTTGAACGTACCGGCTTTACGCAATGACCATCTCTGATTTAGATCAAATGGAGCATGGAGCCTCACTGACGGAAATAAAAAACTTAATTTGGAGGAAAAAAGTTTGGCGTGATTTTCGGGTGCACAAAATTGAAAAAAATCGGCAAAAACGTCGAAAATTGATTTTTACTAAAATTAATTTTTACAAAATTTCTTCACAGATTGTTTAGTTTGAACTGTTGAAAAGGTAATTAATTGGACTTTAATCCAAAAAAATAATATTGGGAAATTTGGGTTGTTGGTGGTTGTTTCATCCCTTGCGGTTACATAATTGATTTCGATGTAGAGGTTCGAGGAACACCATTTAAAAAAATTATTTTATATTACAACCACCCTAATTTTTGTATTGTTGAAGAGGAAATTTTATTTTATTAAAACTCCTATTATATTAGAACTCCTTCTACAAAATCCATTACCACAACGCAAAGGATGGAAACCCCAACCACCAAAACCACCAAAACTTTCCCAAAACTATTTTTGCATTAAAGTCCGTTCAATTATTTTTCCAACTGTAGTTCAAACTTAAAATTATGTTAAGAAACTCGTTTGGCAAAAAAAAATTTATACACTCAGAAAAAAGTTTATCGGAATATGAGAAAAAAGGCATCATATTAAGTGAAAAATGGTATTGACTATGCTCCAGAGAATGCTTTTCTTCCCTAGAAATTCACTAAAAATGGCAAAAAGCTTCCATGAAAATGAGAAATATTTTCTCATTAATAAAAGAGACCTTCTTTTTAATAGAAAAATATTTCTTTATAATACGTTCAACCGTTTTCTTTATTGTGTAAATTTTTTTCCGAAAACAGAGAAATATTTATTTCATTGTAATAAATGTTTTCTTTAAGTTGCGTTTATAGTTTTATCACAAAAAATAACACTTTCTTCAAAAGAAAGATATATTTTCTTAGCATTGATACAACATATTTCTATATTGCGTACATTTTTCTTTAAAAGACAGAAGTATATCTGCAATTACGATTAAAAAAATTATTTTTGTCAAACATTTGTTTTAACTCAGTTCTACGCAAAGTAGAAGTATTAGTATCAAATTATGATTCGGTTTTAAAAATATTAGTTAAAAATGTGTTAAGAGGTAGAATTATTGTTGTGGCATTGTTTTCCGGGACTCTTTATAAATATTCTAGAAATTTATTCTGAAAGACGATTTTGTAAATGCATCCAAAGAAACAGTACACACAGAAAAAAATCATAGTAAAATCAACTAGAAACATAATGATTTTACATGTTTCCCCCATGATTTTGCTTCGTAGAGATTTTTAGTAAAATCATTATGATTTTCATGCAAAAATCGCAAAAAATTTTCATGTTGAATCATTATGAAATCATGTAAAGTCATTATGATGGTCATGTTGAATCATTATGAAATCATGTAAAATCATTATGATGGTCATGTTGAATCATTATGAAATCATGTAAAATCATTATGATGGTCATGTTGAATCATTATGAAATCATGTAAAATCATTATGATGGTCATGTTGAATCATTATGAAATCATGTAAAGTCATTATGATGGTCATGTTGAATCATTATGAAATCATTATGAAATGCAGCTGAATCCTAACCTCAGTTTGAAATAAAAAGAACTTCAAGTTAAGGTTTTACCTAGTTTTTTTTTATTGAAAAATAAAACAAAATCCTACTTATAATTACAAAACATACCTCAATTTTTCTCCAACTAAATAGTTTTCTCGATAACGTGCACGAAGTCCTAAAGGTGGTATAGCTTCCTGTTTATCTTCCTTAGATAAGTACCTTAAACTTTTCTAGTCAACTGAAGCTTCTGTTTCTATTGAAAAGTAATACAGCATTTGGATATTATTTTGTTATAGTAACATAAGTCACATATCACATTACCTTGTTCATCTGCGTCAAAGTTTATGGATTCGACTACTTACACTTGTATTTACTTTTCATTCCACTTGTTTTACTTTTTCAGCTATTACAAACTATTTTAATTTTTAACGAAGCTACTTCTCACGATAAAACTTCTAATATGCTAGAAACAACGGAACTTCTTCAGCACGCAAAATTTTTTTTTACATGATGCAATAATAATTTTACTAGATTTCATAATGATTCAACATGATGTCATAATGATTCTACATTAAATCATAATGATTCTACATGAAATCGTGTTGATTAACTTTTTACATGATGCAATAATGGTTTTGCTGGTTTTAACAATAGTTCTTCATGAAATCATAATGGTTTTACATGAAATCATAATGATTTTACATGAAATCATAATGATTTTACATGAAATCATAATGATTTTACATGAAATCATAATGATTTTACATGAAATCATAATGACTTTTATGTCGCTGCCACCATGAAATATAAAATCATGTAATATGAAATCAAATATGCATCACAACGATTTTACTATGCAAAATTTTTCTGTGTGTAGTAATAAACAACATCACTTTGTGTAGCTATGTTAAGTAAAAAAAAAAACCTTTTGAAGGAACAATCGTCATAACATGCAGAATATGCAACACTTGCTTTTCACAACATTAATCAATTGCTCTCACGCTTTCTATTTTTTTCGTTCCTCAAGAAGCCTTTTTAATTTTTGAGAAAGGATTTGTTGTTATTGAAGAAATTATTTCGCACAGTGAATTATTTATCAACAATCGAGAAAATTTTTCATTTTCTATAAATTTTTTCCTATAAATGAGATTTTTTCAGTGAGAGAAAAATACTTATCATTATTAGAGACATGAAATATTTTCATTTCCCACAAGGAAGGAAATATTTCTTCGAATATGTGCAAATTTATTATAATTGAAGTAAATTTTATTTGAAATAAAGAAAATTCCTATTATCGAAAATAGAGAAATTTTTTATCACAAAAATATAGGTTTTTTTTCTGAGTGTAAGCTTTTATTTAACTTGCTTCGTTCGTATGTATGTATGTATTAGGAAAGTCAATCCGGGATCCAAAATCCGCCTCTGCGCTACTTACGTTTTGCAAACTTGTACAAAGAAAAAATAATTTTGCTCCTGTTCGCCACAAAGTCTTTTTTTTTAAACCCTTAAAAGTTTTTCAACCATTAGATCTTTGTTTCTTAAACCTCTTAATATTCTTATCGTTAAAGCTAAAAAAGATAAAAAAACATATATATGTTTTTTGTCCGGTACATTTTTTCTTATAAAATAGTTCGAAAAAACTTTTTTGCTTTTGTTAGGTACAAAATCGAAAATCCAATTGACTTTAATGTCAAACATCTCCCTAAATCTATTTTTATCATGTGGATTCATCTTATTTTCATAGAACCAAACAATTTGATTTAAACGAAAGCTTTGCAAAATAAATACATACAAAAATTACTTTTTCATATGTCCAAAATATTGAGCAAATCCACTGAAAGGGTTAAATAAATATAATTTGCTAAACAATAATATAATTTATGTTTTGTGTGTTTATTAGTTATAAGGGTATTCACAATTGTGTGGAATAGTATGGTTTTTTAGCCATAGAGGAAAATCACAAATATGAGCACTCTTTAAAATAGAATTTGTGGTTGCGAACCTCCCGCTATAGCTTGTTTGTTTAATAATGTATAGTTTAATTTGCATTTTGAGCTTCTTCCATTTTTGCAATTAGAAAATAACTGGCAACCGATCAGTCGTCTATGGAACCTTAAAAACCACGTTCGTTAAACATATCATTGGGCTACTTAAAAAACCACACTTTTGGTTTTTAGAGATTTCATGTAAAAAAAAAAAAATATAAAAACCGCTCGGTAAAGTGTAGTACAACACCACGGGGTTTTTTAACTGCATTGAAAACCACGCAATTGTGAATATCCTTAATGTGTTTTGTTTTGTTTTTGTTACTTTATAAATGAATTAGTTTTTTGGTTTCAAGTAATAAATAACAAAAAATTGTATTAAAAATGTTTTGAATTACTTACTTCTCAAAATTTTCAACCCCGAACTAATCCCGGGATCCCGGGATTGAGATTTTCAATCCCTATAATCCCGCGATCGAGGAAAGCTTCCGGGATTGGACTGCCTAGTATGTATGTATGTATGTATGTATGTATGGATGTATGCATGTATGTATTGTATGTATGTACCCTGTAGGAAAATTAACTAATTTAAAAGTAGTTGAAAAACTAGTTTTTTGTCAACCACAACTAGTTGAAATTCTGACTTTTTTCAATAGAACGAACTAACATATTTTGTATGGTGATGTCCACTAAATAAGTCAATTGACTTTCGTCTGCATATGTTTTCAACTACTTGTTAAATAAGTTGAATTTAAGTTATTTTTTAACTACTTTAAGATTAATCAATTGAAAATCGCATATATATTCAACTACTTATTAAATTAGTTAAATTTAAATTATTTTTAAAATCTAACAAAAAATTTGCAATAAAAACATGTCAAAATCAGAGTAGTTGCCGCCTTAATATAATTTAAAGTAGTTTTTAAACCACTTATTTTTAAGAAGTTTTTCAATTACTTCATATATAATGCAATAAAAACTATTCAAAATTGAAGTGGATGTCTCCTTAATATAATTCAAAGTTGTTCATAAACTAGTTTTTTTAAATTAGTTTTGACGTAGAATTACGTCTTACAGCGCGGTTTGTATGGGGGTCATTTTCACGAATTTTTTCAAAGTGATATTTGACACTTTAGGGCAGTGTCGGGCAGCTTTGCACACTTGAGATTGTGTTTGTGCAGTAAAATATGTATTTATCTCACCTACAGAACGATCACAGCTTCAGTGTTCAAGCGAATGTCAAGCGGATAAGGTCTGCGCTTGCGAGTTCCTTGAATATATTATATTATATTTGTGTCGATAAGCAATAATAGCTTAAGTCGATTTAAGACAGAAATGAGTAATTGATATAGTTGTGTTCAACGTATATATCATTATGAACACATAAAATCTAGAACTTCTAGCATGACCTTAGCCAAAGATATGACGCAAAAACAAAAGAACCTTTCATATAACTTATATGACGATTGAAAACTTTGAAGCAAGATTTTTGGAAACTTTGAAATAAGACTTAAGCTGTTATTGCGCATCGACACAGATATAACGTAAGATTACACTGTATAAAATTGTATGTATGCAAAATTTTTGGAAGTATGCATGAAAAATTTTTTATTTTTAAAAAAACGGCATGGCGCGGCAACAAAGAGGTAAAATTAAAAAATTATGCATAACAAGGCATTACGATAATTTGCATGGCCAATATAAGGTAATTGTGGGCATGCAATGGAGAAATTATTTAATTATTTAAAAGAGACATGTCCACATATCATATCATATAGTGATCAGTTCCAAATACGTATAATGAAAGCATCTTACGCTGTCAATTTAGCCTTGGCAAATCACAATAAGCAGCATAAGCACACAAAAAAAAATATTTGTTTTTTACTATTAGCAGGCCTTTTTACATTTCCGTCTGCTTATCTGTATCTTATATTATCCGTCTGTCGGTCTGTTTCCTTTTGACATTCCGTCCACTACTTATTAATTTAATTTCGCAATACAAATCCGAGCACAAAATATATTCCATAATGCCTAGTAAAATTTCTACAAAAAGCGCTTTAGCACTATTTTGTTTTCAGTGTGAGCTTTAAAGCGCCCATTAATACATACTCAGGATGAGAAAGTATAGGTGTGCAAAGCTGCCCGACACTGCTTTAGGGTATACCTACAGCCTTTAATATTCATTGTACAAAGAAAAAAAAAATGCCAAAATATCAGTTTTAGTGGGAATAAAACGAATATCAAATAAAATAGCAAAATCTAAGAAGATGAAAAATTCATATATTCGTATGAGAAATGCACAAGTTGCTTAGCTGCAGTAGCTGCTTATGCTGTTTTTAAGGTTGTTGTTTATGTTGTGTTTGCTTGTTTGGTTCGTAATCACGTCGTTTGTTGTTGTGCTGCTTTTGTTGTTGTTGTTTTTAATAATATATATGTAAAACATACATATATAAATACACATCAGTTGCTTTAATTTTTTTCGTTTCCCAGATAGCCAATCGGCGCGGTTGAAAACGGTGTGCACTTTTAAAAGCACTGAAGCGGACCGTTTCGTTGTCAGCAAACTATGCATTGTGTGTTTCATATGAGCGTACCATTTATTAAGTTGTATATTAATGTTGATTTTCTATGATCAAAATACAAATTCTAAATGTTTGATAGTTTAAATTTTTCTTGATTTTAAATAAAAATTCTAGTTGTTTGATACTTTAAAATCGTTTATTGAGTTTTAGGTCAGATTAGAACAATTAATTGCGCTAACGAATTTTTTCCAAGAGAACAACAACAACAACATTTTTAATATGAAAAGGAAAACATCACTAGCTGATTAATTAGTTAGCTGATTGAATAACTATTGGGGGTTGGAATTAGTTTGAAAGGTTTTCTAAGAGATGGCGTAACTATCAATAGATCGCATCGGGCACAACTGTGACTATATTCATTTCAAAGCACATTGTCTAAGCTTCATTTTTTAGTATGTGTCATTCCACTGAAGTGTAAACAACATACATTTTTATCTCTGTGAACATGTCGACTTTCGTTCCAACAAAACGCAATTTGCGGGAAGGTTTACTTTTGTGCTTCCATTTGAAGAAAAAAGCGGTTGAAGCACAACGCACGCTTACTGAGGCTTACGGGGACTATGCTCCATCGATTTCTACTTGTGAGTACTGGTTCCGTCGGTTTAAAAGTGGTGAGTTTGATACGGAAGACAAAGAGCGTCCGGGCCAGCCGAAAAGGTTTGAAGATGAGGAATTAGAGGCTTTGCTCGATGAAGACCCGTGTCAAACCCTTCAAGAATTATCAGAATCATTGGGAGTCGACTTATCAACGGTCGGCAAACGCTTGAAGGCCATGGGAATGATTCAAAAGCAAGGAAATTGGGTGCCGTACCAGTTGAAGCCGAGAGACGTTGAACGGCGATTTTGCATTTTTATTTATTTATTTTATTTATTTATTGAAATTAATGTTTACATGTAAGACATAGTCTTTTAAATGCAATATAAAATAACAAATTTTCAAGAAGTTATAGGATAGTCAACCGAAAAATTACATATTTTTTAAAGCTAATAATTAAGTTATTTAAAAGAAACAAGGTGAGAAAGCACTTAACTATAACAACAAGCAAATCTGGACTTAAAATTAATTAAATATATGTTGATAGAAAGACGAAGAGACAGTATTAAGAAAAGTATAGAAAAATTTCATGCTTAAAGGTGTGCTTATTAGGTATACTTTTAATTCTAACAGGCAACGAATTCCACAATCTGATTGCGTTCACGAAAAATAGTCTGTTGGAGTTCAAATAATTATAGACAGGAATATTGAGGTTTAGATTTCTATTAGATCTACAAAATTGAAGCTTCTCAAATAGATAGTTTGGTGTTTTGGTATGTATTAAGTTGTATAAGAATATGCAGTTTCTAACATCTAGGTAATTAAAAATATTGCAACCAAGTATTTGATTGCTCACGTGACTGATGCGGTCAAACTTCCGAAGGCCATAAACATATCTTACTGCGTTGTTGAAAGCATGTTGTAGCTTAAGTTTAGACCTGGAATCGATTCTACTATATACAACATCCGAGTAAGATATGATAGGCATTATGAGCTGCTGTACTAACTTTTTTCTAGTTGCGATAGGAAAAAACGACGCAGTCCACCTCAAGTTCCGCAGGACGTAGTACACTTTACTTACTGCAGAATTGATATGATTTACGCAGGATAGTGAGGAATTAATGTGGTAACCAAGATTCTTCACTTTATCAACAAAGTTCAGTTCGACGCCATTAAGATAAATAACTGGTATCCTAGAGAGAGAGTGATTGGATTTAGAAATCGGCAAGACATATGATTTAGTGGGATTTAGCTTGAGTCTATTGGATTCAGCCCATTCAGTTATACTCATTAAGTCCTCATTCAACTTACTACATAAATCATCATGCATGTGCGAACAACTGCTTCAACGGCATAAAAGGAAGAGTTTTTTGCATCGTATTGTCACTGGCGATGAAAAGTGGATCCATTACGATAATCCTAAGCGAAAAAAATCGTGGGGACCACCCGGCCATGCATCAACATCGAGGGCCAAGCCGAATATTCATGGCGCCAAGCTTATGCTGTGTATTTGGTGGGATCAGAAGGGTGTCGTGTACTATGAGCTGCTAAAACCTAACGAAACCATCACTGAGGAACGCTACCAACAACAATTGATGCAATTGAGCCGAGCATTAAAGGTTAAACGGCCGGAATATGCCAAAAGACACGACAAAGTGGTTTTTCAACATGACAACGCACGGCCACATGTTGCAAGAACCGTCAAGGAAACGTTGGAGGCGCTGAATTGGGATGTGCTACCCCACCCGCCTTATAGCCCAGACATAGCCCCTTCCGACTACCACCTATTCAGATCGATGACGCATGGCTTGGCTGAGCAGCGCTTCACTTCTTACGAGGATACCAAAAAATGGGTCGATTCGTGGATTGCCTCAAAAGAACGAATCGTTCTTCCGGAGCGGAATCCATATGCTGCCAGAAAGATGGGAAAATGTTGTAGCTAACGATGGACAATACTTTGAATAATATACATTGTACCGTTGTTTCTAAATAAATGCTCAAAAACCGAAAAAAAACCTTTAAAATTAATTCCAACCCCCAATAGTTAGAGCATCTAATTGTACTAACCTGACCTAAAGCTCAATAGACGATTTTTAACTATCAAACAACTAGAATTTGTATATAAAATCAAGAATGTTTTAAACTATCAAACATTTAGAATTTGTTTTTTAATCATAGAAAATCAACATAATATATAACAATATGACCTTGTTAAACTAAAGAAAATTTTAAGTTGTATATTAACTTTATTTGTTGTTAAACTATTGTAACCTGTTCTTTAAATGGTTTTTATTAAGTTGCAACAATAAACTAAACAATAAACGGCAACTTAACTGCACTATCTTGATTTCAATACAAGATTCAATGCATATTTCAGCGTTTTTTGGCGAACGGATGAAAAAGAGAGGCAAAAAAGACAAGAACAAACGACACATCAAGCGAATATGTCATAAATTTCAATTCGATTCTTGATAAATATAAAAAAAGATTTTACAATTATATAGAGAACGGTTTAAAGGTACAAAAACATGTCGTTTTCATACCAGTAAATCGTTTTGCTGGAACAGTGACATTCATGGCTTGTTGGGTTGTAATACAGTAAAGAATACAGATGTATGTAGCTAGAGAGCCAGTATGTGGCTACAAGAAAATGTACTACTGCTAGCCAAGCTTGCCAGTTAAAATTTAAAACAATTCCGACAAAAAGTTACTTTTTTCACAATAACATAAATTAAATACAACAAAAATTACCATTATAAAGGTAAACAAAAAAGTTTCTACCGCAATAAAAATATATATAAAAAAAAATCTCACGATCATTAAAAATTACCACAAAAATACCACGCGTTTTAAAAATACCACCACAAATTCCATGTTCATTTAAATTGCCACAAAAATCTCATTCGCATAAAAAAATACCACAATGAATCCCATATGCAGAAACAATTTAAAATACATTTAGAAATACCACAAAGAAACTTTGCTTACTAAAAAAGAAAAAAATGTAAGAATATTACCAAACCCCCAAGGAAATTGAAATAATACCCCGCTGAATTTCCACGCCAATTAAAAAACACCACGCTGAATTAAAAAAATTAATAGGAATTCCCAGAAACAAAATTCCTAGGGGCAATTAAAAATTACCACGAATGGGATTTTTCCATCATAACTGCCAACGTTGCTACTAGCTGCTGACATTGTTGTTTTGGTTCTGCATGCCGTTTTTCACTCGGGCCGTTTCAAAGGGCCGTTTTTCACTCGGCAATACTATAAGACCCCTTTTATATTGGTCAAGACTTGAAGTCAAGTTTCAGAGTTTGTAGGCAATTCGCCGCACTTCGGAAGCGACGGAAGGGAAAAAGATACTTGAAGCTGTACCGGCAATTTTTCGGGTTTTTTCGTGTTCCTTTTGCTATTTTCGCGTTGTTGACAGTGCTTTTTATTTTATTTTTCGCATATCAATGTGAGTTTGCTAGACTTCGGTTGCATTAAAATTGTTTTGCATATAATATAATTTAATTTTGCATTAAATTTTTAAGCAAAAACGTTTTGTTAACTTCCATCGTGGTAAAAAAATAAAATTCAGTTTGCAAATTTCTATAAACTTTAATTCATTTGCTTGCTACCTATCTCGTTTTATTTTTAGAAAACAAGGAAAGAAGACAAGAACTTGAATTCAAGTCTTGAACAATGTGAAAGCTTTCGTCAAGTTCAAAAGAGAACGTCAAAAAAACTTGACTTCAAGTCTTGATCAATGTAAAAGGGGTCTAAGCAATAATTGCTTTCGCCGCAAGTAGTTTGTAGACTACTCGGGTTTGAGTATTCGCCCCTCATGCAGGCGAATAATCCAAAAACTGCTTGCGGCAAGGGCAATTATTGCCGAGTGAAAAGCGGGACAAAGAGATTTTGCTACCAGAGCAATAATTGCTTTCGCCGCAAGCTCGAGAATATTCGTGTGTAACGAGTGAAAAGCGGGACATAGTTTGCAAAGTTCTGTTTATTTTCTGTGGACGATTCGGTTCATCCCTTCTAACGCTGCTCAACCGCTGTGATCTTGCTCTTTTCTGTGCGTCGTTGTTTTAGATTTGCTTGCTAATTGCTGTTGGTTCAGTTAACTGAAATTTTTTAGATGTACTTAATTTTTACACGGCATGAACAGCTGTATTTGACAACTAGCTCGCTTTTCTCTGCTTTATACATCATTCCTCTCCGAGTCGGCTCTACCTGGTTATTCTGCCATGAGTTGGAGTACGAATAAAACGAATGTTTATTTTCAGCATGTATCTATACTAAAGGGTGTTTTTTATAGAGTGATACACCTTTGAGTTGGCATCACTGCTTTATTTGACCACCCATTTAGCAGCTGATGTTGCTTTTTGTTTGCTTTCACATTTTATTTTAGATAAACTTACACCAGATCTAAATGGTTCTATTCGTCAAACTTATCGTGCACTTTGTCCATTTTATGGCGTACATAATCGTCCTTCAGAGCTGCTAATTCGAAGAACAATAGATCGTTTTCGGACCACATTTACTGTTACTGATAATGTGCATCCCGTGGGACGCCGAACAGTGCGTACTGAAGAATCTGTAGCCGCTGTACAGGAAAGCACTGAAGATGATCCTAATCAATCAATTCGTCGCCGTTCTCAGCAACTTGTGCAAGAATTAAAACCAAACGACCATCGTATACGTCGTATGCTTCGTATGCAAATTGATATTGGTTTTGAATTTCCATGGAAAATTTTATTTTCCGATGAAGCCCATTTTTGGTTGAATGGGTACGTAACAAAACAGAATTGTCGTATTCGGAGTGCGGAGAATCCACAAACTTTTGTCGAAACACCATTACATCCACAGAAAATTACTGTTTGGTGAGCTTTATGGGCTGGCGAAGTCATTGGCCCATAATGTTACTGTCAATGGTGAACGGTATAGGAACATGATTCGAAGTTTTTTCGTACCTCAATTAGCTGGCATTAATCTTGCTGATATGTGGTTCCAACAAAACGGAGCCACATGCCACACAGCGGTCGCTACAATTGATTTACTCAAGGAAACTTTTGACAAAAAATAATTTCACGAAATGGAACAATTAATTGGCCCCCAAGATCGTGTGATTTAACCGCATTGAATTATTTTCTTTGGGGTTATGTAAAGTCACTTGCCTACGTCGATAAACTACAAACAATTGAACACCTGGAAATCAACATTCGAAGAGTTATCGGCGAGATACGTCCGCAAATGCTGCGAAAAGTTAGTGAAAATTGATGTTCCAGATTGCGCCTTGAACGCGCCAGCCGTGGCGGCCACATGGCCGAAATCATATTTAAACATTAATGTCATAAAATTTTCTATACAATAAAGCTCGTTTCATTAATATTTAAAATATATAACTTGTTCTATTATAATTTAAGCTTGTATCACTCTATAAAAAACATCCTTTATTACACAAATTTGCGCATGCGTTACTAAGCATGCGTTGTGCTTTAATAACTCAATTTTTTTTTAAATACCATAATAAATTCGAATTATTTTTACTATGCATTATATTCTTTCCATATTAAAAATTTATTTTGTTAAACAAAATTTTAATTTTAAATTACTTTTAAAATATACATATATGTATATGCTCTTTACTACAGGAAAAATAAATAATTCAAATTTAGCCATATTTATATCCATTAATTAAACATAACTTTGAATTACATTTAGTTTTAACCAACAAAACAAATGAAAAATAACAACAAATTCATCACCATAAATATCAAACGAAAACTTTTTATAAAACAAAACAAATTTTTACATGAATTCAATTGTGAGCTTTTTAGATCAGGTAAGTTTAAAGAAGCACAACAACAACCAATTTGTTTTTGAATAATTTTTATTTAAAAGATGAAATACTTTAAAATAGTTTTGAAGAATATACATGAAAAAAACAGAATTTTTCTCTATGACGGTATAAAAAGGAATTCTACGTCTACTTACGATACTATCGAAACTGTCTTGTTTTTTTTTTTTCAAAGTCAAACGGAACATTTTTTATATGATACCTATCAATCTAATGATGCCAAAAGTTGTGCCTAATGTCTAGCTGTATGAGTGTACCAAAAACAAATTGAAAATAGTTAATTCTATTCAATTGGCAAAAAACCTATTGGCAAAAAACCATAGCATGTCTTAACTCACCCCACATTACCTTACTAGTATAGTAACGTATGTTCAAAAACTGTTCGATAAAAAATTAAAAGAAAATAAACGGATTTTTACCCTTCCAAGACAAACGTTAAGCACAAAACGCACGCGTCGAACACATGCAATTGCATTTAAATAAATAAATTAACATTTTTACAAAGTCAGAGACGCGTCGCAATGCTGCCAACGTATTTACAATCGGAAATTGCTGCGTTACGTCAAGGTTGTAATTGGATTTTTACTGCTGTAATAGCAACAACAACAACAAAAACAAAAACAAAAACAAAAACAAAAACTGTCACTTGCATTGAAAACACTTGCATTGCTTGTTTCACCTCTATAACCTCTATATAGTATAAGAACCACAACAAAAAATTCACAGCAACAATAAGCCAAACAACAATTACGGCATAAACAACAAATCATAAGATGCTAGAATATAACGCTGAAAGTCGGTCAGTTGGCTGGCAAACCCTTAAAAGGATTAAATTTTATGAAACACATCATGCAATATGGCTGTATTGGCAACAGCTGGTTATGACACTGATTATGGCAGCATTGTTTGTTTGTGATTTTATTTTTGTTATTGTTTTCTTCTAGCTAATTGCAAGTGAGTCACATACAAATTATGGCTGCATTTGCACTTGAAATTGATAATCCTTGCCCTTGACGATAAATCAATCCACTGCAAAAAATTTTAATGTTTTTTTTTTTAGTTTGACATATTTACTTATCTTATGGGTGTTGTGAACGGAGTGACAAACTTAATAAGCATATAAAAAGTAAAAATTAAAAAATTTTTTAAAAAATATGTTTACTGTAGTATTTTAATGGGTTAAGACCAAGTTCGAATCCGAAACAATTTCATTTTGCTTATTCGAAATTCTAATAAAAAAATGTATTTTATGAGCTTAACTAAAATTTAGTAAACAATAGTTAATGCATTTTCAAGCGACTTAAAAATCGATGATTAATTCATTTTATTTTATATATAAAACCGTTTGTGTGGGTTGGTGTCCGTTAAGATCTCAGAAACGGTAACACCTGAGGTCATCACATTCGCAACATTTGTTGCGAAGGCCCATTTCTCGAATAATGAATTAAAAAAAATTTCCACACCCTCTATTACCGCCCACAAATAAAAACGCTACTGGACTGAAATTTTGTAATTGAGTTTGTATGGTTACTCTCGGAAACTAAACCAAAAATGGGCGTGGTCGAACTATAACTACACCCAATTTTCAGATGGTTACTGAGTTGTGCATGTTTTTATAATGAAACTTGGTGTGTATGTGCTATGAGACCAAGTGGTGGTTACTTTACATATCACGCATTTCGTAAAACAGTAAACCTCAAAGTGAAAAATCAACGTTATGCAAACTAAAATTTTTTTGTAACAAACTTCAGCACATACTAAGAGCTGTAGGAAATAAAAGCAAAAACATTTCTGAGCATATACACTCGCTATGAACAGTGAAGGAATAAAAATGCACGAAAATACGGTCTTTTCTACCATTTTAGTATGTGAATTAAAATACAGTAAGATAATTTTTTGTAAGCAAAGTTTTTGTTTTTTTTTTATTTTTCGTGGTAATACAACAATACGTTAAATAAAATTAAAGCAACAGTAATTAACAAATAGGTTTATTTACTGAGATATGACATAAAATATTAAACGGAAAATTTTGTCCACTGTGCGCAACCAGAAAGACAATTTTTTAAATTGTGTAAAGCCTCCTTAAAACAAATCAAGAAGAATACTTGCGAATCAAATTTTCAGAGTTGCTATACCTGATTCGATCAGAGTTTTTCACATAAAAGTATGTCTTTTACTTTTATTGGTTGCGTACTGGGGACACTTCAAAGAATTTTGATAAGATGTCCAAGTTCGAAACTCTTCCCAATGTACATTTTTGCTTTTTACAGTAAAATTTTCTTTTATAGGAGTCACTATTCTATATAAATAAAAATCAAATGTCGTTCGTTGGTAATTGCATCAGTTGAAAACGGCTGAACCGATTTGGATAATTTTTTTTTTAATGTTCATAGTAATCCAATTTAAGTTTTGTCCGAAAGAAAAATTGACCACGCCCACTTTTGCGCCCACTTTTGCGCCCACTTTTTTCAATTTATCTAAAATCGAAAAACGACTGGACCGATTTGGATAATTTTTTTTCAAATGTTCGTAGTAATCCAATTTAAGTGTTTACTGAAAGAAAAATTGACCACGCCCACTTTTGCGCCCACTGTTTTGATATCTATATATATAAAATTAAGTGGCAAAACTTCCTGTTCGCATACTCCTCCTAGACGGCTTGCCCGATTTCAATGAAATTTTCAGGGGTGATTGGGGTCTGTGTGGAGGGTGCACATAAGAAATTGCATGTGTGTATCTTTGCAGGTTTTGTACCACACCCCCTTTTGTCGCCCACAAATCAATAAAAATGCTGTATTTAAGACGGTTTTGGTCGTATGAAATTAAAATTTGGTAAATAAGTTCGTATGATAACTATAATTAACTTTGAAAAAATGGGCGTGGTCACAATTCATATACGCCTACTTTAAAGAAAATATCAAAATACTTCGAAACCATTGGTCCGATTAAGCTCAAATTTTGTAAGTACGCTTTGCTTTGAGTACGAGATGGTTTAAGGGGCAATGCCACACCCCCTTTTACCTCCCACATATAAATAAAAAATTGTTGTTATCGAATAGCTTTAGTTAGAGTTATGGGTCGCACAGCTTAGAAATTCGGTATTCGACCACAATTTAGACGTACCGTTTCTGTGATGAAATTTTATGGGAGTGGACAAGGGGGAGGGGCACCTCCGATACAACCCAAATTTGTGATATCGAATAACTTTGAAGTTATAGGAATTCATCTTTGGAATTCAGTTTTTGACCTCAATTTACACATGCAGTTTCAATGGTTTTATTTTATGGGCGTTGGACAGGGAGGCGTGACATCTCCCTTACAACCCAAATTTGCGATATCGTATTGCTTTGAAGTTATAGGTTGACAGCGTAAGAATTCGGTATTCGACCTAAATTTATACATGCATTTTCAATACTTACATTTTGTCGTCGTAGGGCAAAGGGGAGTGGCACTTCCCATACAACCCAACTTTGTGCTATCAAATAGTTTTAGAGTTATAAGTTGTACAACGCCGAAATTCAGTATTCGACCTCAATATACACATGCAGTTTCATTGATTCAATCTATGTTCATTGGTAAGAGGGGCGTGGCACCTCCCATTTAACGTAAATTTGCGATATTGAATATCAGCGTCAGAATTCAGTATTCGGCCCCAATTTATACATGCAGTTTCATTAATTACATTTTATGGGCGTACGACAAGGGGGCGTGAAACCTCCTATTTAACCCAAATTAGAGATATCAAATAGCATTGGGGTTATAGGTCTCACAGCTTTGGAATTCAGAATTGGACCTCAATGTACACATGCAGTTTCATTGATTACATTTTATGAGCGTTGATCAAGGGGGAGTGGCACCTCCCATACAACGAAAATTTGTGATATCGAATAGCTTTGTAGTTCAAGGTCGCACAGCGTCGGAACTCAGTATTCGACCAAAATTTACGCTTGCAGATTTACTGATAAAATTTTTTAGAGTTTGTCGGGGGGGCGTGACACCTCCAATTTAACCCAAATTTGCGATATCGAATAGATTTGGAGTTATAGGTAACTCAGCCTCAAAATTCAGTATTCGACCTCAATGTACTCATGCAGTTTCATTGCTAAAATTTTATGGGCGTAGGGAAAAGGAGAGTGGCACCTCCCATACAATCAAAATTTGTGCTATCGAATAGTTTTGGAGTTATATGTCGCACAGTTTTGGAATTCGGTATTCGACCTCCATGTAGACATCCAGTTTAATTGATTACATTCTATTAGCGGTGATGAAGAGAGAGTGGCACTTCCTATACAACCCAAATTTGTTATATCGAATAGCTTTGTGGATATAGGTCGCACAGTCTCGGAATTCAGTATTTGACCTCAGTTTAGACATGCTGTTTAACTGATAACATTTTATGGGCGTTTGAATAGGGAGAGTGGCAGCAACGCGCCGGGTTTCAGCTAGTACTATAAAAAAAAATAAAAGTTTTCACATCGACAAACAAGAAATAAAAGGCAGTTGAAACAAATTTACAGCTGAAAACCTAAATAAAAAAAATACCTAACTAAAAGAATACCTCACCTATAAAATCAACGTTCTTTCGACGTATCGAATGAAGGCAACATATTGTCATCGCCTACTAAAGGTTCTAAATACATTAAAAAAAAATGCTTTTGTAATCAAACAGTGTGAAAAATTATGATTTTTTTTTCTTTTTCATACATGTCCAAATACGCAACCATTGGGGACATCGTACGCAAACGAAATTTTAATTTTTATAATTTTTGCTTTTAACTTTGAATTAATTAAAATATTGTATTGAATTGTATACAATTTACACTTTTCATACAAGTAAAATGTTTCTTGAAATTTTAACACATTTCGCTGAATTATTGCTTTTATTTAAAATGAACTAAACTGCGGTATTTTTGGGGTCCTGCGTACGCAACCTAGTAGAAAATTTATATTTTGGATAATGTTTTGATAAATCGTTTAAACCAAATTTATATTTAAAGATCCGCCATCTAACGTTTTTATTTCAGCTAGTGTTTATTTCGTGAATGGTAACACTTAGCTCATGTCTGATTCGACAAGTAATTAGTTTTATCCTTCCGCTGAACAAATATGGTTGTGTATACGCTTGAACAACGCTGGGAAATATTGCGACATTACTTTGAAAATCATGGTAATGTTGCAGAATGTGTGCGAAAATTGCGTACGGATTTTGGAAAAAGAGAAGCACCGTCAGCTCCGTATGTTCGTTATCTTGTGAAAAAAGTGAAAGAAACTGGCATCCTCATCGATAAACCAAAGCGTGAAGAGCCAAAAGTAGTGCGTACACCCGAGAATATTGCTGCTGTGGCAGAAAGTGTGCGTGAAGCGCCATCAACATCAATACACCGTCGTTCTCAACAATTGAACATTTCGGAGACATCATTGAGACGAATTTAACATAAAGACCTTGGTATGACGCCATACAAAGTACAATTGGTTCAGGAGTTGAAGCCAACTGACCATCCAATGCGTTTTCGCTTTGCTGAGTGGGCCTGTGATCGACTTACAGAAGATGCCGATTTTGCCAAAAAAAATCATCTTTTCAGATGAAGCTCATTTTGATCTTGGCGGGTACGTAAACAAGCGAAATTGTTGCATTTGGGGCACAGAAAACACGCACGGATATGGCCCAGAGTGTTTGGTGCGGATTTTGGCCCAGAGGCATAATTGGGCCATTTTTCTTCGAAAATGAGCAAGGAGTGGCCGTTACAGTCAATAGCGATCGTTATCGGGTCATGTTGAACGAATTTTTGTTCACAAAAATTGCAGAGGAGGACGATTTGTTTTCACAGGACGGTGCTACGTGCCACACAGCCGAAGCTACACTCGATGTTTTGCGCCCTGTTTTTGAAGATCGCATTATCAGCCGCAGAGCTGATGTCGTTTGGCCACCTCGGAGCTTTGTGGGGTGCCCTCAAAGATAAGAGTTACGCCGACAAGCCAGAGACAATTGACGCTTTAAAGGACAATATTCGTGAAGCCATTGGTGAAATACAGCTGCACACAATCGATAATGTGCTTAAAAATTGGACCGATCGTGTAGGCTACTGCATGGCCAGCCGAGGCAGCCATTTGAATGAAATTATTTTCCATTATTAACCGGAAGGATTGTACTTTCAAATAAAAAAAGAAATTTGAGCAAATATCCAGTAGTTTTTTTTTATAGAATTTTCAAAAAAAAAAAGTTATTTGGCGGACCCTTTACATATACTTAACAAAACTCGATATAAGAAAAAAAAATTAAATTCGTTTTGTCATTAAAATGCACCAAAATATACGTAAGAGTACTGAAAATGTCCCCGTACGCAACACGGAATGCGTGATATCTTATATATTAATACGCAAACATCAAATGATGTACATTTTTTTGATATTTATTTTAGAATAAGGGCAATGAAACGTATATCATTCGAAAGGTACTGCACCATAAATATGCCGAATAATGTTAGATTTTAAATTGATGACCTCTGACCCGAAATATAACCGTTGAAACTTTATGTTAATTTTAGTAAGGAATCTCATGGCTAAGCAGAGGTAGAATAGTGAACGAGTTATCAGATGAAAGGTCTGGCTGCACAGTATGATTGAATTTTAGATAAGTGACCTTTGGCCTGAAATATGAGCGTAAAAGAAGCAATTATTAAATAATAGCTAAACTGTAAGAAATAGAAAAACTTGATGTAAAAGGGAATTTTAAACATTGCACTATGGGCAAAATAGCGATATTTTTGGCATTAATTGTAGTTTTAAAGCTAGACCTTTAAAATTTTGCACGAATTTAACTAACATCAAAATGGAATTTTGGTTTTTTTTTATTTGGACCACGCCTTCTTCCGCCTACCCATTAAAACATTAGGTCGGGTTTTGGCATAAATTCTGCATGGGTGCACCTCGGCTTTTTTATTTTCGTTATTTGAAATATATATCACTAGAAAGATGTTTCAAGAATCTTTAAGATTGCATCTAAAAATATTTTATTATATTAACCCATTAGGGGCCAGTACTAAAAAAATGCATTGATTAGATGTGCAAAAAATAATTCAGACATTTTTAGCCATCTCTTACGGATACCCTACAATAAGCAGTTTTTTATGCTACAAGAGTGAATATATATTGTGATGGTGAAATTTCTTACAAATAGTAAATTATGAAAAATTTCCATTATTTTGACATAGAAATTGTTGTGATAGTATGTTAAAAAAGTCCCGTTATAAATTACATCAAATTTATTGAGATATCTCAAAGAATGTAGATTTTCTCGGTAAAACGTATTTCCTTGAAGCAAGATCATTACCTCAGAATGAGATAAAAAACGATAGAAAGTTCGTGTTTTGGTTTTGCAAGCAACTCTCTCAGCCAGATTTCAATCGATTTTCGTTGAATTTTCTTGAATTTTACCGTTATCTCACCAATTCAATGTTTGATATTGTTTTAAATAAACCTATAAAATATTCAGTTTTTGTTAAAATAATAGGCCAAACGTTTTTTTTTTGTTGTATATTTTTTTTATAAAGTTTTATTTTTCACACTCTTCCATATGACATATCATTTATTTGCAAAAATTTCTTAATTTTGACACATAATTCAAAAAACAGTTTCTATCTACCTTATGATTTTTTTAAGAATATATAGAAGCTATAACTGTCTTGAATTTGCATAAACCTAGCATGAGCTGTAACTGTGGCTGTGGTATAAAGTACCTGCATACAAAGGGCGAACGTGAATTGGTTGAATTTTTAACTGAAGAAATTTTGAGAGAGCGTAAAGCTCAAAAAATAAAAATGTGCCAACTGAAGGTTTCAGTGTTAAGTTGCAAGGTGCCGATGTGGAGTTGACCAAGCAGTCGGAGAATGAGAAGGTAGTCATTAGCTTCAATGTCAATCACACCGTCGACACTGAGGAGCAGCCAGAAATCGAGACTACTTCTGAAAAACCAGATATTGGCGAGATGCGTAGCAAACCACAGTTTGAAGTGGACATTGTCAGTGGCAAAACCACCGTGTCTTTTACATGCTCTTTCCTTCAGGGTGCCGCACAAGAGGGCGAATACAATGATGTTTTCGATATTGATGAAATGTGCATCTTTGAAGGCGAGTGGAATGACAAGGCTTATGCTGTGGCTGGTAATGTTCTCGATGGCTACTTGTACGATTTGCTCATGAATTTGCTAGAGGAGAAAGGCATAAGCAATGAATTTGTTGAGAAATTGTCCGACTTGGCTACTGCTCATGAGCACACATCCTACGTTAGCCTGTTGGAGGGGCTCTCTAAGTTTACCACCGGCAAGTAGACTTTGCTGACAGAGAAGATATTTTAAATATTAATTTTAATAACAAAACATACATTCATTTACTATTCATAATGCTAGTAAAGCATTAGTAAAAAATAAAGTTAGTACAGCGAGGCAAACAAATGACGCGTGGTTCCAAATTAATTTTAAGCTGCATTTTTTTACTGCTTAGCAACTTTGTTGATTATATTTGTAATGCCGCAAAGACATTTATTTGCCTCAATCAATCACCTACAGGTTGTGGGGCAGGAATTAAAACAATTTTTTGTTAATTTTTTTTTATTCGCTGAAAAATTATCTGTTTTATGACCTTAATTTTATTTCTTAAACATTTTACATCAAATGCATAAATGTGTTTAACCATTTTATTTCATGCATTTACAAATATATCTGTGCAAAAAAGCCATTTAAAAGAGAATTTGTTACCACTAAGAGAAAACCATGTTTAATTCAAGACAAAAGAAGAAGATAATGATCTATCAATTCAATTTTTCTTTGTTATTTTAATAAATGTATAATTTTTCGAATAGAAAAAATTTTCTTTTCAAAATGCTGTTTTTATATTTTTTTACAAAGTTCTTATTCTTAAAAAATAATTTCTATGAAACACATTTTCAAATATTTCATACCACACAAATCTATGTTTTAAGCCATTTCGTTATATACTGGAATAGGCGTAGGAGAAACAGTTCTTCCGTGTTTCTGAACCGATTTTGATAATGTTTTTTTAAATAAATTAGAGTAGGCAGAAGGAGTTCATCGAATATTTTTGTATACCTTTGACCTGAAATATGAGCGTTGAAAGAATATTTCTGAAGTAAAAACTAAACTATAAGAAATGTTGGAACATGGCGTTATAGGAAATTTGAGACATTATTAAAATGAACAAAAAACATTTTTCGCTATCTCTTACGGATGCCCTACAATAAGAATTTTTTTGTGATATGTGTGAATATAGTGTGAGGGTGAAATGTCTTACAAATAGTAAATTCTGAAAAATTTCCTTTATTTTGATATCAAAGCTATGACAATATCTCGAAAACAATAGATTTTTTTTCAGTACAACAGGTAATATTTTTAAAAAAATTTCGGCTTTTTTGATATCAAGTTTATTGCGATAATTTGAAACTTACAATTTTCTTAGTACAAAAAATTTTATTAATGCAAGGTCATCGCCTCAGATTGAGAAAAAAAAAACAATTGAAATTTCAGATAGTTGGTCGAATTTCAGCCACAAGCGTTACTAGTAAATGTTACGACGCCTACTTTTACCGCCCTTTTATATATACAAAATTGTTCGTGCGGTGCCTCTTAAGATCTCAGGAACGGTAACACCTAAGAGCACCAAATTTACAATATCTGTTATTACACTCAAAAAATTTATTAGTAAAATTTCTACGAATGATATGCGTAAAAAAGTATTCGTACATTCTACGAATATTCGTAAAATATTCGAACTCATTCGTTAAGTGTTACTAATACCTGATGTAGTATCTACAAATATATTAATTTTATATACTAACTAGCTGATATACCCGGTGTTACTCGAGAGTAATTTTTTTAAACATTTTAACATACACTTCTCGATAAAATGTTTTTTACAATCTGGAATAATGAAAAACATGCTGAATTTTATTTGTAAGCTAGAAAGGTAATTGAACGAACAAAGTTTTGGAAAATTTTTGTTGTTGGTGGTTATATATATCTCTTGCGGTGAGCTAACGGAATTCAAAGAAGGGGTACGAAAAACATATTTTAAAAATTAAAAAGAATTTTTATATTTACTTAATCTTAAAGCAAGCAGAAATACCCTTTCAACAAAATAAAAATTATGGTGGGACTCAATGCGCCCTTGAGATATGGACATTTTAACGTCTAAACAAAGATTTATATTAAAAAATATATTGAAATTTTTAACAAAAAAATTTTTTAATGAAATATATTAAAAACAGCGGAGTTATTGGCATTAAAAGTAAAACCTTTGATTTTCATATAATTTTTTTCTCATTATTAGCTATCAATGTTTTATGAAAATTCGTTGTAATAAAAATGATTCTACCTACAAAAATTTCTATTAGCTGCTTATTTTCATTGAAGATCAGGATAATGTAATCGCATGTGCAAGCAAAGCAAAAACAACAAAAAATCCAGCAAGTGAGCTGGACATGCAGGGGGTGAGGCAAAAAACTAAGTAAATTACTATAAGAAAGATTTTATATAATCCAAAATGTTCGTAATTACTCTAGACACACAACTGCATTCTTAGAGATAAATGGGGACGTTCAAACTATATAGAGAATTTTAACACAAAACTACGTTTTATTAATAGTCTGGTATGAAAAAATAGATTTTTAGCCATAGCTTTTGATTGGAAAGGGATATTGGGGTAATTTTTTCACATAAATTATTTTTGAGACTTGACTTTTTTTGTAACAAATATAAAAACAACATTTGTTGTTTTGATGAAAAAAACAGTAAAATAATTTTTGCGCTTAGCTGGAAGAATTTTTGCAAATAAAGGCTATGTCATATGAAAGGTAGCCAGATGTGCAATTTTTAATTGATTTTATTTTTACAACAACAACAATTTTTGAGTCATTTTTTGAGTAAAAAGTCAATATTTTGGACATTTTTTGACATAATCATAAAACATATATACACTGACTTAACGGTACAGTTCAACCTATTTTTGTGAAGTGATTTTATTGAACTTTTGAACAAAAAAAAAATTTGAATGAAATATATTAATGGACAGCGGAGATATTTGCATCGAAAGACCAAACTTTGATTTTCACGTCGTTTTTTTCTCATTCTTAGGTAACGATGTTTTATGAAAAAATTCGTTGTACTGAAAAGTTCTCCAATTTTGAAGATATATGCGTGCTTTTGATGTCAAAATAACAAAAAATTTTTAAAATTAAAAATACAAAAATCTCCGATAGGAAAAAGTTTTATAATAACAAAATTACCGTTAATTGAAAAATTTCAGAGGGGGCGTGGCAAAAACTAAGTATGTAACATTTTAAGTTAGGATAAACTTAATATGTTTACCTAGTTTGAGCAAAATCCGTTGAGCTGTTTAGATTTGTATAAAGGCCAAACAAACAAACAAATAAACAAACAGAAAATTAGTTTTATTACTATAGATGATATTCGTAAACAAAAATAAAATAATTCGTATTCGTAAGCATTGTACGAATGATTGTGTTTATATAAATAATAATATTCGTGAATTCCTCGTACAAATAACATCGTAATTTCTTTTATTACATTCCTAGTATTTACTATTGCTTTCGTACTATTTACGAATAAAAAATAATATTAGTAGAAAAAATTCATTCGTAGGTTGACCGGACGAATTATTCGTACAATGGAAACCGTTCAGTCTGGTTTGTCGAACAACTACAGAATGTAAGGTACTGTATGATTGTCAAGTGGCTGTAGCCTACTGGTAGAGTGAGTGGCCCGCAAGCTAAAGAGCCGAAATTTAAACCCCAGCTCATACAGCATTTTTTTTTTGTTTTTGCCTCTCTTGTTGAACAACTACAGAATATAAGAAACTGTATGATTGTAAAGTTGCTGTAGCCTACTGGTAGAATGTGTGGCCCGTAAGATAAAGAGCCGAGGTTCAAACCCCAGCTCAGACATAATTTATTTTTTTTTGCTGCCTTGTCAAACAATTACAGAATATTAGAAACTGTATGATTGTAAGCCTACTGGTAAGTGTGTGACCCATAAGCTAAAGAACAGAGGTTCAAAACCTAGCTCAGACAGAATGTTGTTTTTTTGTTGCCAGGTTTGTCGAACAACTAGAGAATATAAGGAACTGCATGATTGAGAAGTGACTGTATTCGGTGAGTGAGTGGCCTAAAGAGGCGAGGTTCAAACTCCAGCTCAGACAGAATGTTTTTTTTTTCGTTATTAGATATTATGATCATTCGTAAATGTAACAAATGCATTAAAAGTACAAAACAATACACTAATAGACTCAGGACTGTAGCCAGGTCAAGAAGACAGAGGGGGCAGGCATGAATCTTGGGGGGAAATTTTTTGTTTTTTCATTTAAATAAAAAAAAACAATTTTTTAACCTGTGAAATGAATACATTACACATATTAATTAAAAAACAGTTAATTTTATAATATATACATGTATATGTTGATATTTTTATACATAAGATTAATACATAAAAAATAGTATAAAAATTTATTCTGGACTTTGTAATAAAATGAAGGTAAAAATACAAGATTTATTTAAAGTGGCTAGAAATATAAGAAAGAGTAGCGAAATGGGCGAACATATGTATAAGACATTTTTTAAGTAAAACAAATACAAAAAATTTAACAAACCCGCATCCGTCGTTTGCATCAAATTGATCAAACAAACATGCATGTTTTGATTTAAATCTTTTGCCTCTTTAAATATTTGCTAGAGTTAAAATATGCAGTTTTTCTTATTTTAAAATTAATAAACATTCATCATGCATAAAAAAAATTTAAAAATTAAAAACATTTCAATGAATTATATATTCTTTTTGTATCTGCATCAAATTGGTGCACAACGTGCTTTTCGTTTCTAGAAAGTTCCTACACGCAGAGAAAAGAAATGGTTGAGACATGATTACTGCAATAATATTTTTTTTTCGCTAAAATTATTGTATTATTTCTGCAAACACAAATTTTTGTCTTAATAAAGTCATTATTAACTAATAATGGTACCAAAAATAACATAATAGTTGAAATCATAACATCATTGAAATCGTTACATACTCTTATTGCCTCGACTATTAGTTGCAACAAAAATGTTGTAGTTCTGTCAATCATGATAAATGTGAATATTATTATAGAGACAAACATATTAGAAGTTTAAATGTTTTTCTGAACTATTCTTCGATTGTTGGCAAACGAAGCAAAACATAACCAAAAATCGAAAGAATTTATTGTGTCTGAACAGTTGCAGTTAAAACTTTCATTTCATTCAGACACAATAAGTCTTATCGATTCCTGGCTATGTACCGTTTCGTTTGTCAACTGTTCAATTATTGTGCTTTGTTTTAAATCGCCCTAGAAAAGTGACATTTTCGACTTTAATTGTAGCAAACATATTTCTATTTACCGTAAATATATTTCGCAATTCTGACATATTTTGTTTATCACACATATTGCTATTTTTGTGACAATGCACTTAATGTACCATGCTTATGAATGGCATTAGTCAGGCGGGCGATAGTAGCGGCTGTGGCTTACGGTTAGTATGCTTAGCTCGTAAGGGAAAAAGCCGCGGTTCAAACCCCAGCTCGGACGGAAAATTTTGTCAAATGATTTTTTAATTGAATTAATATTTCTGTTACAGGAGCCAAACAATGGAAATTGGAAAGCATTAAAATAAAAAAATTAAATTATTGTTTCAATAATATTCTGGATCCTAAAAGCAAATTCATAATACTGTTGTTGCAATCATTTTTTTTCGACCCAATAAGAGAATAATGATTGTTTCAATAATATTTTGGTTCCCACAAAAAAGTTCCTTTTCTAAATATAGTTGTTGTAATCATTTTATCATGATCAAAAAAATATTATATGTTTAAGGACATGTTAGCAACAACCATAATCCGAATAATACTATGATCCTCTTAAAACATGGTTGTTGCAATTATGTTTTTTCTCTGCGTGTATGGATGCGGGTTAAAAAATTATTAAAATTCAAATCTTATTTTTTGGTAGCAAAGGTTGGCAGTAGGTTGGTAGAAGTAGAAATTTGAAAAATTGTAACAATTTGTCTAAAATGTTTTGTTTAACAAATTTTATATACATATTCAAGTCATGAATAAGGTGAATGTGTATATTTTTTGTTATTTTAAACTAAATTAATTTTAAAGCAATAAACAAATATATCAACAAAATTCATATTAATTATTCATTTAAAGTTTTCATTGTCTGATTTAGCCAGGGCGGGCATACGGTTGTAGTAGGGGGGCATTGCCCCCCTTACCGCACCCTGGCTACAGGCCTGAATATACGTCGATTCTACGAATCCTATTCGTAGCTGCAAACTACGTATAAAATTAGTAGAATGGACGCAGTTATTAGTAAAATTTACACACAAATATTTTTGAGTGGAAGGTTAATATATCGGTTAATAAACAAAATCCACACCCCCCTTTTACCGCCCACAGTTAAATAAAAAAATTTTCAAGCGGTTTTGATCGTTACGAATTGAAGTTCCAAAAGGAAACGTCTGACATGTGTTGCTCGGTTAGCAATTTGTTCCATTTGGACACTTCCGAACTTTTCACAGATTTACAAATCTATCACAAACAAATTAGTTGAATTGGGGCAGGACAACGTTTGTCGGGCTCGCTAGTTTATTTTAATATGACATCAAGGAGCGCATAAAAGTAAATTAAGCGAAACATGTGTGTTTTGTTAATTGAGTTTTTTTTATGTTTTGTATTTGAACAAACATACCTACTAGTCGATAAACTTGACAGTTCAAGAACACGATAGAAAATAAAAATCGCATAAAATTAAAAAAAAAACGCAAGAAATTCGTTATATTATTTAGCTTTGAATGAAAAATCACAAAGAGCAAAGATGATGGGGAACAACAACAAAAAAAAACCAAAATTAAGACATTTTTATTATAGATGTATATAGATATAGTAGGTAGATAGATATTTAGTTGCAAAATGCGTGCGATGCAGACACAATAAAAGTGACTTCAAAGGCGAACAAGTACTTAATTGTTGCTGTTTAATTGTTAATGTATAGAAATTGTTGTTATTTTTAATATTGTTGTTGTTGTTTATGTTGTTGTTGTAACACTGTTTGTTGCGTTTGTAGTTAATTAAGTGACATGCGCTGTCTCACTAAATATCTATGAAGCAAGCATGTCTGTCTGCCGCCAAGTCTGCCTGTTTCTCCTTCGTCCATCTGTCTGTCTGTCTGTCTTTCTGTCTATCTGTCTGCCTACTCAACTGTCGACAGCTTATAAGCAGATCAGCTACGTGACCTTGCCAGAAATACGCAAAAAATATACAACAACAACAGTTTTGCAAAGCACCCAAAAAATGCTTTCAATGCAAAGTCGTTTCCATTCAGATACAATTGTATCTATGAGTCTTTTAAGCAGTATCAGCAACAATAAAATTGTATCTTTGATAGGCAGTATGTATGTATAAGTATGCTGCTTGGACAAAAAAATATTTTAATGCTTAATGGGTTTTTTGATTTTGTATTTTTTTGTTTTTTTATTTGTTATAGCTGTCGGCTTAGTTAAGCAAGTGTGGGAGTTATTGAAGCCTTTAATATTTTTGTCTTGTTTTTGCAGGCATCACTTTTGCATTCTCACGCTATACAAGCTCATTTAGTTATTAAAAAAGATTTTTTTGTGCTTTTTGTACTCATTAGTTTTGTATTAGAACCTGCCTCAACATTATTTTTAGTGACTTTTTCTTTCGAAATTAAACGCTAAACTTTTATTTCCTGTATGGCGTGCGCTTGTTTGATGTGCCATTTTTTTAATTTTTATTTTATTCTTGATTTATTTAAGTTGTTTTGGGTTTTTACCCAGCTTTATTGACACGCCTTGCCAAAGTAGCGCATAGATAAAATATAAAAATTTCTTATCGCACTGTTGCGTACAATTCGCAATTAGTTGCTACGCGTTTTGATGTTTGAGTATGTGTGTGTGTGCGTGTATATATGTGACAGTGCTGTTTGTGTTTCTGGGTCTTTGAGACAAGGTCGTAGATTCTCTTTTTTTTTTTGTTTTCTTTAGTTTATATTTGTTTTGCCATTTAATTGTTCAGATACAATTGAACATCTAGTACTTACTTTTCGGTTAATTTTTATTATTGTTAACGTGTTGTTGATTTTACTGTTGTTGTTGTTGTTGCTGTTGCTACGTTTTAATTGTTCACGCTTTATTGCTTTAATGATAATTTAAATTATGAATTGATCTGTAAGTTTTCTGATCTTGCTTGCGGTAGCTTGCTTAGTTGTCATTGAAAATTTTTGCAAGAATTGCTGTATTTTCAGGTGGTGGGTGTTTGTTGTAATTTTTTTGTTTGAAAGTAACTGTTAGGAGATTGATTATAAGCGTTTGAAGGCTTTATGTTGACTCAGTTTTAGACATGAAATCAGCCACTTGCTGTGATGTGAGATGTTTTTTTGGAGGTCTTGTATCTAAAATAATGTTTCGTAATATTTTTATTTAAAGCAGTTTTTTTAGCCTGACAGCCTCCAAGGTTGTATGGAAGATTTGAAATTTCACTCAAATTTTTTATCTACTAACGAGTAGCTATTTTACAACTGAATTGATAACATTTTCATTTTGATTGATTTTTTATATATGAAATTATTATTTTTTTGAAGTGAAAACTTCTTTAGGCGCGTTGAACGATTTTAGTAGAGGGTAAATCTTTGGTTTGCGTCATTGTCTTTTTTGAATAACTCTCGTCATCAATACAGACAGCAAAGATAAGACAGGAAACTTAGAAAACATAAGCAAGCAACCATCAATAAGTTCCTCTGCTGATGCATCGTTTTTTCCCCTCCCTTTGCTCCGCTGTAAAACATTAGCTGCATTCCCGTGGTACTAGATCAAATCAAATCTCAGTAAAACAACGTTAGTTCAACTTTATATCAATTTGTCACCACAGTCTTGAAACAGCTGTTTTAAGAACAATAACAAAGAAAACAACAATACCAAAACGCCCATTGAGCGGTGAAACGTCAAAATAGGAAAATGAATAGTTATTTAGATTTGCCAACTATGTTCGTTTTAATATAAAATGCTTGAAACTTGGCACCATTTTAAGATCAGAAATAGAGCCAGAAATCGAGCTGGTTTTAATTTTTGTTTTGGTTTTGTGAATAAAATAGAGCCGCGCTCTATATCAACGACCACGGGAATGCAGCTATTGAATGTTACTGTTTTTTTCAGTGTATATGTAGAGCTAGCTGTAGGCTAAAATAAAATAAATTTAAAATTTTTGATATTTGCTTTTTGTTTGACTGGCCGTGAAGTCTCTTTTGATGCCACTACTCATAGTACAACTAGACAAGGTAGTGTTAGGGCCGAATGTGATCTCTTTCTAAGTGACCATAACTGTCAAACTCATCCATTTTGATATATTTGCCAATTCTTGCTTTCATATTGCAGTCTCATTGCTTGCAGATTTTGTATGAAATGTCAACTTCGTTTTGCCAGTTTCGGTCACCGGCTCTCCGCCCTAACACTACCTTGTTTAATTTTACCATGCTTGCTGCATTTGCTGAGCGCCTGAGCGTGTATTTGAGTTTAATGACCAACATAAAAACATTTGTAGTCATGATACAAATAACTACAGATAAAGTATTGCGCATGTCCGCCATATTTGCTATGACGTGCAAGGTGCTCATTGGTTGCAACGTAGACACAATTTATTCAAAGGGTGTAAAGATTTTAAAATGCCTAAATTTTCTTATGAAAACTTGTTTTACTGAAATGAAATAAATATTGTTGAATAAAGCACATGTCCAAAATAAAGTAAATACATTATTTAGTACTGTTTGTAAAAAAAATGTGCACATTTTGTAGGGGTGTTTTCTCCCCTTTTTACTAATTTACACAAAAAGCGGCTACGTTGCTTGATTTGCTTGACAGGATTTTGACTGGTTGTTCGTTTTCATTTTGCTATCTTCGTCTCTTTTTGACATTATCTTTTGAATGTATTCATCAAGTGTCACATTTGACGAGCACCGATGACGAGGTGCGCAGTAAATGTTGTTCGTTGCGCCGGGAATAATTTATCTGTAGTTCTTTGTATCATGATTTGTAGTTTTATAAATGTCGCCAGCATATTCTCTGACTGGGACCATGGTATAATAAGTAATAGGTAGGAGTGACATTTAGTGTTTCAACCATCGAATGTCAAACAAAAGAAAACAAAATAGAGAACGTGTGTCACACACATTGGCCGCATTCAGAGGAGTCACCTGTTGTCAATGGATCATTTAATTGCAAAGGTTTCTCACTCAAATTAAAAAAAACAGTTGCCAACTATTGACTCCGCTGAAAGCTGCCAATGTGTGTGACACACGCACTTTATATTGTTTTCTTTTGTTTGAAATTCGATGGTCGCAGCTCGTGAGGAAATAAGTAGTTGTCAAGGCTACCTTATAATAAATTTATCATGAGTGGGACTGCATCGTCCAAAATTTTTTGTTTCTTATTTCAGCTACCATAAGCCTATAATATCTTTTTTAAAAATACAATGCAATGATTAATGACACAAACAGTGAAAATAATGTAAATGAAATTCAATGAAATGTATGTAAACACAAATTTTATGTATGTGCGCATTATTATGTATTTTAAGTGTATATTAGTTATTTCAATAAGTTTAATTTATATTTTTGTTTATGTTTTACTTTGTTGTTTTTTTTTGGATTAAAACCCATAATTTAAAATATAATAAAGTGATAAAAGATGAAAATAATGTGCATTAAAACCGGATGTACGGGTGAACCGAATCGGGGGCAGAAAATAAACTGCACTTTGCTTGCTATCTCCTGTTTTCCTTGTAGCAAGATCTCAAATGCAGGCATTAAAAGAGACTTCAAGACCCATCAAAGAAAATATCATATTTATAAAAAAAGTAAATTTGTTTTATTTTAGCTACAGCTCTACATTTACATTGAAAGAAAAATTAAATATCCTTTTTGAGGATTATTTTTCATTCAATAGTGCTCCCTGTATTTTATTTGTATATCAACAATATTCAATTTAAATGTAATATTATAGTTTGGTGTAGTTACAAAATAAAAATTCTATCTGAATAAAAATATTTTGAAAAAAATAATCAAAGATTGAGGGGGTTAAAATATAAAATTTATTTTCGATTAGCATGAGAATCCTTATATAGCAGTAAAGCGGTCCGTGGCAGGACAAAGTCTTCCAGGGAATGCTAATATTTTACATATATGTTTTCGCTTCGGTCGGCAGTCTCCTCACTGCTATACCGTTTTTTTTTTTATTTAAAGAAATTTTTTCTATTGTTTTTGAGATAAGTTTAAAGAAAAATTATTTTTATTTTCAAAATATTAAAACAATTTTCAAAATTAATATTATTATTTTCTTTTAATATTAAAAAAATAATCATACTTTAAAACATCGATTCTATGATTTGATTAAGTTTACAGCATTAATTTATTGGCATCAATATTCATTTAAGCTTTTGATTTAAAAATATTTTATTATTTAGTTGATTACACAGACATCATATGATCCCGTTATCAGAACCCTACTCCACACGTTTTTTGCAGAAAATATTTTTTTTAAATAAACGTTATCAAAAGGGTTTTAAACTGATTTTTTTTTCTCAAATTTTAGCCAGATACCACTTCCAAAGGATTATGTAGTCTTAATTGAATTATTTCACGACAAATGTTTGAGAAAGTTGTCTTTTTGTTCAGATATTTTAAAAAATCTACTTTTAAAATTTTAATAATTCGAAAAGTGCTAAAACTTTAGTCAGATATTTTATTTTCATAGGATTTCTGCCTTATATTTAAAAAGAAAATCTACTTAAACCCATTACCGCAACTTAAAGATTTTTATTGTATAATTTTTATTTCTGTTTTTTAATTTTGTACATTAAAATTATTTATAATTTTAATATAAAAAAATTAATACTTATTTGTAATAAAACGTATATTTTAGTAAAATTGTTTCAATTTATTGCTTAAATTCTTAAATTTTTTTTATTTAGTTAATTAGTTTTATGATCTATGAAATTATTACATGAATTAAATTGTAAGCTTTAGATCAAGTAATTTTTTAAAGAAGGCAACAACAACAACAACAACAACTCTGTATAGAGTCAATCACTTAGCTGACTAGACAGTCTGTTTCGGAAATCGCTACATATTCCTCATCAGTAGTCTTTGAGTGATTAAGCTGTGATCAACTCACTGTTTAAACTAGTATATGAGTGCAACTAGTATAATTGAACATTTGGTTGTGAAATTAGCCACATTTCAGTAAGAACACTAGCTTCTGGCGAAGCAAAAAAACTCGTTTCATTTCAATGGTGCATATCGACAAACTACCAATGAATATTGAAATAAATAAAGAAGCAACTAGAACAGATGGCAACCCTTGATAGAGTTGATGTCGGTGATCTATAAATAGCCTACTGCTTTGAAATATCATATGATTAGCAGCCATACAATTCAAAAGAACGAATTCTAAAATCTGCGCACTCATATACTAGTTTAAACAGTGAGTTGATCACAGCTTAATCACTCAAAGACTACTCAAGAGGAAAATGTAGCGATTTCCGAAACAGACTGTCTAGTCAGCTAAGTGATTGACTCTATATAGAGTTGTTGTTGTTGCCTTCTTTAGAAACTTACTTGATCTAAATAAAGCTCACAATTTAATTAATGTAATTTTTTTATTTATTTAAATTTTTTTTAATACTAATAAATTCTATTTTTATCAAAAACTTAATAATATTTTTATTGGTTTGGAGCTTTTTCATAAAATATGAATTTTTGATCTAAAACTTAACCCTTCTTCATCGTCGTCATCTGTACTTTCATTTGGGTCTTCGTGCTGCTGAAACGTAACTTAATAAACTGATAACTTTTATTGGAAGTGCTAAACGTTTCCTTTTGTGTACGCGTGTACTTAAACGCAAAGATGATATAAATGGATCTGAAGAGTCCATAGCTCTATGAAAAACATCCAAAAGGTTTGCGGGCGTGATGTAATTTATCAGCTTTATAAAATTTATGCCGCGATTCAGCAGCGTCCTACCAAAACAGCCAACTGGAATTATTGTGTTTTGCATTATTTGTTTGAAGTGAATAAGTACTTTGTGAACAGTAACTGTCATGGGTAGCCAAGGGTATTTATTTTGAATATGTTCAGCCGTTTGAAAGCAGTATATTTCAAACTTCTCTAAATTAATAGGGAACTGACAAGATAAACTTACTAATATTGTTTTAAGACGGAATATTAATTCTTCATCAACTCCAGTAATTTTTGAAAATATATCATATTTTATAAATGCACGACGAAAAGTATTATCGTCGTTCGTGGTACCGAAACCACCAATTTTTGGAAGATCCACGCGAGGGCCAAGCTCCGTTCAAAAGGCATTTTGAATCTCACATTTTTTATTGCAACTATTTTTTTATCTTCATCAGATCTTATCTGCCATTTTTTTTATATCACATTTGTAGCCTAAGTGTAATACGAATTCAAAAAATCTAATCCAGCAGTGCAGAGGACTAATGCCATACTTTAAGTTGCTCTCGATGGGCTTCAATTTTTCAGAGTTATATGATGTAATACTCAGGAAATCCTTCGGAGAACCACCACATATAGAACACGCTTGATACGATTTCGTTCCGGTAAGAGCATTCAAAAGTTTTCCGTCGATAACCGTTAGGAACAATCTGAAAGATATTTTAACAGTCCTATCTTGTGCAAGTTTTATCTGCAATTCTTCTAGCCCTCCAATTTGTTTTTTTAAGTCAGCTTCTTCATTTTTAATAACTTCAATTGTTTCTTTCACGTACTCTAGTTTTAATGGCCGACAAAACCTTGTCAATTGCAGAGTTCCATTATTCCAAAGCGGCTTTCCTGAGGTATGCAAAAGTCTTAAGGGAATAATAGATGTTGCCAAAAGTGACGAATCTGCATTGCGAGATGTGCTTGGCTCAAGAAAGTTTTGTTTAAATTGAGCTTGACCGGAGCTGCTATCGAATCCATAACCTAAAATAAATTCCGTTGATATGCAGTTACTTTTATCAGAATTCATTACTGCTACAATAACTTCATTTTGCATCTCAATTATCCTCTTTTCTGTGTGGTTTAAAAGCATTTGTAATGGAGCTTTTGCTATTTTTTCGCTTACTGTCTGTACTTAAGGTCTGCACTTACTTTTCGAAGCACAAACCTTCTTGTAAGATGGCAAAATATCAAAATTTCTTTGCTTGCTTTCTATACGTGTATATTGCAATATTGCTGTTTTGTGAAATTGTTTTCAAGGAGAAATGCTAACGCCTCCTCCTCTGAAGCTACAATCGATGTTTTTTGGTCTTGGAAACATATTCTTCTAATTTTAGATGGTCTTATTGGGCTTTCCATCGTTTGTTTGAGAACGGCGGCCAAATCCACTCTTCCTTGATTACGAGCTGATGTTGCTGCTGCTTGAGCCAGTAGGTTCGTCTCGTTAGATATAGATGCCGAAAGTTCCGCTGCTTCCTTTCTTTTACCACGACCTGACTTTTCAGAAAATGCCAGTCGTGTACTCCCAGCTCCTAATGAACTTGCTTTTTCTTGATTTGTTTCTACTTGGTTTTCTTCCTTTGCTACCTCTTTTGGCATTTTAAACACTGTTGTAGAAGTAAGCCACGCAGCACTTCGCACTTGATAAACTTCTAGTCTCCTATGGCACTTTTCCCAATTTATCATCAACTTTTGGCATATTTTGCGCACTTTGTTCGATAAACATTCTAAAAAAACATTATCACTATTTTCATCGCCATTTTTTTCAAGCAAATAGTTCATAACACAGGCATGTTTTTTATCTTTGCGCCCATTCCAAGCATAACGCAAAACGGGTCCGTCTCATGGCTTTCGATTTGTCTTATTTTTCGGCTATAGGTTCCTATTAAAATTCTAAGAACATAAGTTCATTTATTTTTTTTTATCGCCGTTCGTTAAAAAGTTATGGACCTTTCAATTCTGCAAATCGTCCGAAAACGACAGAATTGGAAAATTTTTAATTAATTGTATCTACGTCAGTTCAAATCCAATTTTTATAAATGTGATACCGTTAGAAAAGTATTAAAAAGTAGTTTCTGGAAAAAATATAAAATTTAAAAAATTTGGATGTTAGGGTTGTCAACATATTAAAAAAATATTTATTTGCTAATTTCTCAAAAAACACGTAATTTTTTGCAATTTTTTATTTTTTAAATTTGAAGAAGAATGTTGCCTTTCAGTCAAAAATAATTTTATGATGGAGTTTTTATATGTTTTTTCGCAATTTAAATTTTTGTGCACATACCTTATCATTTTGCGGCAATTTATCGCCTATAAATTTTATAACGGTAAAGATATTTGCAAAGTTTAATCTGCAAAATAGTTTATCTTGTATGGACCAACATTTTATTCATAAGTTTCGATGACCTAACACTTGACCTTGGTAGAGAAAACTGATAAATACCGAAAGAAAAATATTTTTTTTACTTTTATTTGTAAAAAGGTGAACAAAATTTTATTTCAAGATTGCCATATTGAAGATTATTAAATTTTAACTGATTTTGTTCCAAAAAGTTTTGAAATCGGTCGCAAAAAAAAAAAGTTATGATGCTTTCATCAGCTGATATATTAAAAAGTCCTCTGAAGCTGAATATCGTCGAGTTTTAATCTTCCTATTATTGATTTGATTATTATTACCATACGATGTGGCAATGAAATGCCACTCAGAGTCAAAATGTTCTTCTTCATTCCACTGGCAAAACTTTAAATCAGGTGTTCTTGTTCACATGTAAAAATTTTTGTAATCGCGTCAAAATTAAAGAATAATAATTTGTCACAAGTAAAAACTTTCATGAAAATCGGCTGTCAGTTAAAAAAAATGCACCCAAAACCTTATTGCAATTCGTTAGGAAAACGTAATCATCACGTGCGCGATCGATTGCGATTTTTAACCCAAAAGCATATCGAAACTGTGGAATATTTAGGAATCACGGATTTAGTGGCTGGTGAAATGGAAATTTGTTCAACTTGCCGTGTACAACTTAACAAAAAGAAGGCAATCAAAAATCAGGCGCCAATTGCAACTGAAAATGTTATGGATGCAGTTATGAATTACTTGGAGACTGGTGGTGAAAACATTGAAGTAGAAACTGCGAGCATAGCTGGTGAAGTGATTGACAGAGGACAGTTCGTTCGTGAGCTTAATAAGCTGCTCCCAGAAATAGGAGTAGAAAAAATAGATTATCGAAAAATAAATAGATCAATGTTATTCTGCCGGAATATCATGGATATTTATCATGATATAAATAATATCATATTTTGACGCTGAGTGGCATTTCTTTGCCACATCGCATGGTAAGGGGCCGTGTGATGGCATCGGTGGAGCTTTTAAACGAAATGCCATGAGAGCCAGTCTTCCAAGGCCATTTGAAAACCAATTAAGAAATGCGAGAGAGCTTTACGAATGGGCTATAACAAAGGAGTCAACAATATGTTATCGGTTTTGCTCAAAAGAGTCTTTTGAAAATGTTGAAGCTGAGCTGATGTAAAAATTTAAAAATGTGCAAGCTATAACCGGTACACAAAAATTACACATTTTTATTCCCATCAATAATAGGGAGATTAAAAATCGACGATATTCAACTTCAGAGGACTTTTTAATATATCAGCTGATCAAACCATCATAACTTTTTTGTTTTGCGACCGATTTTAAAACTTTTTGGAACAAAATCAGTTAAAATTTAATAATCTTCAATATGGCAATCTTGAAAAAAAAATTTTGTTCACCTTTTTACAAAAAAAAAATTAAAAAAATTAAAATATTTTTTTCGGTATTTACCAGTTTTCTCTACCAAGGTCAAGTGTTAGGTCATCGAAACTTATGAATAAAATATTGGTCCTTATAAGGCAAACCATTTTGCAGATTAAACTTTGCAAATATCTTTACCGTTATAAAATTTATAGGCGATAAATTGCCTCAAAATTATAAGGTATGTGCACAAAAATTGAAATTTCGAAAAAACATATAAAAGCTCCATCATAAAATTATTTTTGACTGAAAGGCAACATTCTTCTTCAAATTTAAAAAATAAAAAATTGCAAAAAATTACGTGTTTTTTGAGAAATTAGCAAATATTTTTTTTTAATATGTTGGCAACCCTAACATCCAAAATTTTAAAATTTTATATTTTTTCCAGAAACTACTTTCTAATACCTTTCTAACAGTACCTCATTTATAAAAATTGGATTTGAACTGACGTAGATACAATTAATTAAAAATTTTCCAATTCTGTCGTTTTCGGTCGATTTGCAGAATTGAAAGGTCCATAACTTTTTAACGAACGGCGATAAAAAAAAATAAATGAACTTATGTTCTTAGAATTTAAATAGGAACCTATAGCCGAAAAATAAGACAAATCGAAAGCCATGAGGTCAATTTTTGAAAAAAACTATTGCGGTATGCGTGGAATGGGCGTAAAGGGATTCTCATTTCGCCAAACTTGAAAAAGCTCGGAATTTTTGAAGCACCAAGGGTCTGGAAAAAAAGTTTTTCTTAAAAATCGCAACACAAGACATAATAAATCAAGCTTATTACATCCCAAATTATTATTTTGTTTTTGTTTTAGGCGGGGCAAACTGGGGCAAAATTTTGCAAGTCCACACAAACTTAAGAATTAAAGAAACACAATAATATTATAGGTTGCCTTAAGCATCTGATTTTATCACTGCACCAGATCTTTATTTCAAAGTTACACATATAAAAATTTAATTACTTACTATCACTGTTGTTTTCCATATTTTACTTTTTTTAACTTGTCTTTTTAAGCAAGAGCAATATTAAAAAAAAAAAAACGCGCACGCAATTGCTTTCACAATTTTACTCAGAAAGCTCAACTTTGATGGTTTGCGGTTAAACGGTAAATTAGTATTTAGTGTTAGTATTATTTTAATAAATTAGTATTAGTGTTTTAAAGTATTTACTAATAGATTACAATAACAATAACAATAACAGGGTATGAAAAAGTAGGTTTTGGCCAGCAATAGTGGTGATTGGGACTATTGTGCAACCGTATGTCGATATTTGCCTCATCTAAGAACGTGAGCCAGCCATTTCTGTCTCTCGATTGCTGGCTAGGGCGGAGGGATTATATATGAAAGAAAAGTACCCTTGTATCGAACTGGCTTCATGGGGGATCGATAAATATGGTATCATACATTAATGATACAAAATTTTGAAAGAATAGGACTTCATCTTCCTGCTACAGTTTTAAACCAAAACAGGACATTTTTTAAGTAACTGATTTTTTAAAAAACTTCTAAGAAATGGAATTGAATTATGGAATATTGAAGCGATGATTATTAATATAAACTTTCATCACGATATAATCTCATTCTAAAGCTGGAGAAAGTCCTTGAAAATACTAGATTTAAAAAAATTATTTTTATTGCAATAAAAATTAGCAGAGTGAATAAATATAAGGTAAAAAATATTCTATACACAATTTGGTCTTGATATGAAAACATATTTCTATTCTAAAATGTCCTTAAATATTAGGATATGAAAATAATTTATTTTTTGTCAATATTGCAGTTGATTTTAGTAGATTTATAAACGAGGATTCCGATACTGGTAACATAATTTTTTATCTGTGTTCGATTTTAAGCTATGTAGTGTTGAATGCAAAAAATATGCGTTTTTAGACATATGTATATGAGTAATTATGAAAAAATAATGGATCATTGCAAAATCTTTCGATTAGGTTTGAATGATATTGTAAGCCCTTATCTGCACCCAGCTAAATAATTAAAAAGGCAGCAAGAAATAATGTGATTTTAAGGGAATTAAGAAACATTTTTAATAAATAGCTTTATCATTTATTAATTCAATTGGTTTTAACATGAAATAATGGAATTAAAAAATATTTAAATTTTTTCTTAAACTTATTAAAGAAGAAAACAAAAAGAAACTTAACAAATGTGCGAAATCAATACAAAGGCACTAAATCTTTTTATATATAAAAATAATATTAATAAGAATTAGTATGACCTCCATTGATAACTTCTTCCAGACGCCTTCGCATTGAGTTTATCAAAGTATGAATATGCATGGGATCAATTTTTTTCCACTTTTCATGAATTGCCGTTTTCAGCTTCTTTGGGTCCTTAAATTGACTACCGTGATAGAAAACGTTGCTGATAGTATGGACCATAAGTTCTTGAATGGGTTTATATCAGGACTAAGAGCCGGCCAGTCGAGAGCTGGTATATCCCTAGACTCCAGGAACTCTGTAGTTTTTCGAAAGCGATGAATTGCTGCATTGACCTGTTGGAAAATATATTCTGGGTTAGAAATATCTTCTCCAAGGAACACAAAGACTTCATCTAATAATAATACAGCGAGTCCATCTTGGTGCTAACGAGTGGTTCCTTTATAGCCCATACTTTCCCAAACCATAAGGGCGCTGACGCTTAACTTTGGGAGCACCTTTGCAACGCCAATTTTTATCTCAACCATCTGGTCCATCCAAATTGAACTTTTTTCATCGGAAAATATGACCGACTTCCATTCTTCATCCCAGAATCTGTACTTTTCCGCAAATCGAAGTCTGGCCATTTTGTGCCTTTTTTCAAATGAGAGCCCCAAATCTCGTTTTAGTATTTTTTGAACACGACGTGCACCGACTTTCAAGTTCATTTTACCAATTATTTCCTTTGCGCTTTAATTATCCTTAATATCAAGTCTTTTAATTTCCCTTTTGGCTCTGTCATTGTAAGTGGAGTTCCTCCTGATCGCTTAGCGGTCCTATACTGGTCAGCCTTATTTTTAACATTGTCAATAACGCAACTTGACCTTTTTAATAATCTCACAATATCGCGGTTTGAAATCTCTTAATCATGGTAAGTTTTGATTTTTTCCTATTTCTATTTTTGTGAATGGTTTTCCACGTGGCATTCTGTAAAAATTAAATGTATTTTATTTGAAATCAAGGTTTTTACTTAAGAAAAACTCAAATAAAAATGAACTTACTCTTGCTTGCTTCTGCGTTCACTACAATTCAAATAAGATGCAAAATTGTGTAATACCTTTATAATTATTTCGCTCCGAAAACAGTAAAAACTGTTTTTCCTTTTTTTAACAATGAGAGTGATCAAACGTGTGCACATGAAATAGTTAGAGCTGTTAATAACCCAATAACTTGATTACATATTATGGCCTTATTATGAGGTTAATAAATTTGGTAATAGAAAAAACAGTTGCCTTTATAATTATTTCGCTAGGTGTATAATTTCACATTGTAAAAATAGTATGTTCGTATGTTATTTTCGAAAATTTTAAAATTAATTTTGAGAGTCCAACTTTTATAGAAAATGATACAAAATGCTTGTTAAAAACTTGTTGTTTGCATGATTCACACATAAAAATTCAGTTTAAATTTTCAGCCTTAAATTAAAGAATTTTTGAACTGGTTAATTAAGAATAATTTTCGTTACATGTAAAAATTCGCAATACCTGTAAATTTTGTTAGAGTCGCAGTTGCATTTATTGCTATCTCAAGATTTTAAGATTTTAAAACAGCCTAGAACCTATTCAACCTACATTCCAAATTTATTAACATTCTGTTTAAATCAGGGTTCGAAAAAACTCTCAATTGAAGAGAACAATTTCACTTCTCCTCATCAATACTATTCAATTGACGAACGATTCACTTTGTTTTTCTCATTCGTGAAAAAAAAAAACTGGAGCGCTCTTATGTTAAATATTCAGAGTGATCAAAACTTTTTGTTCGCTCTTTCATAGTATTCGTTCGTAGATTGCGCTCCTCAAAAAAACTGAGTTGAACAAGCCTTCTCATTGTTATTCATTTATTGTTTCTCGTTCGCGAGTTCTTGCAAAGATAAACTCATTTAAATGGAGTTTTTGCGTTCGCTCATTTATTGACTCAACGAGTGATCTTGTTAATTAAAAATAAATACATGTTTTATGATGAACTATATTTTTTTGCGTTTTTTAATGAAATATTGAAGTTAATAATACATTTTTAAAATATTCCTTTTTGTTTATTATCTAAGTTTCTTATAATTTCATAAAATATAATGATTTTTAAGTTTTTTTTTATTAAATATATTATTAAGAAAATAACTTATTATTATTTATCAAAATACTTTCAATTTATTATGTGCGAAGTGCTTAACTAAAGTTTCGTATCAAATGAAAGCGAGCGATTCAATGAGTTTATCATTTCAAAATTCACGGGCAATGAAAACATTTCTCATCGACACGACGTCGCTCTTTTAAAATTTCTCAGCATACAAAGTCACGAACGAGGAAAGCAGTTGAGAAGTTATTAGAAGGTTCATTTATAAGGTTGTGGCACTTGAGAGAAATGCACTCTTTTTCCCGCCTTTGCTCGAACTGTCACTGCGCTTTTCTTTGTTCTAAGCATTAATTTTCCTCATTTCTTTTCCATCATTCTGACAGTTCAACCGAGTTCGCTCTCAAGTGCCACAACCTTATAAATGAGCCTTGTTATTAGACGAGTGAATATTTTATCCGTATATGCTTTGAATATTATAAAATGATAAACTCATAGCACAGATAATATAATAGAAAGATGTGTCACCGCCATACAAGCAAGTGGCACAATAAAATTTGAATGTGGATTTATCATAAATCCACAAAAAGCTTTATGAGAGTCAGCGAGCGAACGATTTAAAGCTTTTGAGAGCGAGAGAATAAGTAAGCGACAATGTGAGCAAATGTGAGCATAATATTGAAAAGCAATAGAAATGATATGTAAAGATTTGATGCACGAAACATCTGAATAAACGATGTAGCTGCCAACAAAATGTAGCAGAATTTTATTAGCTTTTACTTAAAAAATGTAGGCAATTTGTTTACTAAACTACCCTACGAACATTAAATAATTTAAAGTTATTATATTTTTTTTTGCATTTTCTCTTATCTTTTTGTTACATTAATTCAAGAATATAATATCATAAAGATGGCATAACCTAGGTATATTTTGTGTGTTGACTTGGTTTTTTTTTTCCGTTTTGCCATATGATATTTTTAGTGTTGTATTATTGTAAGGGCGATTCCATCAGTTGTAGCCTAGCCGCGAATAATGTTGTAAACAATATATTTCAAGTTGTTTCTTTGCGGAAAAGTTTTTATTTAGCTACTTTTATATATTTTTATTATATTATTGCAAATACATGCTTTACTATATGAAAAGTACTTAGAAATGCAATTTTCAATTGTTTTTATTTATACAACAAAAACATTTTTTTAGTAATTTTTTGAGTAAAAATTCAAAATTTTGGACCGTTTTTGAAAAAAAAACTTCAAGAATATATTCACTGACCTAACGCCACAGTTGAAACTATTTTTGTAAAGTGCTTTTATTAAAACTTTGATCAAAAAATATTTGAATTAAGTATATTTAAAAATAGCGGATATATTTGCATCGAAAGTCATACTTTTGATTTTCATGTCGTTTTTTCTCATTCTTAGGGAATGATGTTTAATAAAAAGTCCTTGTACCAAAAATTTCTGAAATTCTAAAAATATGTGAATATTTTTGGTATTAAAACTACTGAAATTTTTTCAATTTAATTTGAGAAAAATTTTTTTCAATAAAGATTTTTAATATCAAAATTTATGTAAGTGAAAATGGGTGAAATGAGCGAGATCATAACTAAGTATATTACAATCTAATCTGGGATGCACACAATATGTGTACTTAAATTTAGCGAAGTCCGTTAAGCCATTTAGATTTAGATTTAGAATGTCAATTAAGCAAACAAACTAGAAAATAAGTTTTATTAATATAGACTTTGTGTTAAATTGTATGAGTATTATAGAACGAATGCAATTCGAAAGGAATTGAAAAATTTTCAAAGATTTTTTCGATTTTTTTAAGTTTTGAAAAAATGTCCCTAGTTATGATCCTATAACTTAACTTCAGAAGTATTTTCTCATATTACAAAATTTATACATGTTTGCAAATAAGACGTTTATATCTTTCATTTAAGCTATCATTTGTATTGATTTAACGATTTTTGTATAAATTTTCTAAATACTACATTTGTGAAAGAGTTTATAAAATATGGTTAACACTCAAAGTTACCTCCTATACAGGCCAAATATGCGATATCGGATAGCTTTATAATTATATTTCGCATAGCCTCAGAATTCGGTATTCGACCACAATTTACAATCAGCGTTTCCCTGATAACATTTGATGGGCGTTGGACAAGGGGGCGGGGCACCTCCTACAACACCCAAATTTGCGATATCGAATTGCTTTGGAGTTATAGGCCGCACAGCCTCGGAATTCGGTACTCGACCACAATTTACTCGTGCCGTTTCACTGATAGCATGTTATGGGCGTTTGGCAACGGGGGCGTGGCAGCAACACACAGTGTTTCAGCTAGTTATTTATACCAGCGCGAAGATTTCGTTGTTTTGTTTTGATTTATTTTTAACGTATCTTTGTTAACGTTTTTTCTGTTATTTTACTCATTTCAAAGAGTTTACAGTGTTGCAAGCCCTATTATGACGTAGAATTGCGGTTTAGGAATTTTTAAATTTAGCTAAAAACGCTAAGAACATTATTTGTAACCAAAATCTTTAGTTAAATATAGGATAATTGGGTTTTTAAAGTCTGAGGAATTTGTTAAGTACGAACTCACCACGTCGACTTTGATGCAGGTTTTTTAATTTTGAGTATTTTTACTAAAACCGTAATACGTAAATATCCAACCTGCTACAATCATACTTTTTACCTTAATATTTTCGTTGAAATATTTTTTTAACAACAAAGTAAAAATAAAACCAAATTACATATCAAAGTCATATTTTTGCGCACTTTAATATGGGGAAATGTTAAATAAACGGTATATTTTAAACTCCTTCACAAATGTAGTATCCAGAAAAGTCTACAAAAATCGTACAAATTTTCGTCTAATTCATAGCTTAAATAAAAGGTACAAATGTCTCATTTGTAAATATTTATAAAACTTGTAAAATAAATTAATACTTTTGAAGTTATAGGATCATAACTGGGGAAATTTTTTCTAAACTCATAAAAGTCGAAAAATTCTTCTAAAAAAAATTCGAACCAACCTGGAAAAGTCTTAATTATTTTTACTATCTAGAAAAAATACTCAATCGAACTAGCAATGTCGTTTTCGTCACGCAAACTTTTTTCAAATTGTTTACACTGTTATTAATTTGTTATTCACTTTTAAATAAAAAATACAATGAATAAAAAATTTTGTTATTCACTACTATTTTATGAAAAAAATATTCGCCACTAATTTTTTATTCATTATTAATTTTTTATTCATTATAAATTTCGTATTCATTTCTAATTTTTCATTCACTTTTGATTAAGTAATAAAATGAAAAAATCTTGTTATTCACTTTTGAATAATGAACCATATTAATAATAAATAAACAAATTAACAATGACTATAAAATTAATAATGAATAACACATGAATAAGCAATGAATCAAAAAATTATAATACACAAAAAATTAAATATTGAAAAATTTTAAATTCTTTTTGAATTGCAGGCTTTGTAAATATCATTCATATGAATAAAAAAATAATTAATAATTCTGAATAACGAAAAAAAAAATAATTGAAATTAATAATTACTCAATTTTTTAAAATTTAATGTGAATTACAAATTTTTTTTATAAACAATTTTGAATTCTTTGGATGAATTTATATGTAGTTATTCAGTTTTCCTTAAGATTCTGAATATATATATGCAGTTTTTACTGCTCTGGCTGAGTCAATCAAAAATAGTCAATATTAATAGCAAGCAGATTGAAGAATAAGAAAAATCTGCTTCGCACAAAATAAGGAAATCATCATGAAAATAATGCAAACAAACAAAAACATTTGTTGCTGTCAAGCAGAGATCACAAATGCTTGGTTCCAACAACAACAACAACGGAAAAAACAACTACAACATTAAATTTCACGACTCTCGCTAGCTATGAGAAACCATGCAGTGGTGATCTATGCTGTGAAGCATTGTGGAGTGAAGAGTAAAGGAGCATTGCAGAGAGAATGTGCATGCAAGGATTGGAAACTTTTCTCTCAAGAAAGCTTTTTCATCGCGCTAATAAAAACTTACGAACTGATATGAAAAATATTTGTTATTTTTTAATGTTCTACGTGGCACATCTTTATACTATATAATCTTTGCTCATAGCCATGATAGAATAATACAGGTAGACTCGTGGCTAATCTTGATCTCTTTGGCAATACTACCAGAATTGTCAAAATCAGTTTGTTTTAAAGATAATAGAGAAAAATTAAATAACTCCAATTGGATATTTTTGAGTTGTGTTTAAAAACTTGAATAAACGTGAATTACTTATTTTTTAATTAAAATGAAGTGCGTGTTGTACCAAAAACATTTGGGCAAGGAAAATGGGCCGAGTTTTAGTATTCCAGCTGACAAGCCTAGAAGACAACGACGAAACAGGGCATGCGCCAAAAATTTTAAAAAAGATGCTCGTGTTTGCCATAGACACTTAAACGAAAATAATTTTTTGGAAACTCATATAAATTACTTCAACAGCTGCACAAAATCCTATTTTAATTGATTGATCAATAAAAAATTTAAAAAGCAAAATAGTTTCAGCCATTACAGATTCTTATTAATTCTTCCTTTCTCATCGCATTCTCATCGGTTGCAGATTTTGTATGAGCTGTCAGTTGCCTTTTGACAGTTACGGTAGTTCGCTCTCCGCCGTGCGATTACCTCTATTCTTCTACCATGCTCATAGCAAAGATAACTCAGAAGAGCGGGAGAAAGGTTCATTTATAAGCTTGTGGCACTTGAGAGAAATGCACTTTTTTTCCGCCTTTGCTCGAACTGTCACTGTGCTTTTCTTTGTTCTAAGCATTCATTTTCTTCATTTCTTTTCATCCATTTTGACAGTTCGACCGAGCTCACTCTCAAGTGCCACAACCTTATAAGTAAGCCTTGAGCGAGAGCGCATTTAGATTGCTTTACCCACTGGTTGAAACGTCAAAGACCGTTTGCCTTTCATAACCTTTCTCATAGCTTATATACTTAACGCTTAGTAACTTCATGATGTACTTTGTATCTTCGATTTAGAAGGGACTCTCTCTATGGCGTAATAACTAGTGTCTGACCGAATATTCGGTTTTGGTTACGACCAGTTTCGGCCCTTTTTGTCAGTTTCGGCTAGTTTCGGCTATTCGGCCTCAATATGGCCGAATTTAGTTTGGATTAAGGCGCGTTTCCACAGTCAATTTTTCTTGCGCAAAATAGGCATTGCACGTAATTTTGAAAGTGTAAACACTTGATTGCACGTCATTTGTGAAATTGTATGCAATCGAAAAAATGTTGGTTGACTTCCAACTTTTCTGGCGCAATTTGGTAACTTGATCAAAATTTTTGACGCTTTGTTTTGTTTATTTCCGTCTCCTCTTTATTGTTGTTTTGATTTTCCAAGCGGATCAATTTCTGTTCAGTAACTTTTTGTGAGATAAATTATTAAAAAATATTGAATATAATTAAATATTTTTAGAGTTGCCAAAAAGTGGAGTGGAGACAGAATCATACAATTTCTGGAGGAATACGAGAATCACAGTTGGTTGTGCATTCTCTACTGTATAAAAAAAGGCAATGTGCATGACTGCTCCAGATGCCAAGACAAAGATTCGCTCCATAAGGATAAAAAGGAGCAAAATTCGGGGGCAGGAGCAGATGAAGCGTATGTGCCGATGTGTCCTGGTTTCAGGTTGCACATAACATAACAACTTTTTTTTCAATAGTGCCTGCTTCGTTTTATTATTCTTATAATTTTTTTTATTTTCGCATTTTCTTTTGTTATTTTCTTGTTTTTCGCCTTTCATCTGCTTCGCAAAACAAAACCGATGACATTGGCATTCAAAATGACTTTGAGCGTGTAAACAGTTTTTGTATGCAATATCCAACATTGCATAAAAAAATATTGACTTTCGAAACGCGCCTTTAATCAATGCATTTACAACGCGTTATACAAAACGAAAATGATGTCTATAACATGAATTATTGTGTAAACGCAAAACATTTTGACTAATTTTATGCGTTCGATACAATCATTTTCGATTTTATCGTCTATATTGCAATTGTTGTAAAATGTTTTTTAATAAGAAGCCAAAAAGTGCTAATTAAACTTCAGAACGAATTCTGTGTGTGTGAAATTAAGGAAAAAAAGAAAACGAAATATTTCTATTCTTATAATACCAAACCCTTAAAAAAACAACGATACTTTGTTTTATAGTTCTATAAAAATGTACATTGTACATACTGTCGCGAGTTAGTACGTAATAAAATAAAAAATTATCTCTTTTCTTATTAAAATCAACTTCAATTAATTATTACACTTCAATAATTGAAGAATACTGTTTTTATATTAAACTTGCTGACACCCGGCGTGTTGCTGCCACACTTCGTTGCATGTGTAAATTGAGGTCGGATACTGAATTTCGATGCTGTGCGACCTATAAATCCAAAGCAGTGATGTGCGGCGTAGAGAACATGATGTCGACAATACTATTGTCGACGGTGTCGACAATGTCGTGTAGACAATTGCTTTTAACGACGTGTAGATAATTAATGTAAAAGGCTGCATGTTTATTGTAATATTTAATTAAATTGAGTCCAAGTTCGAAGTATTCCTTATTGTTACGCCTTCTGGGCATGGCTTTTGTTTGTTTAATTGTAAAATTTGTTACTTTGTGTTAATTAAACGACTTTTCAAAACGTTTTAAGAATCAGCATAATCTAAATGGAACTTGCATTTTTGCAGTGTTGCATTTTGCTGACATTGTTTACATAATTCTCGACATTGTCTACATTGTCGACACATTCTGCATTGTCGACACCAAAACGTCGACAATTAAAGACGACGCGTCGAGGAACATCACTGATCCAAAGCTGCTAGATATCCCAAATTTGGGTTGTATGGGAGGTGCAACGCCCCCTTGACCAATGCCCCCTTGACCAACGCCCCCTTGACCAACGCCCATTATATGTGATCAATGAAACTGAATGTGTAAATTAACGTCGAATACGGAATTCAAACGCTGTGCGACCTATAACTCCAAAGCAATTCGATATCGCAAATTTGGGTCAAATAAGAAGTCCCTTGGCAAACGCCCATAAAATTTAATCTCATTGATAGAATCTTTTTAATTTAAATTTAATCTCATTGAATGGCATGTGTACATTTAGGTCGAATACTGAGTTCCGACGCTGTGCGAAAAATAACTCGAAAGCTATTTGATATCGCAAATTTGGGTTGTATGGGAGGTGTCGCTCTCCCTTGTCCAACGACCAAAAAATGTTACCAATGAAAATGATATGGGGGGAGGTGAAACTCCACCGTTTCCAACGCCCATAAAATGTTATTAATGAAACTGCATTCATAAATTGATGTCGAATACTGAATTCCGATGCTGTGTGACCTGTAACTCCAAAACTATTCGATATCGCAAGTTTTGGTTGTATTGGACGTTCCACTCCCCCTTGTTTAACTCCCATAAAATGTCATCAGTGGAACGACACGTGTAAATTGCGGTTGAATATCGAATTTCGAGGCTATACGACCCATAACTCCAAAGCAATTTGATGTCGCAAATTTTTTATATATTTGTGGGTGGTGAAAGGGGGTGTGGCAATTTTTTCTTAAACCATCTCGTACTATTCCAACATATCCACTGCCAAAATTTTGACGCGATCGGACCAGTAATTTCGAAGTCTCTTTATCTTTTCTTAAAAGTAGGCTTAGCTATAGTGGGACTGCGTCCATTTTAAGTATAGTTACCCATAGTGATCCTACGAATTTAATTCCCAAATTTTAGTTTAATACGAATAAAATTGTCTTAAATAACGCATTTTTATTGATTTATGGGCGGTAAAAGGGGTGTGGAAAATTTTAAATATGCCTATATTGTTCGCGTAAGTGCAAGCAATAAGTTGACAAAGTTTTATCGCAATCAGATGAACGGTATTGCAGCGCATATCGAACCACAAACATTCATTTTTAAACATTGGATCTTTTCTTAAAAGTAGGCGTAGCTATTGTGGGACCACGCCCATTTTAAGTATAGTTACCGATAGTTATCATACGAACTTAATTACCAAATTTTAGTTTAATACGAAAAAAACTGTCTTAAATATAGCATTTTTATTGGTTTGTAAGCGGTAAAAGGGGGTGTGGCAATATTTAAATATGCCTATATTGTTCGAGTAAGTGCAAGCAATAAGTTCACTAGTTTTATCGCAATCGGATGAACGGTATTGCAGCGCATAGCAAACGAATAAACAAACAAACATTCATTTTTATATATTAGATTTGTTATATGTTTGTGGGCGGTAAAAGGGGGTGTGGCAATATTTTCTTAAACCATCTTGTACTCGAAACAAATCCACTGCCAAAATGTTAGCCCGATCGGACCAGTAATTTCGAAGTCTCTTTATCTTTTCTAAAAAGTAGACGTAGCTATAGTAGGACCACACCTATTTTAAGTATAATTACCGATAGTTATGATGCGAACTTAATTATCAAATTTAAGTTTAATACGACGAAAACTGTCTTAAATATAGCATTTTTATTGATTTGTGGGCGGTAAAAGGAGGTGTGGCAAATTTTAAATATGAGTATATTGTTCGCGTAAGTGCAAGCAATAAGTTGACAAAGTTTTATCGCAGTCGGATGAACGGTATTGCAGCGCATAGCGAACGAACAAACAAAAAAACAAACAAACAAACATTCATTTTTATAAATTAGATTTTTTCTTATATGTATGAAATCGTATTTTTGTTTCCTTTAAATAAAAAAAAAAATATTTGTAAAAAACTTAAATTTTCATATTAATAACCAGTTTCGGATAGCCGAATATTCGGATTCAGTTTCGGCCAAAACTCCGGTTTCGGTCGGAAACTAGTAAAAACGCCATACATTTTTTGTTTATTTTTGTGAGGAGGCCATCGATGCAGCCTTTACTGGCGTATGATAATTTTTACCTAGTGAGTATAATTCTATGCAAAAATTTTTAAAGTATGTATTTTTGTGTAATATAGCGTATTTTTGTTAAATATATCTTCTTAGGAAAGTTCTGCGTTATCTGTTCTGCGAATAGCGTTAATATTGTTTGTGTAAAATTTGTTGTTTAAATGTTTACAAATCGTTTGCAAGAACTTTTTGTTTCTATTTTGAAGTGTTTCGATTTTGAAAATGTTTCTTGCACCTTGAAGTATAATTATAGTTACCGTCTTTAGATTTTTTTTCTTATATTGTTGAAAACTAAGTTTACTCTTTTAACCATGAGTCAGATATTGTCATTGCCATTGACTTAAACCGTTTTTGCTTTTTGTGAATAAATATATACAATTTTGGTCTAACAGATAAAATATTAAACTTTTGTCCAATAAACACCAATTATAATCATTTTATTATTTATTCTGCGTTAGCAATAAAATTCGTTCTAACCTCGGTGTATAGAATCATTAATAGAAGAAAAATTATCATACAAATAGAAAAAAATAAAATTGCACGATTTTGTGTATATACTGTATATATAGCAAAACAGCAAACATAAACAACACGCATTGAACTTGAAGCATTTGTGCTATACAGTTGATGACATTCTATTGGAACGCGTACTTTTGGCCAGATGTTTCTGGTATGTTTATTTCTAATGAAAACCTTAATCATAAAAAAAATATTTAATAAAACGCAGTCAAGCATGCGTGTTTAAAGTTAATTTAATGTATAATCAAAACTAGACAGAAGTTTAAAAAATTAATCTAACGCGCTCTAATTAAGACGTTAAACACGTTCAGCGGTGTTTATTTCATTTCTTTTATTACATCACCCAATTTATTTAGTTCGAAAACAAGTAGGTATAGATAAAGTATAATTAATATACAAGCCACCCACTTAAATGTGTGCACATGTTAACACTTGTTTATAAGCCAAGTTTGTGTTGAAAAATTATGCAGCACGTGATTAAATCGACTCCATAAACTGTGTCAAATTTCACTGAATCACAGATAATTTGAGGTTAGTTTATCGTTGTAATTGAATATTTTATGGTGACAAGTGCATGAAATGAAAATTTGATTTTTTTGGTAGTAGTAAAAATTTGATTAATTAAGTCTTGGCAAAAATTGAAGCCACGAACCTGGCTTTTGGCATAATATTAATATTGAGGTTTTATGTTGCCCTGAAACGTATTTCTATTTAATGATGAATTTCAAATGATATTTCTAGTGTTTCGCAGAATTTTCTATTTGCGCTCATTCAGTTTTTAAGCTATTAAAAAAATTTATTCACTTAAAATTTTAGTAGTTTTGAAGATATGTGAATATTTTCAATGTGAAAAACCAAAAGTTTTTATATATAGAAATTAGATCAGAAGTTATTTTAAGTAATCTTTGCAGATAGTTTTTCATTGTTGTGCAAAGATGTGCTTAGTTTAAGAATCGAGAGGTTTTTTTAAATTTACCATCTTTAAGAAACATTCCTGTGAGTTCATTTTCAATTTTATTTATTTATTTTTTTACTTATTTATTTATTTACTAGCAAATACCCGCTGCTTCGCCTGCGATAAAAATATTAAATAACATGTAAAAATTTTAAATGTTAAAATGAAAGTATTTAGTTGTATTAAATTCAAAATATAAAAATTATTGTGTTCGTTTTGTTTAGTTATGAAAAAATGGTATATGGGCTTTTTTCTAATGTCGAATGCTACATTCGTACGCATTAAAAATGGAAAAAACATATGACAAAAAAATTATTTAATATTTTTCAAAGTCGAATCTTAAAGCTCGTGATTAGCACTGTGAGTGGTAATAAGGTTGATTTTGACAAATTTTTAGTATTCAAGATAATTACAAAAAACCACGCCAGTCGAACGCTACAAAAACAGAAGTCGTTTTCAGGATAGACAAATCAAGTACTGATTTCAGCGAAACCTAAAGGGATATTTTAATGAAACTAATTTTAGAATGTTATTCACTTATATATATATTAGTAATGCTTTTTATTTTATACAAAAATATTAAGTATTTTTTTTTTATCTAAGCTCAATCCCAGTCGAACGCTACATGTCGAATGCTACATTTTGGGACAGAAAATAGTTTTTACCGTAACTCCCCCTAGAAATGTTTGCCTTAGTTGTTAAAATGCATAGTTAATGACATTGCAGAACATATATACATATGTATATACTACATTTATTTATTTACACAACAAAACTTATTATCTCCACAAAATATATTTAATAACGAAAAAACAAATTATATTCATCTTATGTGTACAGAACAAAAAACAAAAACTATTTTAACTCTAAATGGTATTACCAATATTAAAAAAAAATTTTTTTATTGGGATATGCAGTGCTACCTGCTTGTACCTGTTTTCCATCGCAACAAAACGAATGCAATTGGGATATGCCTGGAATCCCTTTCACTTCTTTCCATTTTTCGTCCAACTTATACTGTAAAGACAAATTATCAATTTCAGCTGATGGCATAAAATACATTTCAATTCCAGTTATGTGCTTTTCTGCACATTGATAAAAAGATAGTGCATCGGGTAAAACAATGTTTTTAGCTTTGGTTATCTGCCACACCTTTCTTTTAATAAAAGCTCCAACTCCATCAACGGCTCCCTTTCCATGGGATATTGCAAAAAAAATCCATTCCATATTAATACATCCAATTTGTTTCATAATGTCGTTCAAGCTTGTCAAAATATATTTATTTTTAAATTGAGCGCAGCTTCCATCAGAAAATATGAAAATCTTTGAGAAATGCCCATACTTTTCTTTAATTCTGTTTAAGAGGTTTAAAACAAAAATAAATACGTCGTGTTTGTTATGGGTTAGTTTATCGCTTATAACCGCAAACGACTTCGAAGCACCAGCCAACCAGGCTACGCAGGTAGAAATTGTTACCTGTCGGTAGCAGAAATGAGCACTTTGTATTTCGTTTTGGTGAATTAACCTATAATTTTCTGCAAAATCTACTTGAATAACGAGCTCGGAAGGCTTTAAATTAATTCTTGTTTCCTGGAAATACTTATGCTGAGCTCTTTTAACAAAAAAATGTGTTTTAAATGATGGTAACTTAGTTTCCATCAACATGATTAACTCAGACAAAGTTGAAATTGTATCCGACAGAGCTATTTGGTTATCTATTTTAAGCCATTGTTGCCAGTTAACTTCATCATCCATATTAGCCAAATATGCGAGCGGAACTTGTAAATCTGTTATGCACTTCTTACAAGTATTTGTCATGCAATATTCATTGTGAATATAGCAGCAAACTGCTTTAAGAAATGTTTCAAAATCTGTAGGAAAAGATGGAATGCTTTTCGTGCAACTTTCCAAAAGAAAGCCGAAATTTGCATGATATACGCAAACGCACATATTATGCGGCATTTTGCTCACTAATTGGACATGGCGAGGGCGAATTTTGAAAAAAGTTGATTTGCCTATAGTTTCGGTTGGATTCTCTTTTTTAAACAACTCGTATGATTCGGACACCGTCATTAACATAAAGCGCTTTGCTACTAATTTGCCTTCAATTATAACGGTGTCTTTCTTTCCCGATGATTGCACACTAACATTATCATTCTGATAAAAATCTTTGATGGCATTAATTAGGCTTTCTGACAATGTTCTCCTGGTTTTCTCCTGTTCACGGTTTCCTTTTCTTTAAACTGCTTAGATTGTTTGACCAGGACGTCAAGAACTTGTAGCCTTTGGTGCATGCCCTTTGGCATCGCTTTCTCCACTTTGTTCACAGCTTTCATTAAGGTTTGCCTGCACTTGTAAGGTGTGTTTTTGATTTCATGTTCCATTAAAAGTTTTCGGCGCCTCTCTCGTTGTCGAAGGCGATTTTATTTACGTTTCTCCTCCATTAACTTTTCGTTTCCTTCACACACTGCTTTCCATGTATGTCTAACTTTCCGCATTCTTTCCACGTTTTTCAAATTATACTTTTGTATTTGTGATTCATCCTTCTTTAAACTTTCTCTCCATCGTTTGCAGCTGGCTTTATTTTTCTCGCCGCAGTTTTTACTCATCTACATTCAAAAATTATATGTTTTGTATTTACAAATAGAAATAAAAATATTATAGAAAAAAATAATTATTTAGAATTTATACATTTTACCTTCAGGATGTCGAATGCTACAAACTTTGAATGACTCTAGAAAGCAAATCACTAATTATGTTCTAATAATTTTTTCAGTATTTAATTGCCAATAAAAAAACTGTTTGCAACTAGTTTCTAATGTTCACTAAACAAAAACCTTCGACTCACTGATAACAAATGTTCTTTTTCAATGTCGAACGCTACATTGAAATGAAGGGTAAAGCAAACCAAAAATTTACAGTAATTGACAATCGCATCGTCCCTTTTACACTTTTCTCCAATTCTTGGAATATAAACAGAGATTTTTAAAAGCAAATGTCATTGCATAATGTCTCTCATTGAGATCATTAACCAAAACAAAATATGCAATAAAAATGTTTAAAACAGATCTTTTGTACTTATTACACTTTGGAGTCGAATATTTCAGAGCGCTTTTTACAAAATTGAAAAATTTTTTAAATTAGTTAAATTTGATAGATGGACAATAAAAATATATTAAAACAACATACTTCTATAGACTTTCAATTTTTTCGCCACGGTTGACATTTCTGGAGAAATGCCCATATATATTAAGAAATTACTTTATTTAATTTGAATAACTTATTTTAACTGTAATTGTTATGATGACATAAATTTACCTGGCTTTCTTTTTTTTTTCTTTTGAAAAAGTCCTGCATAACAGCGTTATAAAAAAATTTGAGTAAAAAATTTTAAAATTTGTAATCAAAAATTTAGTTTTTTACATATATTCTGAAAATAAATATATTCTTCTTAAATTGTTGTAGTTAATCGGCCTTCTTCAGTTATTAATTGTTATTTTCTTAAATTTAAAAAAAAATCCGATATGACATCAAACTTTTGGCGATATCTCAAAAACTATAGACTTTCTCAATGCATAACAATGCATTTTTGTATGGACAGTCGTTGTTTAATAAAATTAACGGTAATTTTCTTTTCTTTTCGGAAATATTTTGTACGGATATTAGGTATGTTTTAAAAAATCCTATTAATATGACATCAAAATTCTTGCGATATCTTAAAACTATAGATTTTCTCAGTGTGAATGAAAAATACGATTGAAATTTCATGCAAGCAAACATTTCCGCATTTTGCAAATCGATTTTCATTCAAGTTTCTTTGTTTGAAAGTTCAAGTAGGTAAATTGGGGAAATAAGAAAAGGTTTACCGTTACCTCACCAATGCAATGTTTTATATTGTTTAAAAAAAAACTCTAGAATATCCAACTTGTACTAAACAATAGGACAAGAGTTGCTTTTGTTGTACATACTTTTTTTAGTGTTAATTTTTTTTTAATTTTCATTTTCCTTATTCTTTCATATAACATAATTTACCTGCAAAAATTGTTCTATTTTGACACAAACAGTTCCTATCATTAAAATCATGGGCCACCTTCCCCCCCCCCCCTATGATTTTTTGATGAAAACTAATTTGCTTAAAATGTTGTTATATTTTTTGAAATGTGTTACAGCTTAAAAACTAATTCATGTAAAAAACGTTTTCAAATATGGCTTTAAAAATAATTCTGTAAAAATATTTCAAACTATTCCAAAGTCTATGTTTTAATCTCTTTCCTTATCTATATATTCATAGTTAACGTTATAGTTATAGTAGAATTTGTCCTGACCCAATTCAATGATTTTTTTATAATCGTTTTGTGAATTTGTAAAAGTGTAAATTGACCTTCGAACAAAACACATGCTAGACGTTTCCGTTTGAAACATCAATTCATGACGATCAGAATTTTCTGATATATACAGCGTTCTTATTGATGCATAGTATTGCCCGGCAGACGTTGTTCTACCGCAGACCACCTTACTGCTATATACGAATTTGCATGCTGTTCGAAAAAAAAAATTTATATATTCGTCATTTTTAGTACAGTTGCCGAAAGTAGCCGTATGAACTAACTTAATAAATTTTAGTCTAATACAAAACCGTTCGAAGTATAACTTTTTAATTAATTCTGGGCGGTAATGGGGGTGTGGCAAATTTTTTCACTTAAACCATCTCATACTCGTAACAATAGAATGCCAGAATTTCAGCTCAATTGACCTTAATCCTAGTGCGCTTTGCTTTACTCCAAACTTATCCCCCGAAAAGTGGACTCAACTAAGGTGGGTCATGCCCATTTTTAGTAAACTTAGCGAAAGTAACCATACAACCATAGATTACCAAATTCTAGTCTCATACGACCAAAATCATCTGAAATATAGCATTTTTTTGCAAAAAGTGGGCATGGAAAGTAGACGTCGCAAATCTAACATAGCATATTAAAAAAAAAAAAAAAAAAAAAAAAAAAAAAATAAACTGGCCATTTCAGCCCTTGGAAGGACTTTGACCTAGCTTCTATTGATCAATTGTGTTGTGCGTGTTGTTAAATGTTTGATCACAAATGACCGAGAACTGGACCTACGTGCTTAATGCCGACTCCGAACGGCTTATGTTCTCAAGAAGCTTTACATGGCAATTTTTACTCTCTGAGGTTTGCCATTGTCTGCAGAGAGGTGACGACCGAACAGAAAAATTAATTCAATTGAAAAAACTTTCTGTCTGAGCTGGAATTGAACCCGGGCTACCGCAGTTCTTTAGCTTAGGAGCCACGCACTCTACCCACTAGGCTACGGCCGCCATATAACATAGCATATTACAATACGATAAAGTTGAAATAACAAATCGTTTAATACCTATATCGTGTTAATCTGTTCAGTGGTTCTTGCGTGATTGTCAAACATCCGTGCAGTGACACAACGCTTTTATATATTCGTATAGATAGACTAACACAATCTCAAGTGGGGAAAAGCTGGCTGGCAAGGCTGCAAAACATAATTAATGCTGATAACTAAATTCTGGCAACTCAAATTTTTTTTTGGTCACAAAATAGCTGGTATGTTTTGATTTTTGTTTTTGAAAGCAAAAATAAAAATCAAAACATACCAGTTATTTTGTGACTAAAAAAATATCGGGCAATTTTTAATTTTTATTTTTGCTTAAAAAATAAAAATCAAAACATACCAGTTATTTTGTGACCAAAAATATATCGGGCAAACTTTACTTTTTATTTTTGCTTTAAAAAATAAAAATCAAAACATACCAGTTATTTTGTGACCAAAAAAATATCGGGCAAATTTTACTTTTTATTTTTGCTTTAAAAAATAAAAATCAAAACATACCAGTTATTTTGTGACCAAAAAAATATCTTTATTTTTATTTTTGCCTTAAAAAAATAAAAAGCAGAAATAATTATTATTTTTTGCTCAAAATTTTAAAAGTCACAAGATAATTATTATTTTTTGCTTTTTATTATAAAATGCATACTCAGTACGGTCTCTGTCTAAAGCACTAAAAATCTCATCAAAATAGTTTATTCCCTCTAGTTTGCACAAATCATTCCATTGTGCAGGGCTCTGTATGGCTCGCACAAGGTAGGTAGGACAGATTTAAAAGATTTCATAACATAATTGTTTATGGAGAATACGTAATTTTATATTGTTTTTAAATACGTATACATATATAACCATTTTTAATATTTTTAGGTGACCGAGAACTTTTTTTTGTGAATTTTTTTATAAAAAATTTATTAATTTTAACTTAAAACACACTAAAGAAAAAAAAAAACAATTTATATTTTAACGTATATTAAGAGCATTTTCCCCAAAATTCATGAAATTTAAACAAGGCGTAACTTAGCAAAATTAATTTCTACTTGGTCTTTCCAACGAAGATGCGGTCGTCATCTTCTGCGTTGACTGGCCACTGGGTACTTAGGATTCCGGGATCCCGGACTTTTTTTAGTCCCGCCAGTCCCGGGATTGCAAGGCCTAAAATTCCAGGATTTTCGAGATCCCGGAATTTCCTCCACTGCACTACTTCGCTTTTAGATAGTGCATAAAAAAATTGCAACGCTTTGATCCAACGCACGAATATTATTTTATTGATGATATTTAGCGTCCAACAACACTTTAATAGATGAAAATAAAAAATAAATGAAAACCAGACATTGAAAACAAAATTGCAGCAGGCAAGGGCGTCCGCAGGATTTGTTCTAGGGGCGAGGGCAAAGGCATAAAGGACTGCACATAATTCCTTTCTAGAATTATACCTAGTTTAATTTAACCTATACAATTTTATTTTCTGAGATTTTTTTACTAATTTTGTTATCATGATACGCCGTTGACACACGCTTGAATAGTACACATAAGAAAATTATAAATATTTCAAAGAGGGGTTAAAATCTTTCTCGTATCGTGCCCGAAACATTTTTAAATTTAATTTTTTTTTATGTAATTTCAAAATTTTTTTCTCAACAAATATTCTTAGTAATTTCATAAATTAAATAATGTGAAGTCTCCCTTATCCTTTAATAACATCGCACTAATTACTATTTAGACCCCAAGTTTTCCTCTTTTCAAATAAGAATACAAAAATGACCTAATATTTTCTCTTTTTTGAAAAATGAATAAAACCAGCAAGATTTTTTGACCATTTTTTCCAGTTCTGGAGGCCTATAACTAATAAACCGTTTGCGAGCGGTCTGAAATTTATAAGATTTGGATTTAGGAGGTAAAAATAAGAGTTGTCGCTATTCTTGAAATGTTCTTCTCATGGCCATCAACTGACTTATTTCTTTTTTTCAACATGCATCAGTTCTAGCAGCATGCAAGTTACTAAAATCGAGTTTGAATATTCATACCTTTTGTATGAATTATTTAAAATATTTTTTTTTTTTTATTCAAAACGTATGAATAAATATTTAAAGAGGTACATGTATAGATGGGTTTTGGACTCCATTCATTTTCTAAATATATTCCAAGCCTCCCTGCAAGGCTTAATTCTAAATCCTGGATGTTATATACGCACGTGACGCGAAAAAATCCAGAAAATTCTCAAAATAGGTGGGTGCCAGTTCAAAATCGTGAATTTATAATAAAATAAATGTTTCAAATCGAGTTTCCTATTTCAATTTTAGTCATAAAAAGCTTTTGACCATAAGATATTCTAATGTAAAAGCCTTTTCTTAACAAGAATTTTCCATCAGATTTTTTTAAAAATTAGATAAGAAATGAGCATTTTTTATTCAGAAATTCCTATTTTTTTTCGCTTTTGAATAAGAAGCTTTGCCCTCGCCTGGATCTCTGAAAATTTCTGAAATTTAAATGCTGCAAGATTGTTAGCAATTTAATTAAGTTAACGAAATAATAAAAATATTCAAATTGGATCATCTTTATGACAGAAAAACGAATTTTTTTAAGCATAAGGGAAAGCATGTAGTTTTTTAAATATATTTTACTTTGTTTTCTTCTTGTGTTTAATTACTTTTAGACATAAATTTGCTTATCATCCAAGTTCATTGGTTCAAAGTTATTGGCTTAAATGCACCTTACCATCTTTTGCTCCGAAGAATGGTCTTCGACTAAGAGGGATATCATTTCTTAAATTTTTTTTATAATTTAATCTTTATAATTCCTTAATTTTTCCTACAACTAACTTCGGAATTTCTTCCATTACATTCGCAGTATTTACTTATGGCTTCGTACTATTTACGAATTTAAATTAATATTAGTAGAAAAAATTAATTCGTAGGTTGGCCGTACGCATTATTCGTAGAATGTACGTGGTATTAGTTGAGTTTAATAAATTTACAACCGAAATCTTTTAGCCTGGTTTGTTGAACAATTACCGAATATAAGGAAATGCATGATTGCAAGGTGGCCGTAGTCTGCTGAAAGAGTACGTGGACCGTAAGCTAAAAAACCGTGGTTCAAACCCCAGCTCAGATAGAATATTTTATTTTTCGTTAGCAGTTAATGTAACAAATGTATTCATACAATATACATTTGTTTTTTGTACACATATGAATAAAATATTTGTAGTATGTACCAAGCTACGTCCAATCTACGAATCCTATTCGTGACTGAAAACTACGAATAATATTCGCAGTTTTTAGTAATATTTACACACAAAATTTTTTGAGTGTAAGAGTACGTATTGAAGAAAAGTTTCTGTAAAACAAGGTTAAATGAAATGGTATCGTAACTTATTACTGCGACGGGTACATTATACTATTTAAAAATGCATGGCTTAGTTCAGCTTTATTTATAAATATACCTTATAAAAAGTATTTTTGAGTTCTCTTCAAAATATATTAACATATATGTATAATGAAAATATCGTCATATAAAATCAAAAAAGCCATAAGTTACAATAAACTCAAAGTCGACTTTTTATTGATTATTGATGCACCTTATCAAAAGACATTTTCCTGCTAAATTTTACACTCCTACAGCTAAAAACGACATTTTTATTAAAAAAGTTCTAAAATCGCTAAGTTTGAGCGCAACTTACAATTGCAATTACAATTTAGAAAGTTTTTTGACTCTCCCGTAAAATTTTTTAATTGTAGCTTACGGCTTTTTGATTTAATATAAAAATATTTAAAAAACTGTCACTGCCTAGGGGGGAAAGCGCCCCCCTTTCCACCTGCGGAAGCCCATGGCAACAGGTTTTAAGTCAAAGTATAGCTTGGTCAGTAAAAATAAGTAACTGTACTCAAACTTTAAAAAATGAAATTAACATATTGTTAAAAGGTGGCAACCGTGGTGAGCTGTTACAAAAAGCTCAAGACTTTCTTATCACTGTACCGCCTACGAGTGTCGAGTCAGAGAGGTGCTTCCCCTCGGCTTTAAATTTTGCAACAAAAATACGCTCCAGCTTAGGAGATGACACTCTCGATGCTCTAGTTTTTCTAAAATTGTATTTTCAAAAGTTAGCAGTAGTGTCCGACCGAAACCGGAATTTTGTCCGTAACCGAATATTCGGCCATTATAAAATATTTGGCCGAAACCGAAATTGGCTATTAATATGAAAACTTAAGTTTTTACAAATAATTTTTTTTTTTAAAAAGTAACCAAAAGTACTTTCATACGCATAAGAAATTTTAATATAAAAAAGTATTATTTGAATTGAAGTTTATAATAATTAATTTAAGTTTACTATAATAATAAATGAGATCATTTTTTATTTTTTTGACGTAGAATTACGTCTTACAGCGCGGTTTGTATGGGGGTCATTTTCACGAATTTTTTCAAAGTGATATTTGACACTTTGGGGTATACCTACAGCCTTTAATATTCATCGTACAAACAAAAAAAAGATGCCAAAATATCAGTTTTAGTGGAAATAAAACGAATATCTAATAAAATAGGAAAATCTAATAAGATGAAAAATTTATATATTCGTATGAGAAATGCACAAGCTGCTTAGCTGCAGTAGCTGCTTATGCTGTTTTTAAAGATGTTGTTGTTGTTGTTGTGTTTGCTTGGTTGGTTCGTAATCACGTCGTTAGCTGTTGTGCTGCTTTTGTTGTCGTTGTTGTTGTTTTTTATTAATATGTATGTAAAACATACATATATAAATACTCATCAGTTGCTTTCATTTTTTTTGTTATCCAGATAGCCAATCGGCTCGGTTGAAAACGGTGTGCACTTTTAAAAACACTGAAGCGGACCGTTTCGTTGTCGGAAAACTATGAAATGTGTGTTTCATATAAGCGTACCATATATTAAGTTGTATATTAATGTTGATTTTCTATGATTTAATACAAATTCTAAATGTTTAATAGTTTAAATCATTCTTGATTTTAGATACAAATGCTAGTTGTTTGATACTTTAAAATCGTTGGAAGTGCAAATAAAATTGAGTTTTAGGTCAGGTTAGAACAATTAATTGCTCTAATGAATTTTTTTGCAAATAAACAACAACAACAACATTTTCAATATGGAAAGGAAAACATCACTAGCTGATTAATTAGTTATCTGTTTGACTAAATAGTTAGAGCAGTTAATTGTTCTTACCTGACCTAAAGCTCAATAAACGATTTTAAACTATCAAACAACTAGAATTTGTATTTAAAATCAAGAATGATTTAAACTATCAAACATTTAGAATTTGTATTTAAATCAAGGAAAATCAACATAATAAATAACAAGGTCATATAGAAAACTTTAAGTTGTATATTAATTTTATTTGTTGTTAAACAATTGTAACCTTTTCTTAAAGTAGTTTTTATTAAGTTGCAACAATAAACTAAAGAATAAACGTCATCTCAACTGATTCAATGCATATTTCAGAGTTTTTTGGCGAACGGGTGAAAAAGAGAGGGAAAAAAGACAAGAACAAACGACGCATCAAGCGAATATGGCATAAATTTAAATTCGAATCTTGATAAATATAAAAAAGAATTTAGGAAAAAACTTTAAAAAAGGACTTTACAATTATATAGAGAACGGATTAAAGGTACAAAGACATGTCGTTTTCATACCACCCAATCAGACGCTGCCAATTTGAGTACCGTTTAGCTGGAACAGTCACATTCATGGCTTGTTGGGTTGTAATACAATAGAGCAGCGTTTCTTAACCTTTTTCACTCCGCGGACCCCTAGAAAATCACGCACAAGTTCAAGGACCCCTTAATAAAAACACAGGAATAAATTTTGGACAAATTATTTTAGTACTGAAAAAATGAAATTTTTATAAAAATTAAAAATTCTGTATTAATGTGAAGGTTGGTGCTGCTTTTTCGAAACTAAATTAGTAATGTTTGAGTTGATGTTTTTACTTAGTTGTAATCTCAAATCTGATTCCAATTGTAATCCGTTTCTGTATTTGTTTTTGGTGTATACAAGAGCAGAGAATGCCTTTTTACATATGTGGACGAGAAAAGCAGTAAATATTTTAGTGCTTCTGATATTTCTTTATAAACATTTTTTAAATTTACCCAAAAACTTAATAAAGACGATTCTTTCAAATTACGTTTTAAAGCTGAATCATATGATATTTCTATTAATTCATTTTCCTGTACCGTTGTCAAGCCGATTTTATCTAAAACCTCTGCGTTGAAACGGTCTGCTATCCAGTTTTTATTTCTGTCGGGTTCTGGAAAATAATCCCGAAAAGAAGACGTCAAACCGCGGAGGTGTTTAATCATTTCCTCTTCTACTTGCGTTGGCAACATTTCTCCACCAGAGGATTCCAAAAACGCTACCAGTGTAGGAAATTGATTATAGTTTTTTTTAATTGTACGATTAGTCCAAAGGTCAAGTTTTTTTTATCATAGTTTCTATTTTATCTTCAACATTTTAGATGTTGTTATCTCTTCCTTGTAGACTTAAGTTCAGCTCGTTCAGGGCACTAAAGATATCAGTCAAACATGCCACCATTGTAAGCCATTCAAAGTTATTGAAATGATTTGCATGTTTATTGGCGCTGCCAACAGAATTATTAAAAAAAACCATTCTGATCTCATCTCTAAGCTCAAAAACACGCGACACGACTTTGCCACGAGACAACCAACGCACCTCAGCATGCAATAACAACTGCATGTGAATGCTGCCCATTTCTTCACATATCATACCGAAAATACGGGAATTTAGAGGCCTGGCTTTAATAAAATTCACGACCTGCGCTATGTCATCCAAAACTGTTTTTAATTTTTCTGGCATATTCTTAGCAGTTAATGCTTCTCTATGAATGCAACAGTGATGCCAGATAATAGATGGACTCATCTTCTTCACGCGCGCCTGAAGTTCTGTTCGTGTACCGGTCATAGCCCGAGCACCGTCGGTACTAACTGCCACACATTTATCCCACGGTATTTCATGAGTGGACATAAAGTTGTATATTGTAGTGGACATAAATACTTAAAAAAATTATTAATTCAAATGTCCATAGATTAGACGGCGGACCCCCATATACATACTCTCGGACCCCCAGGGGTCCGCGGACGCCAGGTTAAGAAACGCTGCAATAGAGAATACAGATGCATGTAGCTAGAGAGCCAGTATGTGGTTACAACAAAATGTACTACTACTAGCCAAGGTTGCCAGTTAAAATTTAAAAAAAATCCGACAAAAAGTTACTTTTTTAAAATAAATTGAATACAACAAAAATTACCATGGTAAAGATAAACAAAAAATTTTCTACCGCAATAAAACAATATCAAAAAATCCCACGTTCATTAAAAATTTCCACAAAAATACTACGCATTTAAAAAATACCACCACAAATTCCACATGCATTAAAATTGAATATGCTATATAAATCTCATTCGCATTACAAAATACCAGAATAAGTTTCATATACAAAAACACTTTAAAAAACATTTAGATATACCACAAAGAAATTTTGCTTACTAAAAAGAAAAAAAAAAATTAAGAAGAATATTACCAAACTCCCACGGAAACTCAAAAAATACCCCACTGAATACACACGCCAATTAAAAAATACCACGCTGAATTAAAAAATTTAATAGGAATTCCCAAAAACAAAAATTCCTAAGGGCAATTAAAAATTGCCACGAATGGGATTTTTCCAACATAACTGCCAACGTTGTTTTGGTTCTGCATGTGGTGCCGTTTTTTACTCGGCAATTCTATGAGCAATAATTGTTTTCGCCACAAGTAGTTTGTGGACTACTCGGGTTTAAAGGGGACTTTCGTAAACCACCTCATGCGGGCGAGTAATCGACAACCTGCTTTCGGCAAAGGCAATTATTGCCGAGTGAAAAGCGGGACAAAGAGATCTTGCTACCAGAGCAAGAGAATTATTGCTCTCGGAGCAATAATTGCTTTCGCCGCAAGCTCGAGAATTTTCATGTGGGACGAGTGAAGAGCGGGACATAGTAAGCAAAGTTCTGTTTATTTTCTGTTGACGATTCGGTTCATCCCCTCTAACGCTGCTCAACCGCTGTGATCATGCTCTTCTCTGTGCGTCGTTGTTTTAGATTTGCTTGGTAATTGTTGTTGGTTCTGTTATGAAATTTTTTTATATGTTCTTAATTCTTACTCTCTGGCAATAGGGTAGCTACAGTCAGTATATGACAATCGAAGTATTTTTAACAAAATTTATATCAGCTTATATAAATATATCTGTGTCGACAAGGAATAACGACTAAGCTCAAATTATCGTAAAAACCGATATTCTTATTGTACTTATTCCGACCTTTTTTCTTAAATATATTAAACGTTACAAACGGTAATAGGTGCAGAATTAAGTGGTTATCTATTCTGTGCAAAAAATGTTTTCCTGCATTCTATCAAAGAATGGCAACAAAGAAAATGCCATATAGCTTTTTTTACGATATTTTGAGTTTAGTCGTTATTCATTGTCGACACACACACATATATATAAAATAATTTATTGATGTAAACTGTTTAAAAAATAAAACGCTTGTGATATTGGAATGTAGCTATTCAATTACTACTTTTTATATAAATATATTTATCATGTTTTTTGTGAATGTTACATAATATATATATGTAACGGAAATATATAATTTATATGTATGAACATAAAGTTAATTCTATATATATATATATATATATATATACATATATATACATATGCTTTCAATTTATTCAATTAACTTTATGTTCATACATATGAATTATATATTTCCGTTATGGTACCACTTTTACTAAAAACAATCGTTGTAATAATATATATATATTTTACTAAATTGATTTAAACTATTTTAATACGACATACTTCGATTGTCATATGCCGACTATAGCTACCAAATTTCCAGAGTAGAAATTCGGAATATCTATAAAAAAAAGACATAGTTTCGATAGTATCGTAAGTATAGCCGTAAAATTCCTTTTTATATAGTTATAGAGAAAAATTCTAGTTTTCTTTTTCATTCATATTTTTCAAAACTATTTTAAAACATTTCATCTTCTAAATAAAAATTATTCAAAAACATATTTGGTGTTGTTGTTCTTCTTTAAACTTACTTGATCTAATTAAATGATGTAAAAATTTGTTTTGTTTTATAAAAAGCTTTCGTTTGATATTTTTAGTGATGAATTTGTTGTTAATTTTTTATGTTGGTTAAAAGTAAATGTAATTCAAAGTTATGTTTAATAAATGGAAATAAATATCGGAAAATACAAATTATTTTCTTATGATCAAACAAACATACATTCTGAATTTCAGTTAAATTGGTCCATAAATTCAAATTTTCGATATAAGTCCACCCCAGCGCCACCTATCGGGTCCAAATATAGCCTATGTTACCCACCGTACCAAGATGAACATTACCTGAAAATTTCATCAAAATCGGCCCAGCCGTTTTGGAGTCCATACGTTATATACATACACACATCCTATTTTATATATATAGATAGATAGATATATCAAATGAAAACTTTTTATGAAACAAAACAAATTTTAACATGAGTTTAATTGTGAGCTTTTTAGATCAAATAAGTTTGAAGAAGGCAACAACAACAACAAATTCGTTTTTGAATAATTCTTATTTAGAAGATGAAATGTTTTAAAAAAGTTTTGAAAAATATAAATAAAAAAACCAGAACTTTTCTCTATTACTGTAGAAAAAGGAATTCTACGTCTGTACTTACGATACTATCGAAACTGTGTCTTTTTTATAACAAAAGTATTGCATACTTTATATCTTCCGTATACACTCAAAATAGCATGCACCTACATACATATGCACCTTGATTTTTTTTTAAAGGTTTAGTAATTTAAAAATAGAAATATTTCGTTTTCTTTTCCTTTATTCCACACACACCTATAAAACAAGTACCTATACAGTACCTATAAAACGTTAATATGAATTGCAATAGAGATGATAAAATCGAAAATGATAGTATCGAACGCATAAAATTAACCAAAATGTTTTGCGTCAACACGATAAATTTTAGACGAATTCATAATTTTTGTTTTGTACAATGCGTTGTAAATATTTTTATTAAACCAAACTTATATAATTGAATTAAATGACTTGACTGATGCAAGAAATGTTTACCAAAAGCTTCGGCTAGTTTCGGCTATTCAGTTGACCTTTATTCATTCATCAACAGATTAAAGTATCCTTACTGACTACTAGACTTAAAGTATTAACAGTTAACAATAAATTAATAAAAAAATTAGTTATTCAAAATATTGGTTATACTATGCAAATAAGAACATAAGTGATTTTTGAAAGCATCTCTGCTTAAACCTGGATAGAAATAAACATGTATGCAGACTGAATTCGCCAGTTTTAAGCAACCTGTTATTGGCTCATTACAAGTGTAGTTTACTCTGCGGTATGGTATATGAAATAAATTCCGTGCTCTAGTGAGTATCAGAGAACAGCTTGAGTGCATTCAAATAGCATTTCGATTGTCTCGTCAACAAACGAGCACCGAATGTGCTTCCTGCATTTAAATTAATGCGCAAATGCATGTAGCAATAGCTGTTGATACGAATGCTTAGAGTGTGAGCGCTAGCGATTACGAACGTCTGCGACACAAGAATGTCAAACAAGGCAAGACATGAGGAACAATCGCCAAAAGCAAGGAAAATCCATGCTTTTATGCTCATTCGCGCAAAGGTAAAATATTGGTTGCAGTGTTGCATTTTTTTATTCTGCGAATATTGTTACCAGACACAAAAATTGCAATATTATAAAATAAGATTTTAATTAGAGTTATTATCGCACAAGTTGCTGAAAAAATATGTCAACAATCAACTTCTATGCTAATTTGACTGTGAGGTGGATAGCAGGAATTGAAAACGATTAATGTGAAAATTACTTTTATTAACATGGCCAATGGTATAAAAAATTTTTGTTTGAAGCCATAACCTTTTATTGGAAAGAGATATTGGGTTTATTTTTTTGATATAAATTATTTTTGAGACATTAAATATAATAGCAACATTTTGGTATAAATAAATTTGCCCAAAAAAATTATAGGGCAAAAAAAAAGACAAACAGTTTAACAGTTTTTGCGCAAAACTGGACGATTTTTCGCAAAAGAATGCTATGTCATATAAAAGATAGTCAGGCATTTTATTTAATAGTATAGATGATTCCCTAAATATTTCGGCTGTAGCGATAGCCATCCGTGAGCTGGAATGGTTTAAAATCACCTCTTAAAATCAAGTTTTTTGTAATAATATTGGCTGGTGTGGTAGTTTAAAAAATATAAACGGTCAGAAATAATAGTTATGAAAAAGTTCTTCAAATCAGCATCAACAAACATTCTATTTTTGCATTCAGATAAATGAAAATGTTGTTTTCCGTACATTTATTAATTATTTAATTACTTATTAATTATTTTTAATTACATACCAAAAAACATAAATATTTCAAATGCTATTTTCACTTTCAAGATATCGTTGGGAAGGTTTTGAGTGGCTGCAATTGATTGGTTGATTCCTGGTTAGAATTACGTGTATTGATATCTATTAAAACTAAAATATTAATTATAAAATAAGCACATACTGAAAAATATTGTAAGAAATTAAAAAATAAAATACAACTTAAGACATTTTAATTTTAAAAGTTTTGTATAAATCACATGAATTAAATTGCGAGCTTTAGATCAAGTAAGTTTTGTATTAATATTTGGAAATAAAATATATCAAAAATATGTATGAAAAAAACCATTATCTTTTATCCGACTGCATATATTTCAATTGCTGATGCAGATAGGAAGAGTTTTTTTCCGCCATATAATTTCTGGCAGTTTATTTTTTAAAACTATTACACCAACCAATATTTTGACAAAAAACGTTATTTTTAGAGGCTATTTCAAACCATTCCATCACACGAATGGCTATCACTAGAATCGAAATATTTAAAGAATCTTCATAAATGCTATTGCAACCAAGGATTATTTTGAGGAACTGACACAACCTACTTAACTTTCAGCCTTTAATATTCATCGCACAAAGATAAAATATATAATAAAATATAATGAGTAATGTGGCGAATGACACGAATATTTTATTAAATATTCTTATAAAATATTTAATATAATTTTTTTTACAAGATATTTATATTGTATCTAAAATGTTGTTTTATTATTTCTTATTATGTACTAAAAAATAGTTTTATTATAGAAACAATAAAACAGTTGCACATCATAGAACAAATATATTAATAGCCAAGGCTCGTACTTTGATGACCTAAAAACTGACATAAGTGACATAAAAAACGCAAACAATTACATAAAAAATTAAGAAAAAAAAGCCTAAAAATAAGACATTACTAAACATGTATTGCTGTAAGAAACTTAAGTAAGTTTGCAGAATAAAGTTTCTATTAGTTTTAGGACGGTGATGTGAAAAATCTGACTAAACTAACGTGTACGTGTGATTTCACAAGTAGTGTGGATTACACCTAGTAGCACTACATTCAAAATTATTCTTAGCATAGAATTAGTGAATGAAATTAATAAAAAACTATTTATAGAGCAATTCCATATGAAAGCGATCACCTTTTGGACGACCCCTCTCCGATTTTAAAAAAATAGTCTCAATCGATTGCCCAGCAAAAAAAAATGTACCTACATATTTTTTTTTTTTAATAGTGACTGGTTTAGTGGTGGTGTACACCACTGTCATGTGACAAAATTGAAGAATTCTTCATAAGGGACCTCATTTAAAAAAAAAATACTAAAGAAAGGTATTGAATCAGGCTTTAATTGAAAAATAAAATTTTCCTAATTTTTCTCAGAAATTTACCTTTTTTCCCATGAAAATTAAATTTTCCCATGAAAATTAAATTTTCCGATTTTCCACAGAAGCTCCTAAATTTTCCGGCTAATTTTATTTTTTTTGGATTCCTCATAATTTTTGCTTTAAGAATCAGCAATAAAAAAATGGGCCCCGACTCCTTGTTTGGACAGGAGAAGAGCATTTAAGAGACCACCTTGTTCTCATTGTTTTTATATTTTTTATAATTGAATTATTTTTAATTATTTAACATTATTTTATTTTATTATTAAAAATATATTTCAAAAATTATTTTACAGTTAAAAAAAAATTTATGAAGAAGAAATCTTTCTTATTTTGCTGCTTATACTTAATTACAATATTTATTAAAAATTTCAATTGTCTTGGCATCATTATAAAATTAAAGTAACTTTAAATTTAGCACGTCGGCAGACGAAGAGTACCGCTTTACATTAATTGACATATCAGAAATATTTGGTACGAAGCAATGAAACTTTTGCGTTCCAGTTATAGTTTTGACATTATTATATCTGTTTTGAATTCGTCGCTCCATGGCATCGTGTTCTTTTTGAGTGCATAAAACTGTGTTAATGGCAATTTCCTTGCTTTGAATCCACGAAAACAAATGTTGTACATTTAAGATCTGGTCAGTGTATGGCCTTTGCAAACTTGCCTTAGTCGCCATGCGTTTTAGGGTTCCCCCTAACGCATCGCATGGGCCCTTACCGTGGGACGTCGCAAAAAAGTGCCACTCGACCTTGCAGTTTTGTTCTTCTTCAATTATGCAAAGATTGTAAAAATTTTTTTTATTCTTGTACTGAGAAAAACGTTACTTTGTCGATTGCATCGAATTTTGATCTTAAGAATTCAAACAGTTTCATTTGAAATAAATAAACGGACACATAATTATGAGCTAAACTCTCCGCGACAACAACAAGGCTTACGGTCTGTAGTTCGTTATCTTCGTTTTTGAAATAAATGCAAAAAGGATGCACCGTGCACTGGTCGTTTGCCCAGTGATAAGCCTGAATTTCATCCTGAATGAGAAAAGTGTAATTCTCGGCAAAGTCGCTTATCACAATGAATTCATTTTGGGCTAATTTCTCCTTACTTTCCTTTAGAAATTTCGATTGCATCTCGGATATGAAATGGTGCGCCTTCAGTTCATTCAACTTGAATCCGAATTCCTCTATGAATTCCGGAATCTGCTTTACCACGGTCTCAAGGGAACATCTGCCGCTGCTAATTATCCACTGTTTGAAATGCACCTCCTGAATTAACAGCTGTTCAAACTTTTCCGCCAAATATTGCTCTAGCTCGTCAATCTTCGAACAATTGTCGCATTTGGACAGATGACAATTTTCCGTGGGGTATGCGCACAACGACTTCGACAGGAGGTCCCTATATGTTTCAATTTCACCGTGAAATACTTTCAATTTCTTGCATGGAAAGAACATTAGTTTGATGTTTTGATGAAACATGCAAACGCAGACTGAATGCGTTCCGTGCCTGTCTAATGCCAGCACGCATTCTTTTGGTCGTAGGATGGCAAACTTAGAAAATCCCACTTTTTCTGCTGGATATTTCTCTTTGAACTGATGGTATGCTTCGGATAGATTACATAATAATAATCTGCGCTGCTTGTGTATTTTTTCTCCATCATCACGTGTGATAACATAGTCACGTGTACCTGGACAGGCGCGGCTGTTGTCATCATTGCAGTAAAAATCTTGAATCAATTTCACCGCTGCTTCGCTTCTTTTCAACTGCTCAATCATTTGTTTGCCGTCATCAACGTCATCTGCTTGACTGCATTCGTTATCATAGCCTTCATCAAATATTGTCGCGATTGCACTCATAACCTTGCCTTTTTTCTCTTTCCTGTGTTTTTCACTTCGCAACTTTCTTTTTCTAATAGGCGTTTCACCGAAAGTGGTAATAGCCTCATTCAAAGGACTCAAAGACATATTGACCATCGGAATGTCTGCCTCACTATCAGATGAAACATTTTGTTCAATTGTCATTTCACTCTCGGATTGTGGTTGCATTTGTTTCAATGCATTTGCTTGTTGAGACAAATCGATTTTACATTTGGGGCAAATGAATTCTGCTTCTTCACCGTATTGTATATTTAATTCATTCATGTATCGCTTCGAAACACCAGTTAATTTTAATACTTTTATCTTTTTCGAACGATGTCCACTCTTGTTAAACGGATTGCAGCAAAATTTTTTCATTTTACTTTAAATTGTCTTTACAGCTTCACTATTTACTTTAAAAAAAAACACTTTAACACTTTCACGTTTAGTATTCAACTGAAATTTGACTCAGTGTGTGTGAAGTATTTATATTTATTTTTTGGTACTCTTTACTTTACTCTCTTACTTTGGTCTCTTAAATGCTCTTCTCCTGTCCAAACAAGGAGTCGGGGCCCATTTTTTTATTGCTGATTCTTAAAGCAAAAATTATGAGGAATCCAAAAAAATAAAATTAGCCGGAAAATTTAGGAGCTTCTGTGGAAAATCGGAAAATTTAATTTTCATGGGAAAATTTAATTTTCATGGGAAAAAAGGTAAATTTCTGAGAAAAATTAGGAAAATTTTATTTTTCAATTAAAGCCTGATTCAATACCTTTCCAACGAGCTATCACTCGTTGCGATCGCTTTAGTATTTTTTTTTTAAAACAACTTTCAATGAGGTCCCTTATGAAGAATTCTTCAATTTTGTCACATGACAGTGGTGTACACCACCACTAAACCAGTCACTATTAAAAAAAAAAAAAATATGTAAGTACATTATTTTTTGCTGGGCAATCGATTGAGACTATTTATTTTAAAATCGGAGAGGGGTCGTCCAAAAATTTGCCAATTTTGATCGTTTTCATATGGAATTGCTCTATAACTAAAAAAAAAGGTTTAACTAATTTCGAATTTGAAAATTTTTAAGATTTATACACTTGAGTCGTTATAATTGTGAGTTTCATTTACGGATGTTTTTAAGGTTATTAATCAAGGATTAAGCAAACTCTTTTATATATTAAACTAGTTTTTGCTTTCAGTTTTACTGTATCTACTATTAAACATAACCGATTTTAATTTAAATGTAACATAATTTTAAATTGTCCATATTCGCCGCTTTTGATAAATATCACAGATATCTATAATTTTGATCAAATCATATTCTACGCTTTTCTTAGACTTTTCTAAACATATTCTGGCACCAAGTTCCTGTAGAAATTTCGCAGTTCTTACACCCGAAATTAGAGGTATTTAATTAAATGAATCAAAATTAAAGACTGAAGTGTTTTATCAGTTCGACTACACAACATAACCTAAAATTTTAGCAATTTTTTGACAAGTTGTATAAAATTTGTTTTATTAATAAATACCTGCTCGTTTTAAAAAACTCCATACATTTGGGTTGAATACTCATTTTTCTGGGCTTTTTCTATAAAATTGTTTAATAAAACTTTGCAGCACACGTCGCTTCTTTACAACAGTTGTCAGAAGGATCTCTTTCTAACTTACACAACTTAGCTCAGCTCGTGACATTTGCTAAACCTGCACTTTCTCACATTTATAAAAATAAAAAAAAAACAAATTAATGACAAGTTTGTGTTGGTTTTCATCAAACATTTTTTAATTGTGTTGGAGCTTTGGTAACGCTTGTCTTGAAGGGATATAAAGAATGTTCATTGAAAGCAAAACATTGTTGTTATTTTACCGACAAACTTTCAATAATAGTTTGTTTACTAATTTACGTCGCTTTCAAGATTAACTTTCATGCAAATTTTAGGTCAGCTTAATTTAAAAATTTACTGTCATAAAACTTGCTACTGGCAATACTGATTGCTCCACAGTAGATAAAAGAAAATAGTAAACTAAAAGGAACAAACAGCACAAAGAAGAACGCGCTACTAGAGAAGATCAGAGAAGTATGGAAACAACAAAAATTCATGCAGCAGCTGACACTCGAGCTTTAAGCGAAGCATCCGAATGATCTCGTGGTGTGGAGGCTGCCTTTGCATCAATTCGCAATCGTGACAAAGTGTGCTTTGCAGCAATCGGTGTTTACGAACTCGAGCGGTATATATGCATTTTTTCCTTGTGTGCAATTACGGCTGACGACGATTGTTTCTCGAGTGGCAAAAACTGACGAAGGGTCTCATGCAAACCTCTGGTGAGTATACCGAGAAGTAGACATCTTACATTATATGCCGGCATTTCTACATTCCAATTTAAGCGCCCGATTGCCAATTTCATGAAACGTCTTTGAACTCGTTCAATTCTATCAGAGGACACTGCGTAAAGAAGATCCCATATAATACAGCAGTATTCTAATACTGATTTCACAAAAGCATTATATAATGAAATTAAACGAAAAAGATCGTTAAATTCCTTTGAGTTTCTAGTAATGAAACCCAGCATGGAATTGGCTTTAGAGATCATATAATCAATGTGCCCAGAAAAACTAAGCTTCTGATCAAGAATTATCCCTAGATCTTTCATTTCCGTTATTCGTGATGAAGTTACATATTTGGCCATATTGAGGCAATAACTGACAAAAAGAGCCGAAACTGGCCGTAACCGAAACCAAATATTCGGTCAGACACTAGTTAGTAGCTAACTCATAATGATTTTTTTTGCCAGACTTTACCAATTTTTACATGATTTTTACCTTAAAAATATCAAAATGTGACTTTCTTGAACTGCATATACAAAAAGTTCAATGATACTACCTAAGAAAATCTTGAATGTGATTTTAAAATAGAAACCCTTCTAAAACTATCCGTACAAAATAACACAATATGTTAAACACATGATACTTCCTTAGAAATACGGAATTGTTACACTCAAAAATATTTGTGTGTAAATATTACTAATGACTGCGTCCATTCTACGAATTTTATTCGTAGTTTTCAGCCACGAATAGGATTCGTAGAATTTAAGTATATTAGTATATATTACGAATATTTTATTCGTAAAAACAAGCCAAAAAAAAAATCTGCTGGGGTTTGAACCTCGGCTCTTTAGTTTACGAGCAACACACTCTACCAGTAGGCTACAGGAACTGGACAATCAAATAGTTCCTTATGTTCTGTAGATGTTCTACAAACAAGAATGAAAGATTTCAGTTTTCAATTTTTTAAACTCTGCTAATAATTCGTACATTCTACTAATAATTCGTACGGTCAGCCTACGAATGAATTATTTCTACTAATATTATTTTATTATTTTTCATTCGTAAATAGTACGAAAGCATTAGTAAATACTACGAATGTAATTAAGAAATTACGAAGTTATTCGTACGTAATCATTCGTAATGCACTAGCACGAATTGATTTGTTTTTGTTTACGAATATCATGAGTTTATAAAACAAATATATTCGTAGATACTACATCAGGTATTAGAAAGATTTTACGAATGAATAAATTTTTTGAGTGTATTTAAATTATTTTAAATTATTTTTATTTAAATAATTTTATGAACCATCCGAATGATCTCATTTATTTAATTTTTTTTTAGCAATAAGCAATAAATACGATCCAACCATTTAACCGAAACTGTGTTTTTTATTTTAAATCTTCTGCAATATTTTGTGTTGTAAAACAAGACATAACTACTTTGGAACTTCATATTACGTCTTCCAAAAATTCGTTTTTTGAGGCTTATCGAACCCAGGACTAGCCCCGGGATTGTGTTTTTCAAATCCCGGGATTGCCGAAGCGTCCCAAAATTGAATGTTCTTGTGAGTTCCAAGACGCTGGGACTATTTGTTTGTTGACACCAAGTATTTCGTCTTAACTGCGTTCACTGCCAGACCCATACGACTTAACTCTCTTTCTAATCTGGAGAATGCTGCACTGACTTCGCGCCCAACTTACTATTTAATAGAATTTTAGTAAATGCACTTCCGCTTATCTCTTTCAATTCGCCCGACTGCAAGGTAGAAAATAAATTAAAAAATTGACACCGTCAGCGGAAGTAAAAATATTTTAATTATTTTTCTTACAACTTTTAATATTCTTAAATTAAAATTATTATCTTGTTCACATCATTGGCAATTTTTCATTACTTTTAAAAATTATGCTTTCATTAACAATAAATTGCAATCAATGTTGACCTTAAGCGAGAACCTTTTTGAAAATCTTTTCATAAGCCTTTGTTGCTGCTGCACCATATAATTTTCGGCCTCTCAACTTCTACAATTGCTGACAACGCCCTATTTATCGCGTAAAAAAATATATTCACAGCTTAATAAAGCAATTTTTCTGTTTTCAAGCCAGCAAGAATTAACTGCTGGTTATATGTCAAAAAAAGTGCTCCAAAGTTTTCAATATTAAATTGAATTTAAATGAAATACGCTTGCGTGCAGCTCAAATTGCAATCTTTTTGCCACAGAGCAGACAAAATAAAGTGATAAGAAAAACGCGAGACACAAAAAGGTCAGTTCAAGTCAGTCACCTGCCCTCACCTGATGGCAGCCAAGTTGTAGCACTACCTCAACCGACGCTGGGTACCTGTCGAATTGATCTTCCGTGAGGCAACAAGTGTTGACAACAACTTTTTTACTCCTCTTTACATAGTTTAGCGCATTAATATTACTTTTGGCGCAATCGTTGGAGCTGAAAATAAAGGCTAAAGCAAAAGGTATTCAAGGTTAAGCTGATGTTGTACCAAAATTTGGCAGTTTCCAATTTCAATATTTTTGTCTTACTGCTGTTGCTGCTGCTGCTGCTGCACAACGTTGCATAATAGTGCAGCACGAGACGTGCGCTTTATTTGTAGTTTCTGATTCCGTTTTTGTTGTAGCAAAACAAGCAACAACTGCTGTTCATTCTCTGTTGCTATTGAATACAGGTGAATGCGTTCAAAGGATGCGCCCACCAAGGTTGTCCTTGAGCTTTAGATGTGCTGCATGTGGAAACCTGTTCAACATGCGTTCTCTTAGTTCGTTCTGAACATGCTTCGAAGTTCTGTCTCGTTGTCTTGACCTATTTATTTGAACTGGTTTGTGTTTCGTTTTTGTTGTGTGTGGGATTTTTTTTTTCTCTGTCGATAAGGAGTCGGAAGTTAATTTGAACACGTAATTTGTGGTATGGTAGTTGTTATAGTAATTTATTGTTGTGAGTGTTGTATTTGTAGTGTTCTTGTTGTATATTGTTGTTAAACGAAATTGAAGATAATCTTCACTTTATGAAGGTTCAATGAACACTCAAGGTTTATGTTTAATGATGTTGAAAATATTTGTTGCTTTATTTTTCAATACAGAAGGTAAAAACAAAGATTTTTTTAATCATAAAAAGTTAATAGAAAAAGTTATTAAAATATGTTGTTTTTTTATACATTTAAAAATACCCTTTATTTAAATGAACTTTCTTAATATCGCCATTAATTGATTAGTAGGCTAACCTTCTTTGAATATGTCCAATAATATTTTGGATTTTATAAAGTTTTTACAAAAATCCTTGAATAAAACGGATTGAATAATTCCTTTGAAAGTAATGAAGATATTTATGTATATCATTAGTAAAATTAGTTAATAATGACAATTTACCTTCAAGTGATGTGAAAATAAATGTTAGTGACAATTTAGCACTATTTAGGTTAGGTTAGGTTAATCCGGATGCCTTCGTGAAGGCTCACTTAGACCAATTCTGGTCCTTAGTGGTGCCGGTAGCGAACAAAAGGAACCTTTGTGTTTAATTGAAGTCTTTAAAGATTTGCATTGAATTCGCAAACCTTAGGAGGGATTCCAGAGATAATTTTGTCACATCTTTAAACGACGGGAACGTCGACGAGCCTAGGTATTTTAGTATCGATCTAAGTAGGGCGGGGCATGTGCATTGTAGGAGCTCCAGGGTCTCCACTGTGCCCGGTTCCTTGCACTTCCTGCAGTTGTCATCCGTGGTTGATGCCAAGCTTCCTCGCGTGGGCTGCCGTCATGCAGTGACCAGTGAGCATGCCCACTAGTGTCCTGCAATCTTTGCGCGGGCGTGCCAAGATGAACAGAATTCGGTTTTTGCATTGTGTATTGCACATGATTTTCAAGATTTTGCACGATGTCGTATCTCTCCATTTACGATTCGCTACTTGTGTGGCTCTTCTTTCGAGGTTCCTGTACAACTCTTGTAGCGGAGTAAGTACATGTTCTGCGAGTTCTAATTCCAGCCCAGCGCCTTCCTTTGCTAAACACATTTGAATCACTCTCCGCGGTTCACTATGGGACATGTCACACTTGCGCAGACATGGACAAATTTGTTGTTGTTTTCGCGGGTAAAATAAGAAACTGGAAATTGAGAGAGCTTCTTTAACCCGTGAAAACATCAACAAATTTGTCCGTGTCCGCTAAGTGTGACATGCACCTTTCAGCGCTACTGTGAACGAAATTTCAGAGTCAGTGGATTTTGGCACTTGCAGACAGTAAAGGGATTAAAGTGTTGGTTTTGTTGTGATTTTGGGGATATCTGCTATTTTAACAATAAGCAACTCTAAAAACGTATTTATGCAAACATGTATTCCAAACAAATATGGAAGTGAAGCTAAATACAACGCAAATATTAAAGTCAATTAAATATATATAATTAATAGTATAATTTATACTATTAATGAATTTATAATATTTTATAATTATATCAAAATAATTATTAAATAAAACCGCAATTGCAACGAGAATTTTCGCATTCGACGACATCTTGTTAATCAACTTGCACTTGAAGTCGCTTGCAACTTGCAGATAATTTTGAGTTTTTCGAATTTTTTCGAAGACAATATGTATGCTTTACTTTCGAACTTGCACTGTCTCGTGTAGACGCAGGGTAAATTAAAGTAAGTTCGACCGAGCTCGCTCTCAAGTACCACAACATTATAAATAAACCTTACCCTTGGACGTGTTTTTTTACCTCGTATTTTTATGCTCTTTCTACAGCCGCATAATCACATACATCACAGGGTTGCAGTTTGAATAATAACAAATGCTGTAAATATGATTTATTAAATGTACGTTTAAACTGTGAAAAATTCTGTTAGTTTGTTATAATTTCCCATACAAATTGTTGAGCTGTAAAAAAATCTGTTTCGAGACTAAAATTCGTATTCTTCACAACAATTTTTTATGAAATCTGCTATAAACCATATGCCTTTTTTCATAACGAATTCCAATAAATTTAATAAGTCAAGCTAAATCAGACTGTCTTGTAATTTGTTATGTTTAATTTACTAAACAAAGACTTGGAAGACTAAAGAAATAGCTTTAATTCGTGTAGTTTTTTTTTAAATTGCATATAAAATGGATTTTCTATTTTTGTACAATTATTTAAAATTTTTATAATGGGTTTTTCGAAATAAATAGTTATTAATATTCCTATGTGTAAGAAATCTATCATAAAAAATAATAATGGTATTCAGTAAAATGTCCAGGGGGTCCATAATTTTTTTTTTTAGACTAAACCAACGCTCAGGGGATGCCCCCTATAAATGCGTAAGCAATGTGTTGATTCGGAAGATGGGTGATAGTTAGTTGGCGGGTGGATGGATGGAGTAGTGTCGGTGAATATTTGTCTTAAACTTGTACAGCTCAAAACTGCCGGGAAACACGCTCGCAGGGAGACTATTCCACAACTTAACTGTGCGACTAAAGAACGAATTATCACGGTAATGCTAGGTTCTATTGGACATCGACGCAATGGTAAAGGGGTGGGCTTGGACAGCTGCCCGAGTGGACCTGGGAAACACACGAGCTGGTGGCGTCAGGTCATGTATCGCCCTTGAACACTTCCCATGGTAATACCTATACAGAAGGCTTAGGCAACCAACATTGCGGCGATGCCCAAGAGAGTTGAGAGAGGATGAAATACTTTCATCCCCTATCAAATATATCGCACGACGTTGAATTCGATCCACAAGCTCCAAATAAGATCTTGAAGCCCCTGCCCAAATGTGCGAATTGTACTCCATTTTCGGTCTAATATATGAGGTGTAAATCATGCGAAGATCAGCTGAGGTGAAATATTTTTTGCACCGTTTTAAAAAATCTAGGCACTTGCCCGCTTCTTTCGACACATCGAAAATATGATCATTCCAACGAAGATCACACTTGATCGATATGCCCAGAACGTCAAGAGCGGCTGATTCCACAAGATCCACACCATTCATATTGAGGGGTGCTAAGGGGCAATCCATCCGCTTGTGGGTTAACATATAGCACTGGGTTTTGCTTGCATTGAACTCTACTCTATTAGCAAGACCCCACTCGAAGATATTTTGTAGATCATTTAGGAGTGTGTCATTCATATTTTGCCTTTTTCTCTCAATCTCCATAGAGCTTGGGCGTTTTTTAAATGAATATGAATGACAAATGCTGCTGTCGTCAGCAAACGAATGTATTGGGCTATGCGTCAACGACAGAAGGTCGTTAATAAAAACCAGAAACAAAGTTGGCTATAGAAATGAACCCTGCGGTACTCATGCGTTAATGGCGTACTCCTTGGACGAAATACCGTCAACTACGACTCGAATCGTCATGTGTCCTTGAGGAAACACGTGATTCATCGAGCAAAGTTACCACCAAAACCATATGCAACAAGTTTTGGCACGAGCGCTTTATGCCACACTCGGTCGAACGCTTTAGAAATATCAAGAGCAACAATCCTGCTCTCGCCGAAAAAGTGAACGCATTTATTCCATTCTTCGGTTAAGAACGTCGAATACATAGATGTAATGGTTCCTTTTGGGAATCGTTGCACTGCATCAACAATACGTCGAGCTTGTTTCAGCGGTCAGCACGTACTGGCGGTTCGTCGGCTAGAACTCGTCGGATGGGGAGGGGTTTTTGGCTGAACAAAACCAAAGAGAGTATATATAAAGAGTTACAGAAACAGAGAAATTGCTCTTTAAAATATTTTCAAGCATGTAAGTATTGGGTTCTGCCGGCGCGCTGCTATTGTTATGCTGCCGCCGTTCTTGAGGTCTGTTTTTGGCAGAGCTGTTGCAAAATCTATGTGTGCACAAGCGAGCTTGGAACATGTTTGTTCTTTTTTCTTCCTATTAGAATTGCGATCATTTGGTATATTTAAGAAACTATGAATGAAATGAAGCAAGCAGATATTCTTATGTTCTGTTTTGATTATCAAGTATGCCCAAAAATTGTCAGCTTTGTTTTGGCTGATTTTTGTATGCATCTTTTTTGCAAAATTTCTTAATAGAAGATTTTTGATGCAATTCCATTTTATTTTCTAGATTTTCAGAATTTTATGTTTTCTGGATCTATCATTTGGTATATTGAAAGATATTGTATATTTTTGAATGAAGCAAAACGCCTTTCTTTCAATTTACCAATATAGATTTGTAGATATCTTTATTTTGTGTTTATATATTCATGAATGCCAAAAAGTGGTTAACTTTAATTTGGGTAATTTTTTTATTACATTTGTTTGCTAAATTTTTAAAAAGATGATTTGAAAAATTAATTTAAAAAAAATATCAATGCAATTGCAATTATATTTTATTTCAGAATTTTATAATGAAATGTTCTAAATTATTCATTTTTTGTAATATGCAAAGAACTAGTACCTACATAAGTAAAGGATTTTTTTGGTTTGTCAATTTAAAGTTGTCTTACAATAAAATGTGCAGCCAAATTTACGCTATTTTATTCTATACACTAGCTGATATACCCGGTGTTACCGAGAAGTTAAATATATTTTAAATTTGAACATATGTACACTTCTCGTTTTAAGGTTTCTAAAAATGCCGAACATATCCGCGAGTTACCAAATTTCAGCGCTTAAGTTACAAAGCCCTGAATTGCTTAAGATTTAATTTATGGTACTTTTTTCTGTTTGCGACTGCCCAAGAAATTACTCTGAAAGGCAAAGCATTTTTTTAAAAATTATAAAAACGACATATTAAAAAATTTAATTCGTCACAAAAATCAAAGGGGGAAATATTCCATTTTTCTTAAAAGAAATAGAAAAACAAATTTTTATGTCAAACTGAAATAGTTTTTGCATAAGAGTGATACGACATATGAAAGAACATAAAATTGCAATTTTCGGTTTTAATTGTTTTTACAATAAAAACATTTTTTGTACCATTTTTTGGAAGAAAAATATATTTTTTGGACCTTTTTTTAAAAAAGATTAAAAATAAAAATCCTTAAGTAACGGAAATGTTGCAGTAATTTTTTGCAAGTACTTTAATTGAATTTTTAGACAAAAGAAGATTGAATGAAATATATTAAAACAGAACGAAGATATTTGCGTCGAAATTCAAAACTTTGAATTTGAATACCTTTTTGGCTTTTTAGATTATCTACGCATTTATAGTTTTTCCAAACGCATTTATAGTTTTTATGCTCATTATGCAGCAAATAGTCACATAGTCAAAATAAACTAATTAAAATAAGAATCAAACGGTTTTATTTTAATAAATTTGCCGCACTTGGTTAAACAATTTTACAACTTCTTACCCGTTTTTCCAAAACGTCAAATTCATAAAAGAATTCACAGAAATTAAAATGTATAATTAGTAGCGATTAGTAAAAATAATTTAATTCATTGAAACATTTTATTTTGATTAAAAATAATAAATAAAAAACATGAATTTACTAAAACATTTAATTACATTTTTATTAAAAAGAATCTACAGAAATAAAAGCAAAGATTTCTGTTTGTAAATAAAATCTGTTACTGTGCGATCATTGTGTATGTTAAGGGATGCATATCCGCTCAAACGGTTCTCGCCCTTTGAATTACGGATGTATGTTTTAAGAAATTTAGGAGATGAGAACTATATTTTATTTCTCTCAAATATTTTCATTTTACACAAACTTCATAAATCATAAAACCTAAAAAATTACTTCAAAGATTAAGTTAAAACTTTTCATCGGGTCAGAATTCTGAAAAATCAACTTTGAAAAATCAAAATTGTAAGATCTATTTTGAAAATATCATGAATAACTTAACACATTCCTTAAAAATTAAACTAGTTTTAGGCTCACATCTTTAATTCGAAAGTTAATTGGAAAAAACTCTTGACTACAAAATAGTCCCAATGAAAGGGGCTGAAAATTTTATTATATAAAAAATTTTTTTTGTGCCGAAAATTACGAAGAGACTGTGATGCAATGCCGCCATAAGCAGAGCTAAAGAAAACGCAGAACTTATAATAGGATCCATTTGCATATTTGGAGCAAGCCAACAAACTCTAGCGACAAAACCTTGGGTGCTGAAATTTAAATTTTCGGGAACCGCTCAAGGGAAATTGAAAATCATTTGGTGGCTGAAGTATACTTTAAAATCTCTCAAATTAGAAAGGTTTTTTCAGTATATATATGTCATTCTTGTTGGCTTTACTGTTATCATAATTACCATCATCTACAACTGCCGATGTTAAGGGTAGTGATGACAATTGCTAATGTATCACGTATGATCTGACAAATTAAGAAATAGTGCATTATTTAATATTGGAGTGCACAGAACAAATTAGGCTTCTAATTCACCAATCGTGAGAACTTTGCGAAAATTTAATAACCTATCAAATATATATTCTATTGATTTGTTAGTCACTAAGACGATAATTTTCAATCAATCAAACCCAATTTATTAAAGTGTAATATCTATTTCTTTGCATGTACATTTTTTTAAGCATATAGTCAGTAAGGTTAACATACCATTGATTAAATACATAAATAAATAACGATACATCGGTTTTCGCTATTGTTGTTTAGACGATTCAACTCATGACACAGAATTTTACACATAAACGCAACTTCAGTATATGACTTAAGTTTTTTATAACGTATTAAAGTGATTCAATGAAATAATTGCTGAAATGTATTAATTCTTATTAGTATGTCGAACCTCTCGGGAGGTTTGATCCCCCCCAAAAACCTCCCCTTGTCTACGGCCCTGCATGTAGTTCCTAATTATTATATTAAATAATAAGCTATATACTTAATTTGTTTGGAAGTTTTAAATTTACTGGTGGAAGAATAAGGATTTCAGCGGAAATAGAATTAGTAAGTAAAAAACCTCCCAATATTTGAATTCAATTACTTAAAATATTTCATTTCATTCAATTATGTACTTAATAAATGTTTAATATTTTTATAAATTAATTTATAATACCATCCTGCAAACACTTCAAATAAATTGTTACTTTTCTGCATTTCTTTTGCAGAAATCATGTGCTGAATTTTTTTTAAGAAAATCACTATTATTTTAATATAATCTAGAATTCTGCATTTCGAACATCCGATAATTTAAAGTATCGCATGCTTGATCAGACATCAGCTGTATTAAAAAAAATCGCAAAAATTTCTATGTAATGTTGTGAAAATGTTTTCTTAAACAGGTTTAAAAAATTGTGCAATAATGTTCGCAACTTTGATCTTTTTTAAAAATAAAAAATTAATTCTAAATAAATAAATGAATTTTAATTAATATTTAATTTTATTTAATATTTTTTCGGAATTTGTAATTAAAATTTTAGAGTAAAAATTAAATTCAAATACAGTAATATGTTCGATATTGGTAAATTGAAAGAAAGCCGTTTTGCTTAATTTCATAAATATTTCTTTTAATCTACCAAATGATCGGATATAGAAAAGATAAAATTCTAAAATAAAATATAATTAAAATATATTCATGAAATATAATTTCAATTGCATGAAAAATCTTCCTTGCTAGAAATGTAGCAAAAAAATGTAAATAAAACTCATCCAAAAAAAGTTGAGAATCAAAACAGAATATTAGAATATCTGAAAATTGGTATATTCAAGGAAATGTTGCTTTGCTTCATTTCATTCATAGTTTCCTTAAATATACCAAATGATCGCAATTCTAATAGGAAGAAAAAAGAACAAACATGTTCCCAGCTCGCTTGTGCACACATAGATTTAGCAACAGCTCTGCCAAAAACAGACCTCAAGAACGGCGGCAGCATAACAATAGCAGCGCCCCGGCAGAACCCAATCCTTACATGCTTGAAAATATTTTAAAGAGCAATTTCTCTGTTTCTGTAACTCTTTATATATACTCTCTTTGACAAAACTTGACAAACCACACAAGAAGAAATTTACGTGCTTAGAGAAAAAAACTTATAGCAAAAGACTGAAGAGAAAGGTAAACGAAGAAAGACGGACAGTGAACAAACAGCAAAAAAAATTAGAGAGTGAGAGAGAGAAATAGCTTTTCCCTTTTGTAATTTGTTTCGGTGACATCGGCTTAACTGAGATACAGGGGATCAGATGTTATGATCCTCCATGCCCTGTAACCCAACCTTGTTAACAAAATAATTCCCAAAAAAAAATTGTATTAAGTTAACCCAACAATAATTTTGAACTTGGTCAACAGGCACCTATCTTAAAAGAAATCAAAACATTTTATAATTTAACACGCATTAAGTTTATTTATTCAATTTTACATTATAGGGTAAGTAACTTTAAAGAAGAAAAATTTATAAATTAAAATTTGAAAATGTATGGCAACCCTGCCTTATTTGACCTAGTTTTTCTTTTAAAACTAATGAGAGAGCAAAAAGAATCGGAGATCAATTAAAACTTACAACAAAAAAACTTTTAAAGAAAAATACCATTGCGAGTAACATTAGTGGAATGTTATGAAACTGGAATTCAATTGAGCATATTAAAATAAAAATTATCTTTCTATTTTAACATATTAGCGGCATATTTTGTTTTAATATTCTTAGTTGTTTTTTTTATTTTTTTTTTTATAAGAACTTACATGATATCTGCAGCAGTGCGTCGTTGAGCTCAGCGGCGATCACTAGAGTTGTTGTTGTGGTAAAAAGGTAGTTTATGTTTTAGTAGTAGAATTGTTTAGTGATTTAATATATGCATGCGTAAGATATGCTGATCATGTTAGCATACATATTTTACTCCTTTATTTAAGGTTTAATTTTAATTTTAAGAAACAAAAATAATTTATTATAGATTTAGAAAATTAAATTAAATTAAAAATTTAGTTTTAAGTAATTCAAATCCATAATTTTGGTTGACGTTAAACTTCTTGTATAGTACAATGAACGAATTAGAAATTTACTGCCAAATTTATGATGAATTTTAGTTTTGATAAAAAAAATATAATTATTTAAATATTTAAAGTTTTGTTTTCTTTCTCCGCAATTTTAAGTCTTTTAAAAGTAAACTAAGCTTACAATTATTTCACGTATTATTTTATAAGATATTCATTCTTTTTAACTTATTCTTTTATAAAGGTTAGCTTAAGATAGCAATTAAGTTTTAGTTTTAATTTAAGTAAGTTTAAAGAAACTAGAAGTAAATTAAGCAGCTTAAGTAGCTTCAGTAATATTGAAAGTAATATTATTATAATATTAAATAATATTATTATTGACAGTTTTATTGAAACTGCAATAATTTTTATAGTTGTTGTACTAACTTTAGGTTATTTTATATGTTAAATTTGTTGTTTAGTTTTAAGACAAACTAGATTTTAAGCTTAGTTTCGTATTTATGCAATTTTTAGCTTTAGTTTAATTGATTATTATTTGTTTTTTTTTTGTGTGTTTTCAATGAAAAGTACTGAAGCTTCGTGGGTCTTTGGTTAACCTTGGGTTTCTGGTCAACCTTGAGTTGACCTTCACACGAAAAAAAATGTATTTGCGCCCGATGAATATTGATTGTATGTTTATTCGAATTATGATCCTTGCTGAAAATCCTTGCGTTTTTCTTTGGACGCAGTGTTGGTTTACTATGATGTTTAAGGGAATGGTGCACAAAGCTTAAAGCTGGAGTAAGTGGGGCCTCTGTGATCGAGGTCACAGGCGCATCAACCATGTGTTGGATGACCGATCCATTTCATAGGGAAAAAACTTTGCATTGAACTAAATGCCTTTAACTATTTTAAATGTGGTTGGACTCACCAAATCCTTCAAGCGTTATCGAAAAATCGGTAAATTGTACTGTATTGCACAGTACCAATGTTATAAGCTAAGCAATCACTTGTTATAAGCCTTTATAAATTGCTTCCCAATGCTTCTTGCAGCTTAACTTTTCTTTAAATGACTGATCTCAAGTTCGGTATACTAATTTTAGGTAGAGAAATCATAAGCTGAGCTAGAACCGTACCGTGAGAGAAGTTAGTCTCGAACCGGTAGAACAGCTTTAGAGTTAAAGATTGCCAAAAAATTGCCAGGAGTGGGCAAGAAAAATACTGCGTGCCAGCATGTTTGCACAAACGTTTTTGTCATGATGCAACTTAATATAAACATATTGCCAAGTATTCGCTAACCGTCACATAGAATGGTTTCAAGCGCTTTAGTTGGAGTTGACTTCAGTGCCCCCGTGATGCATAGCGCTGCCTGCCGCTGAGTTTTCTCCAAGTGCCTGAGGAATGTTGATTTGTTCACAGCCAGCCACACAATAATCCCATAGAGTAGAATAGGACGCACTACCGTTACATAGATCCAGTGCATCAGAAAGGGTGAGAGGCCCCAGGTACTGCCTAGCATCTTCTTGGATGTGTATAGCGCAATGGTGGATTTCTTCACTCTTTCTTCTACGTTGGTTTTCCATGACAGCTTGCTGTCCAGGACGACTCCTAGATATTTTGTGTGAGTTTTCGGTATGAGACGCATGTCGTTAAATTTCGGTGGCATCCACTGTGGTATCTTGTACCTTTTCGTGAACATACCCAGATCCGTTTTCTCTGCGTTAATACACTCAGAAAAAACACCTATCTTTTTGTGATAAAAAATTTCTCTATTTTCGATAATAGAAATTTTCTTTATTTCAAATAAAATTTACTTCAATTATAATAAATTTTCACATATTCGAAGAAATATTTCCTTCCTTGTGGAAAATGAAAATATTTCTTGTCTCTAATAATTATAAGTATGTTTCTCTCACTGAAAAAAATCTCATTTATAGAGAAAAATTTATAGAAAATGAAAAATGTTCTCTATTGTTGATAAATAATTCACTATGCGAAATATTTTCTTCAATAACAACAAATCCTTTCTCAAAAACTAAAAAGGCTCCTTCTTAAAAATCGATATATTTTTGTTATATTGAATGAGGTATGAAAAAAAATAGAAAGCGTGAGAGCACTTGATTAATGTTGTGAAAAGCAAGTGTTACATATTTTGCATATTATGACGATTGATCCTTCAAAAGGTTTTTTTTACTTAGCATAGCTACACAAAGTGATGTTGTTAATTACTACTGTTTCTTTGGATGCATTTACAAAATCGTTTTTCAGAATAAATTTCTGGAATATTTATAAAGAGTGCTGACAAACAATGTCACAACAATAATTCTACCTTTTAACACATTTTTAACTAATATATTTAAAACAGAATCACAATTTGATATTAATACTTTACTTTGCGTAGAACAGAGTTAAAACAAATGTTTGACAAAAATAATTTTTTAATCGTAATTGCGGATATACTTCTGTGTTTTAAAGAAAAATGTACGCAATAAAGAAACATGTTGCTATCAATGTTAAGAAAATATATCTTTCTTTTAAAGAAATTGTTATTTTTTGTGAGAAACTATAAACGCAACTTAAAGAAAACATTTATTAAATTTAAATAAATATTTTTCTGTTTTCGGGAAAAATGTACACAATAACGAAAACGGTTAAACGTAGTTTAAATAAATATTTTTCTATGAAAGAGAAGGTGTCTTTTATTAATGAGAAAATATTTCTCATTTTCATGGAAGCTTTTTGCCTTTTTTAGGGAATTTTTGAGATCACATTTAGAGAAAAGCATTCTCTGGAGCAAAGTCAATACCATTTTTCACTTAATATGATGCCTTTTTTCTCATATTCCGATAAACTTTTTTCTGAGTGTACTAAGACCGACTGAATTTGACCATCTAAGTACATCCTTAAGTGTGCTCTCCATTATGGAGCTTACTGTTGATATAAATTTCCCTACTATAATTATGCTTATGTCGTCTGCATAGGCAGTTATCCTCGTGGCTCTACCTGCGAACTTTTCGAGTAGTTCATTAACGACAAGATTCCATAGTAGTGGCGAGAGGACCCCTCCCTGGGGTGTCCCACTGCGAGCTTTCCTTACCATGGATTTAGTGCCCCACTCAGCCCGCACTTTTCTGCAGCTTAGCAACTTGTCTAACCGTAGGTTTATTGCTGGTGGTGCCTCTATTGCACGTAATCCACTAAGGATTGCGGTGGTTGATACATTGTTGAATGCACCTGAGATGTCTAGAAACGCCCCGAGTGCGTATTCCTTGTGGTGGAGGGCTTTTTCTAGGGTTACTACTAGGGAATGTAGTTCCGTTTCAATCGATTTCCCTTTCGTGTAATATTATTATTATTATTGACAAATCTTTTGAAACGGTTCATGCAATAAGTGCACAATTAATGCCAGAGTCGTAAAAAAACAACATATGTTTTCCAGTGTGACTTCTTTTTGTGTAATTGGTATTAATAAAGGTGCGACAGTTATTTTGGTTCACGCTGTAGATTATTAAAGAATTCTATTGGAAAAAATAATTTTTTTATACACCGATACATTAACGCATTAAATGTTGTATAACGTTATGTCAGTGTCGTTAGATATTTTTTACTAACTGATAAATGTTAAAATGTATTATCATATCTTCCATTCAGTCATGCCATAATTTCTATGCAAAAATGTCAATACATATGTATATCTATGCTAATATTTAACTACATACAATACATTGAAGTGCGTTCAAAGGCATAGTTTCGAAAGTAGTTTTGTTTGAATCTCAGAATAAATGCGTTAAACTGTTTGAAGATCATTAACGCACAATCATTGAGAACAGCTTAAAAAAACAAACAGACAGCCACGCATTTTCAAGGCAAGTGAGAAAAGCGTCATTAACAGGCGGATATTGAAAAAAAAAACCTAAACCAAAAAAAAAAAACAAACAAACAAAACGTTTAGGTACATTTGTAAACAAAAATTGCTGCAGAAACTGAAAGAGCTATTGCAAATGCATTTATTATAGCAAAAAAATTGACGGCAAAAAATGTCGTTGAACATGTTCGAGGAAAATAACTTTTTTGAATGCGGCAGCATTTTTCAAAATTCAAATGCATGTGCAAATGCGTGCAACGCAATTGCAAAAAAAAAAACAAACACAAAAAACTGGATTTTGACAAAACTAAAGCTTATTCGGCTACTGACAAATTCTAAGAAACTATAACAAACTATTCCAAGGATACGCATTCCAACCAAGAGCCGTTAATGTGGCACGCAGTGTACTGCGACTTGCACGCATGCGCAGTGTAGCGCCTTAATTGCATAGTTTTAAAAGATTTCGTGTATACAATCATACGCAAAGTTCGCAGTTTTCAGCCAGAACAGACAGAGCAACAACAACAAGTGTAGCCACACCAATGTGTAGAGCGTGGTCATAGCTGCTCAAATGAGCACTTTTTAAAATAAGTTTAAAAAAAAAACATTTGAAAAATTATCTGTCTTTGGCATATATTTGACCTCATTCTTATGACTGCGGCAATTAAAATGTTGTTGATAATAAACTGTAGCACTTTTAAGCCTAATAGGGTTCCATTCACATCAACGCACACACTCGTGCAAATCAAAAAACATACGTTCGCCTATTTTTTATGCTCAAACGTATTTGTCACGTTTTGCTATTTGCATCAAATGTGTCAGCTAAATCAATTTAAACGGAAAACATTTGCAAACCAATCGCTGCGTTTAATCTGGAAAATATGCACAGCATGGGCCTTAAGTAAACCGATGACCGATGACGGTAGACCGGCTTAACATTGCGTGGTTGTTGCAAGTGTGTAAATAATAAAGCTCGGAGGCTGTACGCAGTGCCAAACCTTAGAATAAAAAATGATCGAAAAATAAAAGCAAAATAGTGCTAGAGAAAAATGTGAAAAAGGCGATTGCCAAAGCTTGTGTTATGCTCTCACTCAAACCAAACAATTTTAAACAATACTCGATTGAAAGTATTACTGTTTACTTAAATAGACCCCCTACAAATTTGGTATCTTATTTTGGCAAACATTTTTAAATATTTCTTGTATCAAAACACAAAAATTACTGAGAAATTTTATTACTCTAATTTCACGGTGTGACCGCCAAATAGTTTCAGCCTAAATTCTTAGAAATTCCGAGAGAGGAACATCTTGTCATTATATTGCTACCAGTCCGATGTCTCAATTCCATCACAACTTTTAAAAAAAAAAATTTAAAGTTAAGCAGCAGGAATTCTGGTATTCCGACTTTTAACATTTTTTTACATTCGTTTTCATTGGCTTAAGTTGTGAGAATTTATAAACAAAATGCACTTTTGTTCAATGAAACTAAACGTTTAATGTTAATGTACCAAAAGATTTTTGAAAAATAAAATACAAAGTGAATTTATCGCAGTGGGAAGTCAATTTTTAATAAATTTTGCTTAAATGTTAGTATTGCTTTATTTTTTAAAAATAGTAACCAGCCAAAATCCTTCACAGTTTTACCAGAATTCATTAACACTATAAAATGTCTTTCTAAAAAATCTAAGAAAACTGAAATCTAAGGAAACTGAAATTTGAAATATGGCAGGAGTTTTAAGGTGTTTTTCAAATTGACAATCACCGATTTTTCTTATATGCGCTTGCAGCATACAAACTGCTTCAGTTTACCCAAATGATAACGTATTTTGGTCATCTATGGCTTGTTAGAATGCACAAACTAAATGCCACATTTGTCTATATTAATTTTTGTAGAAAATAAAAAAGGCGATAAAAAAACTGCTAATAATAAAAGCTGCATTATTTTTTTGGTATAAATGACCACATTTTTTTTGAAAGTGTGTGTTTGTGTGTGCTATGAATTGTTTTTATGTTGGAGCTCTTCACAATACCTCATCCGGTGCCAAAAAATCAACACAAATCAGCAATAAGAGATTCAAAATATTTATTCTTGTACCGCTCTTTCATTGTTTTTGTCGTTTGATGGAAGCGCTTGCCTTGTCCATCGGACTCGGTTGGAATATGCTATTAAAATTCATTCATAAGGTGCAGAAAATGTATTTTAAGCGACATTCGAACACTGAGTTGGTTAAACGCTTCCATCAAATCGGCGACAATTACTTCGGTAATTCTGAACACGGTGCTTCCCCAAGAATCCTTCGAACGTTGCATTCACCAAATCCAAAGCAGCCAATTCAGACAGGCAGGCAGACAGGTGCAGGTACTAACCTGCGAAGAAACGGAATAGAAATAAAGCCAAGTTGGTTTTTATCTCACTTGTTCACAGAGTTGAAGAACGGAGAATTTTTAAAAATTAATGCGAAGGGGTTTCAAAAGTTGCTTTCCTTGCAACTGGTACACATGCTATGGTGGCAACAAATACACTAAAACTGACTTGAAGCTGCGCCCGCATTCTGTTTTAATGAGAAAAGTATGATCCTCGATGCGCTCGTTCCATGTGAAAAAAAATCCTGCTGCCTCCACTCAACACCAAGCTTGGCGTAATGAAAAATTTCATAATGTCTTCAAAATTAGATTCGCCTGGTTTTCACGCCTGATTCTCATACTTGCATTTAACAAGATGCTCAGAACATAGATTAAATTCGTTGTTTTTATGTGTGTAGGAGTGCTCGTTGGCCCCCAGCAGAAAAGTGGATCATCCTATGAGCGATCTGGTAGTGATCCTTATTGATCCAAGATGGGTGTATTTTGTGTTCTCTTTTAACATTGCATGTCCTAGGAAGGGTAGCGCTCCCTTTATCATCCCAGAGGAGCTCAAAAGGAGCGATCAATAAATGATCCAAATGGATCAGCAAAGGAACATTTAAAATATTTTTTTTTTGTTTTAAAAGATCAAAGAACCAACAAACAACTTATACAAACAAGGTTTGTTCTTTGACGTGAAAGGAAAGGGATAGATTAGCTAGAGGAATTGATTGGAACCATACGTGAATTATTAATTAGATAAAACAGACGTAAAAGATAATGCTTTCAATCGCTTTTAACCAAGGCTAGTGTGTGTTATGGCCTTAACCTCGGCAAGCATTTTCAGCCCTTAGTTGTTCCTGAGCTTTAATTCCACATTTTCCCACAATTTAGTTGTCGATTTTTAGTTTTCCGTAATTCTTAAATGTAGGAAAGAACAAAGAAAGTGAAAAGAATCATGCCCGAATCCGGAGTCGAACCAAGGACCTTTGTATTGTTAGTCTAGCGCACTCTCCACTAGACTACAATGGCCGATTTTTCACAGCAAATAATGATCGAGTTTCTTACAAAGCACATTCCTCACTTTATGTGCTTTTTTTTCATTGACTGCTCGCCTATTGATTTTTTAAAACAGTAAAGGAGCACAAGAGCTTACTTTTTGATCGAATAAAACAGCAAAAGAGCGCTCTGTTGTTGTTCCTCATAGGAGCGATCGCATGTTTTTTTACTGGGCCCTGATATTTGCAAGCTTATGGATTTAAGGATTATAATTTGGTGAAGGCAACGTTCAAATGTTTTTTGGGGAAGCACCGCGTTCAGAATTACCGAAGTCTTGTCGGAAGGCGAGCGATTCCATCAAACGACAAAAACAATGGAGGAGCGGCACAAGAATAAAAATTGCAATCTTTATTGCAGATTTGTGTTTGTTTTTGGCAACAGATGAGGCGTTGTGAAAAGCACCAATATAAACACAATTCACAACAAACTCACGAACATATATTCAACCAATATTTTACATTCAACCAATATTTGAACATTTATCCCAAAAATTAATAAAACTTTTATTATTCGCAGTCATTATGTATCGCCTTTTTAATTTTAAACGAAAATTAAAATGATTAAATAGGGCATTTAGTTTGTGCATTCTAACAAGCTATAGATGATAAAGCTTCCTTTTATAAATCCGTTGTCATTTGGTTAAATTGCAGCAGTTTGTATGCTACGAACGCAAATAACAAAAATCAGCGATTGTCAATTTCAGAAGCACCTTAAAACTGCTGCCTTATTTCCAAATTTCAACTGATTAAAGTTATCTTAGACTTTTTAGAAAGACATTTTATAGTGCTAATGACTTCTCAAAAACTATGAAGAATTTTCGTTGGTTACTATTTTTAAAAAAATAAAGAAACAGTAACATTTGAGCAAAATTTAATAAAAAATGACTTCCCACTGTGATCAACTTTGTATTTTGTTTTTTAAAAATCATTTGAAACAGTAACATTGTACGTTTAATTTTGTTGAACAAAAGTGCATTTTGTTTGTAAATTCTCAGCACCTAAACATATGTAAAAAATTGTTTAAAGTCGGAATACCAGAATTCCTACTTCTTAACTTTAAAATGTTTTTTAAAAAAGTTTTGATGGAACTGAGAGATTGAACTGGTAGCGATATAATCACAAGATGTTCCTCTCTCGGAATTTCTAAGAACTTTTTCTGAAACTTTTTTGAAGATCGAATCGGTCACACAGTGTTTTTATTTTTATTTTTCTATTTGGTATTTGGTATAAAAATAAGTTTCATCAGAACTCTAGTTACTTTATGTTTAAAGTGGCTTCGATAGTATTGTGGTAGCTTATTTGACCGTCACGCAGGGGTCCCGGGTCCGAGCCCTAGCCTAGTCATGGTCCTATGCTTAACCTTTCTTTCCTTATTTATAATCAAAAGAACTTTAAAACACATCAATTTATGACAAAAAATTAAAGTTGGTGGTGGTAGGAAAGTTTGTGAAGAGAAACGCTTAGTATCTTTATTTTACTGAGGTCAAGGCTTAATACCTGCTTCAGATTCAATATCATATGTTTCTACAGCTATCTAATACATAAAGAACATTCTACACAAAAGTTTCATTTGATAACTCCCTACTTTCATTCTATTATATCACAAAGGAGCAATAATTTGATCTAAGTGGGTCGGTTTAAAGATCTACTGCCACCTTAACCTAACCTGCTTCTTAAAAGCAAATACACAATTTGGAGCCGATCGCATAACATTTGATAGACACAATTTCGACCAATTTCGGAGGACCTACCGCCATATTAACCTAGCCTTACCTATCCTATGTCTAAATAAACAGTGAAAAATTAGGCGAATTAAATAATAATGTTTTAATTTCTATCCTATTGCGCCTATCCATAATATTTGATAGACCCAATTACGATCAATATTCATTAAATTTTTGTGTAAAATGAGCTATCCCAGTAAAAAATTTTGATGCGCATTACTCGTATGCACACACTCACGGAATTGGCGATGCTATCAAAACATCTCTTCTTCTAGCCGTAATATTACGTTATTCAAAAATTTAATATATGAGGCTGTGACAACTTCCATAATGGCTGCTAGATTCCAGTTTAAAAGCTGCTATTTCGGTTTTGACAACCTCACAGGAAGTTGTAAAAACTTACAATGGTGAGAGGAATTCGGTTTTGCTAGCCGAATCGTGGAGGGGCCTTTTGTGGCTGCTATAAATCGTGATGTTGACAAATCGTGGAAAAACGTTTTGTGATGAAATTGTGAAAGTTAACTTTTGTTCTTCAGTTTTTGTTTTAATACAACGCAGTTTCTTTCATTTCTCTTCACTGTTTGTGAAAAATTAGGTACTTATAAAACTGCCACAATTTTGCTCAACAACAAAAGTTTTCATTCACGACTTCTTGAGAATTATTCCCGATTAATTGATAGCTTATCGTATTTTATTTGTACTTACAGTATGTTTTATCCAGTTTAAGTTATTTCAAGTGTTTATAAATACTGATTTATTAAAACTTTATAAATAGTCTTTTGCTTTTTGCCAACAAGCGCACTGAAATGTCAAAACTAAAATAGATTTATTCGTTTTTTGTGGTTTTAGTATCCGCAGTAAAAGCGTGAAAACCGTATTGAGGCTACAATAGCCGTATAAAAGTTACTCAAGACGCAATAATTGAAAATTAGTTGCAGTAGCCACAATACTGAATGTATCACAACTGTAACCATAGCTTTTAGTTGCGAAAGACGCTGAAAAAAATTGTCGTTTTTGTTTTGTGCATCTTGTAGATTCAACTAGGGTTATGAGAGCTCTCATAAAGTTCTTGTAATAAACTTTCAGGTAAAGCAACTTCTTTTCATATATAATAACTCTAGTATGGCTATTACAGCCTCAACTTTTTCATGGCAGCCGTATACGAAATTCAATAATTCCCTGAGTGCATTAAAAGCGCTTTCATCCACTTGCGTATAGTGTTATTTGTAAAGCGCTATGTTTGGAGCTCTTTCCATAGTGATAACGTAGCACTAGCAAACAAATTTTAGAACGAAAAGTCAAAAAAATAATAAATTTTTGAAAAAATAAAAAAAAAGAACTAAAATTAGAGCCAGTCACATCCCGTTCTTTAGCTTATCAACCATCGACCATAAGTCCAGCGAGCACATCACATATCGCGCATTACTACTGTGAGCTCTATCGCACCGGTCATTCCCACGAGCGCATTAAGTACCGCCCTTAAGTCCTGCTAACCCCTAAGTGCTGCATAGTTCTTGCCGCATCCGTGCTTTACGCGTAGTCAACAATAGTAAGTTTTAAATAAAGTTTTAAATGCAAAAAGTAAAATGGTTTTATATTTTTATAAAAGTAAAAGTACTGCATCGAAGTCCTGCGAGATCGAGTCCATCCAGCGAGTCCTCCATTTAATACTTGAAATTCCTAAAAGTAAGTATTTAATAAAATTTTATTATCAAATGAAGAAATGTGTTATATTTTTAAAAAAGGGCAAGTACTGCACCAAAGCCGTGCGTGACGACATCATACTGCACTTCCGCATCGAGTCTATCCAGCGAGTCCATCCTCAATTTAATACGCGAAACTCATAAAAGTAAGTATTGAACAAATTTTTATCAGCAACTGTAATCTATCTATCCAGCGAGTCCACCCTCAATTTTATTCGCGAAACTCATAAAAGTAAGTATTTTAGTAAAGTGTTTAAAAAAAGCAAAACAAATAGGGAAACTATTGTCGAACTCGATCAACCATTACCTACCAATACCCGTGTTCCGAATTTTTAAAGAGGAAGCACTCGTACACTTAAACTGGGATGGACGCCAAAAAAGTTTGCAGTAAAATCTCTAAAATTGTTTACGGAAATCCTGTTTTGTAAGTATATATTGTACTCATACCCAAAAACACTTAAAAAAATTAATAAAAGTTTTTGTCAAAGTTGCGGTAAATGGACCAACAATGTCCCTAGAAATATATGAAAAGGAGATGAAGGCAGGATTTTTTTTTTACAGAAATTTTAAATTTTACAGAAATGTGAGCAAAAACAAGAAAAAGAACAATTCAAACTTTACAAACAGCAGAAACTTTACAGTAAAACTGTGTTTTAAATAAATGTGCTTACTTAAATTAATTAGTTACTTACTGAATTTTTGTCGTTCTTTATCACTTTATGAATTTATAAATTTAGTTCTTATTGTTAAGTAATCACCAAACATAAAAAAACCACATTAAATGCATAAAGGCAAAAGAGTTAATAAATGTACTATTTATTTGTTTTTTAAGAGCTAGTTTTTGTATTAACTACAAGGGGGAAAAAGCGTTCGGTTCTCGCTACTTTCTCGGTTTTAGTATTATCTACAAGGCAAACAAAGCGCTCGGTTCTCGCTACTATTTCGTATCAACTACAAGGTGAACAAAGCGCTCGGTTCTCGCTCCGATTTTATATTTTGAACAGCGAGAGTGGAGCGCATACATCTGATGACACGCTAATCCCAGTAGGGAGCCGAGCGCTCCACTAGCGCAGCTGAAGCGCTCCAAAAAAACAGTAGAGCGCTTCATTCTCCTTGCGTATAGCGCATTTTTTAACATTAGCATGTCATTAGATGTATGCGCTCCACTCTCGCTGTTCAAAATATAAAATCGTAGCGAGAACCGAGCGCTTTGTTCACCTTGTAGTTAATACGAAATAGTAGCGAGAACCGAGCGCTTTGTTCACCTTGTAGTTGATACGAAATAGTAGCGAGAACCGAGCGCTTTGTTTGCCTTGTAGATAATACTAAAAAGTAGCGAGAACTGAGTGCTTTTTCCCCTTGTACTTAATACAAAAACTAGTTCTTAAAAAACAAATATATAGGATATTTATTAACTCTTTTGCATTTATGCATTTAATGTTGTTTATTTTATGTTTGGGGATTATTTAACAATAAGAACTAAATTTATAAATTCACAACGTGATAAAAAACAACAAAAATTCAGTGAGTAATTAATTAATAAATTGAAGTAAGTACATCTATTTAAAACACAGTTTTACTGTAAATTTTCTGCTGTTGAATTGTTCTTTTTCTTGTTTTTGCTCACATCCCTGTAAAATTTATTTTTGTAGGAGCGAAATCCTGCCTTCATTTCGAAATGGCCCAACACGGGTATTTGTAGGCAATGATCGATCGAGTCCGACAATAGTCAGTACGATGCCGTCTCGCAGGACTCTGGTGCAGTTTTTGTCCTTTTTTTAAATAAAAATCATTTTTACAGTTGCTGATAAAAATTTGTTCAATACTTACTTTTATGAGTTTTGCGTATTAAATTGAGGATAGACTCGTTGGAAAGACTCGATGTGGAGGGGCAGTATGATGTCGTCGCGCACGGCTTTGGTGCAGGACTTTCGTGCAGTATTTGCCTTTTTTTAAAAACAGAACACATTTCTTCATTTGATTTATAAAACTTTATTATATACCTACTTCTTTTAATTTTGCGTATTAAAAGGAGGACTCGCTGGATAGACTCGATCTCGCAGGACTTCGATGGAGTACTTATACTTTTATAAAAATATAAAACCATTTTACTTTTTGCATTTAAATCTTTAATTAAAACTTATTTTTGTTAAGTACGCGTATGAAAGCACGGATGCCACAAGAGCTATGCAGCACTTAGGGGTTAGCAGGACTTAAGGGCGGTACTTAATGCTCTCGCGGGATGACATGTGCGATAGAGCTCACAGTAGTTATGCGCGATATGTGATGTGCTCGCTGGACTTATAAGCAAAAGAACGGGATGTGACGGGCTCTAATTTTAGTTATTTTTTTCGATTTTTTTCAAAAATTGATTTTTTATTGTTTTGACTTTACATTCTAAGATTTGTTTGCTAGTGCTACGTTATCACTATGGAAAGAGCTCCAAACATAGCTCTTTACAAATAGCACTATACGCAAGGGGATGAAAGCGCTCTTAATGCGCCTACGAGTAATGCGCATCAAAAATTTTTACTGGGATGTTAAAAAATGCGTTATACGCAAGGAGGATGGAGCGCTCTACTGTTTTTTTGGAGCGCTCGGCTTCCTACTGGGATGAAACAGAAATTTTTCATTAAAAAAATGCATTAAAAGAGTTGCGAAAATCTAAATATAATAGTATTCCAATGAAATTTTGTTGGATTATTTTATTAAGCTATGGATAGTACAGAATCTAATATTATAAAATTTAATTTATATATACTAGTGGTTCTTACTTTTTTCGAAAGTAACGAATCACGGACCGATGTTTTATTTTTTACAAAAACAAGTAAACTAAAATTTTCAGTAAAAAGATATTGATATTTTAAGCAACTTTTAAGTTCAAAATCGAATTTATATGGGGAAAAAACGAGCTATACATTTTATGTTGCATTAAAAAAAAAAATTTAAAATAAATTATTTCAATAAAATGCAGTGTAAATATATTCTAAAACTTTGACTAATATTGACACAAGAAATGGTGCAATTACGTTAAAAAAACCTGATCTTTATGAAAGTTTATTCTGGAAGTGTACCGTTTTGAAAATATCGATTAGGAGTATTTTTACGAAAAGACTTCTAAACGAAAAACTGAACATCTTTTCGTTGTACCTCACAATTTTTTTACTTTTTTCCAGTTTCAAATAAATGTTTTTTGTTTGCGGAATGCACCTGTGTGCTAGTCTCGTAGGTAAACAAATTTATTTGGCCCCCCATAAAAATAAATAAGGACCACTCTAAGATATACTCGTATGATATAAAAAAATCATAGTATAGCGTGTAAATAAGAGACATAGTAAACAAGAAAAAGATAGTTTTGTGTGAAAGAAATACAATACAAAATTGGCATCATAAGTATTCTGTTTATTTAATATTTACTCTGCAATTGATTGGTGCTTCAAATGGTTATACTGATTTCATTGGTTTGTGACAACTACAATATGAGATATATGTAAGTCTGTTTGCTCTTTTCGACGTAAAAAAATTGTATTTTTTTCTATGGAGACCTCCAAAATAGACACCGTAAAAAATATGTATATAAAACGTTTAAATTTTCAAAATTATGGAAAATAACATGGAATGTAAGTGGAGCCCAAAAGAAATAATTTATAAGAGTCGGTTAATTTTAATTTTATAAAGCAATGTGGAAAAGAAAATCTTTAATTTTTGGTGCGGGACAGTGCTTTTTAAGACAATAGTCACCCCTTGTTGAAGAATTTGCGTTTTTGAAGTCAAAGTCTTCTAGAAAGTCTTTAAGATTTCGTAAATGGCATTCTTGTATGAAGCAAATATATTTTTTGTGTGCAGTCGCCTCGGGCGCAACGATTTGGGGGCGGAAAAACGAGATCCGCTGTTCCTCAAAATGAAAAAATGATACACAACAATTTTTTTTATGCAAAATTTTTCTATTACAATCTCAATTTTTACATCTATGAAAAAGATGACGTGACATTAATATGAATTTTTGATGAAAAATAAAACTTCGATCTTATTTTCATATTATATTCAAGAAATGAAAACCAAGAGAATACATTTTTAATATTCAAAAATGCGATTTTTGAAATTCTGACAATGGATTCGGATTCAACGACCCATTTTTAGTGCACCATTTTTTTGTTGCCAGCCCCGAAGTCATAAAACTACAAAAAATTAAGGTGGCAACCCTATCCACTATCTTGAATTTTAAAATTCTGACTTTAGATTCAAAATCAGCGATCCCTTAACACTGATAAATGACGTTTAAAACTATTGAAAAGACATATTAATAGGTGGCAACCCTATTATTTCAAAATTTTATAATTTGGAAATTCTGACAACGGATTCGGATGCAGCGACCCATTTTTGGAGTACCATTTTTTTTGCCGGCCCCGAATTCATAAAACTACAAAAAATTAAGGTGGCAACCCTATCCACCATCTTGAATTTTAAAATTCTGACTTTAGATTCAAAATCAGCGACCCCTTAGCACTGATAAGTGATGTTTAAAACTCTTGAAAACACATATTATTAGGTGGCAATACTGTGTTAAAAATTTAGGTGGCAACCCTAACCTCCATCTTAAATTTTAAAACTGTGACATTATATTCGAAATCAAATCCGTTGTCAGAATTTTAAAATTACAAGAATTCGCAAAAATAAAAAAATCTAGGTGGCAACTCTATCCGCCATCTTAAATTTTAAAGCATAGATCGGCACTCCATACCACAATTGTGGAAAACCAATTCACACAAACGCTTACGCTCTTTCGTATTTTGCGCTCTTTCGTTCAACCACACAGCGCAAAATATGTTATTTTGTTCATTCGCCTTTGAGCCACCGAAGTGAGAACATCGTGCGCAAAATGGAAGCTGAAAATATATGCGAAAAATTTTTCTTATTTAGGAATGCCTTTAATGAAATGCAATGCTTAATTTGTTACACAGCATTCAAAAGTCCACGCGAAGACGCTTTTAAAAGGCATTATGAACATTCTCATAATGAATTAACTAAATTGAATAGAGTTGAAAAATATAGGATTTTTAGGGAAAAAAGAGATTCTGTGTTACAAAAATTCAAGTTATGGCTTTCTGAACCCACAGATAATGAAATGAACCATCTGGAAACCCAAAAGAAACTTAAAGTGACATTGTCAACCATAATATCTCTTCATATAGCAAAACATGGCAGACCTTTTACTGACGGAACTTTTATTAAGAACATTTGCACTGATATTTTAAATAAAATAAATTATAAAACTGATGTTGTTCAATCCATTCCCTTGTCCGCGAGAACCATAGCTCGACGTATAGAACAAGTAGCTCACTCTATTGAGTTTGAAATTTTGAAAACGGTGAATAACTGCAAATATTTTTCCATATCATTAGATGAGAGCACTGATATTAACGATCTGTGTCAATTAGTAATTTGCATCCGAAGTGTAAGTTCTGATTACGTAGTTTTTGAATCAATGATCTCCATGGAAACATTACATGGAAATGTTACGGGAAAAATTTTGTTTGATATTCTAAATGAAAACGTTTTCTCCAAATTAGATATGAGTAAATTAATTGGAGTGTGTACGGATGGTGCTAGCGTTATGGTTGGTAGAAATGATGGATTTGTGGGTCAATTGATAAAGCACGGGATCGAAATGTCATCTCTTCATTGCAACATCCACCAGGTTGCACTTGCTTCAAAGTTTTTGAGCACATTTCCTGCCATGAAAACAGCAGAGAAAATTATTAACACAATAAGAGGAGGACATCATTCTCTAACCCATAGGAAATTTGTTCAATTTCTTAAAAATACCGACGCCGAACATTATGACCTGAAAATGTTCACAGAAGTAAGGTGGCTCAGTCGTGGCGATTGCCTTTCCAGGCTTTACGATCTAAGGGATAAAGTAATGCAGTTTTTGAAAATCGAAAAAATAGATAATACTGAACATTTAATAGATGCTTTACAAGACAATAGCTTTAATTTGGATTTTGCATTTTTAACAAATATAACCAATTTCGTAAATAAGCTAAACCTTCAGCTTCAAGGAAAAAATAAGACTGTTTACAATTCATACAATAGCATTTTTGAATTCAAAACAACACTATTTTTACTTTTAGCTAATATTCAAGAAGAAAATTATTCAAGTTTCCCAAGAGCATAATTTTTTGAAAATATTACAAGCGAACAAAAGAATGAACACATTGACATAATAGAAACCCTTATAAATAATTTTGAAAAGAGATTTAAAGACTTTGAAGAAATGCAGCCGTTATTTAATTTATTTGAAAATCCTTTAAAATGTGATGTAACGAAGTATGAATTCCAGATTCAATCTGAATTGATAATTCTCCGAACCGAAATAGAAATGATCGATGAACAGCATATTGTAGAATTCTGGAAAACCATTGATGGCAGCTTTTACCCAAAACTAAAAGCAGTTTCTTACAAACTGTTAGCTTTTTATCCTTCCACCTACTTTTGTGAACACATTTTTTCCGACCTGAAATTCATATGCTCAAAGCAGCGAAATAGATTAACTAATTCTCCTCTAAAAAGCATTCTTTTAATAAGAAACTGCGATAACAAAATTAACATTTCTGAACTTATTAATAACATACCTTTGCCATAGTATGTTTGAAATAGTTTCATTAAATCACTTTTGTGTGCAAGTGTACAAATTTTAAAATCATATGCAGCATAAATTTTTTTCACTGCAGAATATTTGCTCTCACCAACACACACTCAGTTTGAGTTTTGCCGACCTCTGTTTTAAAGTTTGACAGCATCTTCGAAATCATTTACCTCTAAAACTTTCAACCACGGAGTCCACAGAATCCTTAAAAGACTTATTACGCTTAAGGTCTCTCTAAACAAGCTCATTGAATTTTTTGGATACTTGCTTTATTTCAATAATTTGGATACTTGCGAGCTTACAAGCTTTTGCCGATCGTTTTAAGTTTTTCAACTTTCTGCCCGACAAAGTAAGTCGAAACAAGCCAAGCCAACGGGCAAGCATGAATATGGCTTGTATCTGTTGGGTATTTTTGCAAGATAGCTAAAGCTTGCTTTTTCAAGATTGGATACATACTTGAATTCAAGTACTTGAAAAGGCTTGAACTTCAAGTAGGCTTGTGCAGTTCTCTGATACAGACAATTAACCACGCGGAAGACATCTCGAATCGACACTAACATCGATTTGCTACGTAGACTGTTAATTTCGCCAGATTGACTTATTGCAAGTTTAAGGACCCTTCCAAAACAAAAAACAGCAGAATTTCACAAGAAGTATTAGATTTATTGAAGGTACCTCCAATAAGTTATGCAATCGACAGTTAAGCTGCTTCCGAAATCGAAGAGAATAGTTTCCATAATAATTTGAATATTAGTTTTGATTCAGATTTATATAAGTATGCATATAAAGTAAAGGCTGGGATGCTGGGTTATATAATATACTTAAGTAAAGGCTGGGTTGTGAACCGGGTTTTATTTTTGGACCGTTGGAAAAATAAGCAAAAAACGCAACTTTTCATGTATACAGATAAGCGTTTTGATAAAAATTTATCTCTCTATGGCCAATTTTATACGGGCGTGATTTTGGGCTCCTCCAAAAAAGCAGCTGGGATGTGAACCATCTAAAAAAATCCCAATAATAGTCTGAAAATACGTATTAAAACACTCATAATTTTATAATAAGTTAAAATTACATTTACTCAGAAGGACTCAAGAGGCAAAACAAGTTTTAATGGCGCAACTTAGACTAAAAAAATCGAAATGAATTGAAGTGTTCATTTTTTTACAATTCTCTTCTTCTTCATCAAATTCGGTGTCGCAATGTTTGCATGTGAAGTACGATCGGTTTCCCATGCTAACCCTCTTCAAGTTAACAGGCCGGTTACATTTGTTGCACTCGATGGAGTTTTTAGGGTCAGTTCTTCAGGCAAAAATAGCAAACAAATGCTGCAAAAAATCAATATCCTAATCAGATGGTATTGATGCTTTTTTTGCCTTGGGAAGCTTGGAACGCTTGGGTGGTGCTGGTTGTGCCTTTTTCAGTGCTGCTTTTTCGGGCAGCTTTGAATTTTCTGCTATTTTTTCTGCTTAATTTTGTCTAGAAAAGTCAGCTCGCAGCTCTCCATTGCATTTCGGCCACGTTTCAATGATTTCTTTGGGATGGCTACATGTAATAGCCCAGTTTTATCCCGAATTGACGAAACACTGGTGCTTCCGGACGATTTTTGACAGTTCTAGTAGAAATCTACTACGATAAAAGGATGGTTCATAACCCAGCCACCACAGTGGTTCACAACCCAGCCAAGACACTATTTTGGAAACATCAAAAACACCACGACACTTCCAATCATATTTCGACATAACTAAATATTGAATCATAAATACAATCAAAACACTAAAAAAGTATGCATTTCACTCACCTTTTTTGAATAACGTCGCTCAGTTGGATAGCACTTTGAAAAAAACAAAAATAATGTTTGCAACATATTTTCAAACACGATGTCTGTAATTGCCACAAGCAATACGTCTGCACACTTCTGTGTAACTACAAAAACTGAGTCATGTCAAAAAACAAACTTGACTGTTGAAAAATTGGCGATATGTCAATTAGGGAAAGAAAAATAAGTAATGGTTCACTAACCAGCCCATTTCAAAATCCAACTTTTTCCCTATGTAATTATAATTATAAATATTATTTATGTAGTATCAAATAATATTATTTGATTGATTTTATAAGTATAGAGTACTCTAAAATATTTATATAAAATTAGTTAATTAATTTTATAATCTATTAAATTATTACATGCATTAAAATTGCGAACTTTAGATCAAGTAAGTTTTTAAGAAGGCAACAAAAACAACAACAACTCTGTATAGATTCAATCACTTAGCTGACTAGACAGTCTGTTTCGGAAATCGCTGCATTTTCCTCTTCAGTAGTCTTTGAGTGATTAAGCTGTGATCAACTCACTGTTTAAATTTGTATATGACTTTACATATTTTGGAATTCATTCTTTTGAATTGTATGGCTGCTAATCATATGACATTTCAAAGCAGCAGGCAATTTATAGATCACTGCCATCAACTCTACCAAGGTTGCCATCTGTTCTAGTTGCTTCCTTATTTATTTTAATATTATTGGTGTTCGACAGTTTGTCAAAATGCACCATAGAAATGAAACGAGAAGCTAGTGTTCTGACTGAAAGGTGGCTATTTTCACAACCAAATGTTCAACTACACATGACTTTGACTGAAATCGATCAATTATTAGATTATTTTTGTTGTCTTCTTAAAAACTTACTTGATCTAAAGCTCGCAATTTTAATTCATGTAATTTATATAAAGTTTTTTATTATATCAACCCAAATGTTATTTTCAAAAAATTTAAAACACTTAATAAAACCTTATTTTCCAGCTAGATTCGTAAATTCGCACACTGTGCATCGCTCAGAGGAAACTTTTAGCGTCGAATGTTCTTAGTAGTAGAAACCAGTATTAACATGTGGTATTGAATCCAGACAAGTGCTACACCTTACCTCAATCAAATCAAGTTGCTAAGCAATCTTCTCCACAAACTTTTTCTACCACCGGAGGTATGAATCTTCCAAAGATACGTATACCCGACCTATACGCATGCACGATTTACATTCTAGATCCTGCCCGGATCAGCCGGGACAGACAGAATGCACCTACGTACTAAACATACCCCCTATTAGCAATTAGGATTTTCCACTAAGCACATTAATTGGCTTTTCAGCGGAATTTAAAAATTTAATATATAACAACCGCGTATTTAAGTATATTTAATTCTATATAAATAAGCAATATCGAATTAAATTATAGTGATTATCAATTTAAGGTACCCGAAAAAAAATCCTGATTTCACAAACAATCCAAAACACTAAACTCATTTTAACTGGTTTGCGGCCATTGTCCAACCCAAGGACCTACGTGGAAATGAGATAAATCTCATATCCGCCAAATCAAAATCCCAATTAGTTGGATATGCATTTGGGCCAACGCAGGCATAAACTTGTGTGGAAAAGAGATATACTCTGGCACACCAATCCAGGTGATAGTGTGAGTTCAGTCTAATTTCAAATCAGGAAACCACGTAAGCACGTAAATCACAATTCGATTTAAAATTAAAATATTGAATAATTAAAAAGTAAGTTTTAAAAACGATTCATATTTGATGGTGCATCAAACATAATATCGAGACAAAAAGGAGAAACAGAGCAATCTCAATTACCGATATTATATTGTTATAAAACTGCGTTAGGTATAATAGGATGAAGTTAAATTGATTTAATTATTTAAATGTAATATAATTTTCCGTTTTAAGACGTCTACCGAATCAGAAAAATTAATCATGTTGAAGTTGTCATTGAAATCACTGCACATACATCGTAAAGGTCCATGAAGAGCGTAATTAGAACTGCACTGACTCAACTTGAAAAACAGAAAATGTCTAGTTCCTCTCCTTGGGATGTTAAAATTTAGAGCTGAGATGAGATATTCGGAATTAATCTCGCCACGAAGTAATTTATACAGAAACATGACATTAAGCATCATTCTTCTGCTTCTTAGGGAAGGTAGTAAAATAATTTTAAGGCGTATTTCATACGATGGAAGCATAATATTGGGGTTCCAACGACTATGACGTAAAGCAAAAAGTAAAAACTGTTTTTGAACGGATTCTATGGCGTCGATGTAGACATTATATTGTGGGTTCCATATAACTGATGCATATTCAAGAATTGGCCTTACGAGAGAGGTATATAATAATTTAGTAGTAAAGGGATCACTGAATTCTTTAGCCCATCTTTTAATGAAACCAAGGACTCCTCTTGCCTTATTTATCACCATATTAACGTGGAGATTGAAGCGAAGTTTTGAATCCATAATAACACCAAGATCGAGAAAACTGGAAACTATTTCTAAGTTAGTGTTATTTATAGTGTAATTTATGTTATTGGCAGATCTTCGCGAGAATGTCATTTGCTTGCATTTTTTTAAGTTGAGATTTAATATATTTAAGCTACACCAGTCCACAAGTCTATTTAGATCAGATTGTAAATGATGTCGTTCTTCGGGTGATTTGTAACAAAGAAAAAGTTTCACGTCGTCAGCGTACATTAAGACGTTACAGTGTTTTGTTACCGAAGAAAGATCATTAATGAATAGTAAAAACAAAACCGGTCCAAGATGACTGCCCTGAGGAAAGCCAGAAGTGACCAAAATACTTTTTGAAAGAGAATTCTTATATAAAACCTTTTGAGTACGTCTAGATAAATACGAGTTTATCCAATTTAATAATGTGACAGGAAACCCAATAAGGTCGAGTTTTTTCAAAAGAAGATTATGATTAACACTGTCGAAAGCCTTGCTAAAGTCCGTATAAATAACATCAGACTGCAGTCCCAAAGTAAAACCATTTATAACACGCGTAGTAAACTCTAAGAGATTTTTTGTAGTGGACTTACCCTTCAGAAAACCATGTTGAAAGACAGAAATGGTGGAAAACACGGAGTGGGTTAATTGATCAGTTATGATTTTCTCAAATAACTTAGGGATTGCACTTAATTTTGCAATTCCTCGATAGTTAGAAACATCTATCTTGGAGCCAGAATTATGAAGGGGTATAATATAAGAATCCTTCCATATAATAGAAAAATAACCACTATGCAAAGAAATATTAAAAATGTTGGCTAGAGGAGTACACAGGTTTGTAGCACATTGCTTTAAAATACAGCTTGGAATTTTATCAGGGCCGGTCGTAAAAGAAGATTTTACTTGTCGAAGATAACACATGACAATATTTGGGTCTATTACAGGAGTTTCAAAAGAGTTAACTAGCGGGAGAAAAGGATACACCGTGCTAGTATTAAATGGTATATCGGAGTAAGTTGATTTAAAGAAGTTTGCAAACATGTTAGAAATCACATTGTCACAAGATTATTCTTCCTGATTGAATTTCATAAGGAGTGGAAAGCTGGAGGCTTTACGTTTTGAGTTAACAAAACTATAGAAAAGTTTTGGATCATCTTTAAATTGAGATTTTATGTTAAATATATAAGCAGAATAGCATTGTTTATTTAATAGTTGATATCTATAACGGCAAGAAGAATAGGAAGCAAAGTCTAAGCTAGAACCAGATATTTTATATTTTTTAAATAAACGATTTTATAAATTTTTAAGTGCCTTTAGATCATTTGTTAGCCAGGGTGGATTTAAAGGATTGGAGAACACTTTTTTTTTGGGACGGACTATAAGAAACACCTTTGCAGAGTATTATTGAAAAACTGTACAGAAGATTCGACGTCATAATATGAATATGATGTTCCGCTAGTTAAAATTGGAGACCAATCAGTCTGCGAAAGTAAGGAATTAAGTTTTACATAGTCCGTTTTCTTAAAATTATAAACTTTTTTATTTCGCGCATCAGCAGTTACTTTATCTTTTTTTTTGTGGGGGAGTAAAACTGTTATTTCAAGAGTTGGATGATGTACATCTTCTGGAAGAGATACGGGATTCGAACAATGGAGATTAAAAGTAGTGCATCTATCTACAAATACAAGGTCTAGGGTTCTGTGGTTTATATTTAAAATATCATTGACTTGTTGAAGACACAAATCAGACAGCTTAGCTAAGAAATCATTTATCCAATCACTATTGGAAACAGGAGTAAGAAATGAAAAATCGTCAGACGATCTCCAAGTCACAAAAGGTAGGTTAAAATCACCCAGCACAATAAGAACGTCTTTATTTTTTAACAAATTATAAACTTTTTCGATGGCATGTATATGTTTCAAATAAATTGTTAAGTCACATTTAGGAGGAATGTAAGAGCAGGTAGCATAAATTATACTATTATTTAATTTAACTGAAACACAAATGAACTCAATGTCACTGGTGCCAAGAATTGTCAATTCTTCAGATGCAAGCGAGTTTTGAACAGTTATCAAAACACCACCACCGATCTTATCATGACGATCTTTACGAAAAATTTGATATTTATTGCACATTATTTCAGAATTTAAGATATTAGAGCGAAGCCAAGTCTCTCTAAAAATTATAATGTTATATTCAAAATGAAAACTGTTTATGAAAATATCGGAAAGTTTGGAGTTAAGACCCCTGACATTTTGGTACACAAGCTCTACTTAAGAATTGAAATTCTGATTAGGAAAAAATATTTTAAAATATTTAATACAAAAAGACATTTCTAATTGTTTTCCTACTTCAGCTTAACCCAGCCCAACTGCAAGCCTTACACAACCGGCAGCCATCAACTAGAGCCAAAACATGTTCTCAAAATATCGCTGCCCTGCCCCTACCTTTGCAAATAAGTTTGCATAAGCTCGATATCCACTTCTCGAAAGACCACTTGATACTCTAAACGCATGCTGCATACAATGTGTTTGTCGTCACCGTCATCGTCACGCATGCCTGGCACCGTCGCTGTTTTAATAGCTAATAAAAAAAGATTTAATACGCCGATTAATGGCCTGGTAAGCGGTGAACGTTTTATAAATGCAAATATCTGCCACACAATCTCAATGAAGTGCAACGAATGGCAATGCTGCTGCACCAACCACAAAGAATTGCTTAGCGCTGAGGTGTCAATATTTCATGAAAATGCGTTGCTGCAGGCCAGGGTGTTCAAAAATTCTTTGGGCGACTTTTACAAAAATCGAAATAATACAACACTTAAGTCATTTATTATTTAAAGCTAAGTTAAGTCTTTAAATTTTATTGACTAGTTGACAGGTTGGTGTGTGTGTGTGATTGACCTGAACTGTAATACAGAGAATATTTATTTTTTCAGCCTGAAAATGTATACTGTATAAAAATAACCCATTGAACCATAAGCGAAGGTATTGCGTAAAGTGATAGTTATGAGTACGTTTTGGGGTAGAAGTTTTTTTTTAAATTTGGGTTTTTTTAGTTTATATGATCAATGTTCTTTCTTGCTAGAGAAGATTACATTGCTGAACATTTTTTCCAAAAAAAAAAAACTAGTCCTAGTTGAAGATCTATGTGCTAGAGTTAATGAGGACTTAGCTTTGGTATCCAAATGGGCAGATGAAAATATGCTCACGTTGAACCCATGAAATCATTTGTTTTGCCTATATCTAAAAATCCATACTATCATGAAGATTTACCTCCAATTCTACTTAATGCCGTGAAACCGAAGCTTGTTTATAAGGCCACTAATCTTGGTTTTCAAATAAATTCATCCCTTGCCTGCGATAATCACATCAACTCATGCGGTAAAAAAAGTGAACTATCTTCTTCGTAATCTTCGAATGACATCAGGGTTTGTGCCCATTGAAACAAAAAAGAAACTTGTATTGAAGTTGATTCTGCCGATCATAACATATTCTGAAGTCGTGTACTGCAAACTTGACTCTAGGTCCTTACATAAGCTCCTTGTCGCTTCTAACACCGCAACTTGCTATGTATACGGTCTTAGAAAGTTTGATCATATCTCTGTCTGTTGTAAAAAATTACTTAGTCATGACTAGACTGCGGTTTTTTATTCAATTGCATATATGTTGCATATTCTGCATATTGCATACATTCTGCATATGGTATATATCTTGAATACACTGCATATATCTTGCATACGTTGCATACAATTTGCTTACGCTGCATACAGTTTCCATACAACTTGCATATGTTGCATATATCGTGAAAATAAGCAATAATCGCTTAAGTTAACTTAAGACAGAACTGAGTTATATAAGAAGCAATGCTCCACGCATACAACACTATGAACACACAAACTCTGGAGCTTCTTGAGTTACCTAAGCAAAAACTATGACACGAAAACTAAACACTTTTTTATATAACTTATATGGTGATTGAAAACTTTGAAGCAAGATTTCTCGAAACTTTGAAATTAGACTTAACCCATTCAATACGGTTTTTTTTTTCAAAGATACAAGCTTCGTCAATGGTTTTTGGAATGAAATTTCAGAAACGTCTCCTTTTTTGCACCAACTACGAATAACGGAATTAAATTATGCGTAAATAGTCGCATGCCATGCAAAAAATTAAAGGATGAAAATATATAACAAAAAGTGTATTCACTTCATTGCTGAATTTTCAGAAATCGGAAGTGAGCGATCGTTTGTAATGTTTCGTTTTTTTCACATGCATCTGTCAAGCTTAAAATCACCTTTGCTTCATTTCGTTGATGGGCTTGTTACCAAAATAAATAATTATCTTAAAAACTTGTGCTTTCTGCCTTTTAATAGAAAAATAATGCCAAAAAAGTAGCAAGACTAAATTATATGATCGGCTTCAATAGAATTAATGATAATTTTGATCATGCTCGCATACATTGCATCAGCTTTTAGGAGGGATTTGTCAAAATGCTCTTCTTCTTATTGAAATTATCATATTCACAACGACTCATACTCATTAAACAGATTTGCTTATGGTTACTGATCACATCTTTTCTTCGCAAATTTCCGTCGATTATTTTTCATCAACTCAATAGGTGATTAAATTTAAGCAAACTACGGAAAACCAAAACAACTACAATTGCACTGAAGTTTTCGTAAATTTCAGCATTTCGGAAATTTCAGCAGTGAAGTGAAGACCCTTAATATATGTGAGAATGATATCGTTTTAGTTAAATAAGAACACTCAATGGGACACATGTGTCCCGTCAGTATTGAAAGGGTTAAGCTGTTATTGCTTTTTGGCACAGATATATTGCATACAACTTTTGCTATAGTTTATTCACTTGTTCACAAAGATGCTGTTTTTAATTGCATGCAAATTAAGATTTTATAAATAGTATTATATTTTTTTTTTTTTTTTGTAATTCTATCTTGTAATATTTTTTTCTTCACAATGAGAATTCAAAAAATGGAATAATTACATGAACAAAACGGATTAAAATATCAAAAAATTTGGTAATTATTCGTCTATACAACATCATTTTTTAACTTTGTCACCGAAAGAGCCGCCACTGATTTATATCACAATTTAACAAAGGTACGCTTTTAATTTGCTGTTGTTTTTGTGATGTATGTAACTGGTAAAAATCGTTCACTATCTTGTTGTTTATCTGTGGCCTCTTTGATTACAATAAAAACAGAAATTTTAGACTTTTTCAAGTTGAAAGTTTTTTGCATATACTTTGCATATTGTTTGCATATTACTTGCATATAACTTGCATATAATTTGAATAAAAAAAATCTAGTAAACTTTATACCATATAGGAATATATAGGTAAGAACCGTTAAAACACTTATTTTGAGAAAAAAACAATTTCTGCATAAGTTACCAAGTTACCAAGTTGCCTTGAAGCTAGACATTGCACTTTCCTACACCGGATCATCTATACACGTAATCCTACATCTCTTTTGAAAAAATTGCATATCAATGAAGTTTTGCATATCAAGCAGAAATATGAACCTCATGATCCTTAGATACAATTTCCTTAACTCCAGTATATTATTTTTCATCAGCGTTATTAGGTCGTGGAATTCATTACATAATTTTTTTTGGATAATTATTAACAAACTACTACTTTTTTCAAATAAAATGAAAAGAATTTGTTAACAGAATTATTTATTATGATGATTTTATATGATTTAAATACAAATTCTAAATGTTTGATAGTTTAAATCATACTTGATTTTAAATACAAATTCTTGTTGTTTGATAGTTTCAAATCGTTTATTGAGTTTTGGGTCAATTAATTGTTCTAACGAATGTTTCCAAAAAAACAACAACAACGTTTGTTTCAATATGAAAAGGAAAGAAATCACTATAATAATTTTTAAGCGTATTATCGATATGCAATATTAAAAAATTAATGATTGAAAAAGATTCAATTCTGAGTGCCGAAAAAGTTAATTTCTATGATTAATTTTTTACTCGTTATTGAAAGGCAATTTAGCCCGGCGAATGAGTTCAAAATGATTCATTTCTGAATGCCGAAAATTAAATTTTAAATGGTTCTTTTTTTCAACTCGTTCCCGAACAAAAATAGTACAATTGATGATTCTTTTCTAACTCATTTTTGAAGAAGAAAAATGTTCGCTTTTAAAAAGATATCATTTATGAGTGTCGAAAATGAACTTTTCTACCAGAAATGTTTCATAAATAAATTCACAAAATATAGCTTTGGTTTACTGGGAATAGTTATAAAAGTGGTGTTGATTGTACCTTAATTTTGATACGTTATTTATAGAGAAGGTCATTAGAATAGAAAGTTATGGAACCATTATTTAGAAATCTTGCAAGACCTTCTGTAGTAGTATTTGGAGTGAGTTTATCTGCAACAAAAAGAAAAAATTAAGCATTTTAAAATTTTTTTACAAGTATTATTTGTATAGGATTTACCTTTTCAAGTTATTATTCCTTAGTTAAAATAAATTGTTAATGTTTATTGTGAATGTATTGTAGATGTAAAATTTTGAAAATATGTTGAAATAAAAATTTAAATTAATGAACATATTACATGAATTTAATTGTGAGCATTAGATTAAAGACGATTTTAAGAAGACAACAACAACAAAAACAACAGCAACAACTCTGTATAGAGTCACTTACTTAGCTGACTAGACTGGAAAATAATTATATATTATTTCAATAGTACTATAAAGTAAAGGGTGGTTAAATTTTAAGGGCCGATGTTGATTTTGAATAAAACACATATTATTTTTATTTATTATTATTATTATTATTTATTATTATTTGTTATTATTTTTATTTATTTTTATTTATTTTTATTATGATAATATTGGTATGGTTCAATTATGTATGGAATAAAATATCAGCCAAATGGCTGACCTCCATGCGATGGTCCAAATTTTCGATGACGCAGAGGCATAATTGAAGTTCTATGCCGTTAATGTGCCGAGTTATCTCATCCTTTAGACCTTGAATTGTTTCTGTCTTATCGACGTACACCTTTTATTTCAAATAACCCCAAATAAAGAAGTCCAACGGTGTCAAATCACATGATCTTGGCGGCCAATTGACATCGCCACCACGTGAGATAACACGGCCATTGAATTTGTCGCGCAAAAAAGCCATTGTTTCGTTAGATGTGTGGCAAGTGGCACCGTCTTGTTGAAACCACATATCGTCCACATCCATATCTTCCAATTCGGGCCATAAAAAGTTCGTTATCATCTCACGATAGCGAACAACATTCACAGTAACTGCCTGACCGGCCTCATTTTGGTAAAAATACGGCCCGATGATGCCGCCAACCCATAATCCGCACCAAACATACACTCTTTGTGGGTGCATTGGTTTTTCGACAATCACTCTTGGATTAAATTCGCCGAAATATGGCAATTCTGCTTATTGACGAAACCACTTAGGTAAAAATGTGCCTCATCACTGAAGATGATTTTCTTCGAAAATTGATCATCCACTGTTGCCATTTCTTGCCACCATTCTGACCATTGACGACGCTTGAAGTGGTCAAGAAGCTTCAGTTCTTGAGTCAATGGCACCTTAAGTCTTTATGCATAATGTTCATCAACGACGAGCGTGAGAGGTGCAATTGTTGGGCACGACAACGAGTTGAGGTGGACGGCTCTTCAGCCACACTATCGCGAACAGCAGCATTATTTTCTGCAGTACGAGCTGCACGAGCATGCACTAGTGTTTTCACATCTCCTACAGACCCGGTTTGCTCAAATTTTTGCGTGATTTTTTCGATTGTACGCACATTTGGACGATTAAATTGACCGAAAAAAATCACGAAGTGCACGATATGCATTTTGATTTGAACGTCCATTTTCATAATAAGCCTGAATAACTTTTTCGCGTTGCTCGATTGTGTATCTTTCCATGGTTTAAATTGAATTAGTCTGGAATTGAGAAATGTCAAATGAAATGCAGAAAAAACTTGACGTTTAGGTGTGGTTCACATTCAACATCGGCCCTTAAAAATTAACCACCCTTTATTAGTATAAAGTACAAAGTAAAGCGACCGTAGCCTAGTGGGTAGAGTGCGTGGCCCCTAAGTTAAAGAACCGCTGTAGCCCGGGTTCAATTCCAGCTCAGGCAGAAAGTTTTTTCAATCGAATTAATTTTTCTGTTTGGTCGTCACCTCTCTGCAAACCTCAGAGAGTAAAAATTGCCATGTAAAGCTTCTTGAGAACATAAGCCGTTCGGAGTCGGCATAAAAACACGCAGGTCCAGTTCTCGCTCATTTGTGATCAAACATTTAATAACACACACAACACAATTTATCAGTAGAGGCTAGGTAAAAGTCGTTCCAAGGGCTGAAATGGCCAGTTTATTTTATTTTAGTACTATAAAGTGAAAATATAGCCTTTTAAAAACGAAAGATTACGAAGATATAATTGCCTTTCATAAAGTAGTCAAATACTTTTGAAACTAAGTGTACTTAAAATTTAAGGTAATACTAATATTATCTCATTAATAAAACACTTTAGTATTTAAAAACTTTTATCAGAGGTTCTAAAAATGAGCAATTGCAAACTGGCTGAAGCAATTATTTTCTAATTTTTCAAAATTTATACAATTTTTAAATGTATCGAAACAACTTTTCACTGGCGCAATAAAAGCCAATGTCACAGCATGTTGAGATTATTTTACAAATGAATTTATCAAAGTCAAATTAAAACACTTGCGTGCATAGTCTGGTAAAAATAGTGCTTAGAATATCAACAAATACAACGAAAACAACAGCAAAACAAGCAAATATCCTTGAAAAAGGCCTACATTGCATGCATGTATTTTTTGCAAAAGTGTGTATTATTGTTTTTGTTTTTGTCGTTATTGTTGTTGTTTGTGACAACAAGCAAATAGACGCAAGCAATAGCGCGACACGCAAAATCAATTTTCTTTGAAAGCAATTAATTGAAATAACTGCAAAACTATGCAAATTAAATAGAACTAAAATGACAACAAAAACAAAACAAAACAATAATAAATTGTTAGAATAACTTTTTGAAATAACGACTCAAAAAGCACGAAATTTTCGATTAATAATTCTATAAGTTCGTGTGCGTTATGCTCAGCCCAAATTAAATACACCTTATTAATGCGTTCAACACGGCGTATGAGCAACATTTAAAAAACATTTAACACTTAACAAAAATTATTAAAAAGCATATTAATTAAAAAATCGTGTAAATTTAAATGCACAAATTTAACATAACACGCATAATTGAAGACATATTTAATTGAAAAGAGTTGCAACTCATTGAATATAAATATAGCCTATCGCAAACATGTGTTTAAGCAAAACGACAGCAATTCTGATTATTTAACATCATTGAAAAAAGCCGCTCTAAATAAACAGTTGCATGCGTGTGTGTGTTTCGCTAGAAGGTTATTTTGAAAAATGCAAATAAACCATTTTTAGAAATTGATAACAAATCGAAATACACGCAGCAGAAATGCACTTAATATGCATTTCAGGGTGAACATTTACATTGAGGTCTAGTTTGCAGCCTACATTTTCACAAAATCAAATGCAAAATAGAGTTAGTTTCCACGCAATATCCCATTCGTTCAATTGGTTTTGCAAACTTTTATTATTATTTTGATAGAAATTTCCATTTTAATTTCCTAAAAACATTCCATGCACACTTTGTTGGCTAACGTTTATTTCTTAATAATTGTATTTTTTTCTTGTTTGAGGTCGACCAAGTGACAGTTCAACGGATTTTTTTTTGTTTTTTGTTAACAACAAGTTGTTAGAAGTAAATATTTTATTTGTTTGATGCTACCTGAAACATCAATTGCAAGTATTACATCAACTTTGTTTGGCATTCAAGGCAATTTGTGTGATTCACAAACATTTCTATTTTGAACATACTGTGCGCGTTTATGGGCATTCGAGGTTTTTATTTGAATTTTTTTTTAACTTTTCTGGGAAAAGATTTGTAATTTTTCGTTCGAAATTATTTACCCTCATGTTGTGACATTTTTGTTTATATTGCAAAATAAATTTAAATATATTAAATTGTTTAATTTTTAATAAAAATTATAACAATACAAATTTTTATTAACGAAATCGCCATATTCGTGGACTGCGAGGTCTTTAGTTAAACACTAAAGTAGATTTTTTTAATCAGTGGCTCATTTAATAAAATACTATTTTTAAGAGAAGTGTCAGATTCAAAGTGCAGTTTGCATCACGACTATACTATTTGTGTCGTAATTACGTTTATTCTAATTCATTCAGAAAAATTCGATTGTTTTTGAATGAAGATCTACATATTTATTTTTAAGCTTTTTGTTTATGAATTGGGCCAAGCCAATAAATTTTGTTATTTTTGAGGTCATTTTTTATGTATTATTTAAAATATATGTCATTTTTAATTGTAATTCGAAAGTGATTAATTGAAATTCAGAAAAGATTAATTGATATTTAGAAGTATTTTTGAAATAGATCAAATTGAATTGATAAAAAATAAGGAAAACGAAATTGAGGGCTGTTAAAATCTGTCAACTTTACGTGGTAGACCCAGAAAACTACTCTGAATTTTGTAAAAGAGAATTATCAACTTTGTTGATAATTAGTAAATTTTTTTGGGCAAACTAGTTAAAGTAAGTCCTTCATACAAGATAAAACACTTTTTTAATCAAACTATTTTTAAAAACAATATAAAACTTTATTGTTTACAAATCAGATTATTTATATTTATTTGTTCATGTTTCAAAGTGTGTCAAAGTACATCAAAAATATAAATTTTAAAAAAATGTTTACCGATAATATTACATACATTTTTTTTTATTTACGAAGCTGTAAATGGAGAACGGTTTCATTAAATGTGATATAATTTGTCACGCACCATATCTGTTAAATAACGTTCACTAATAGTAATCGTTAGTAATTCGATTATTTTCTTTAAAAAAGTGAAATAATTGATTAAGTACGATTCTTTCCTGTTTGTAATCGTTATCTTATAATTACGATTACAAATAATCAAAAAATAACTGCAATCACTTCAGATGACGAAAAGAATCAAAAAGAATAATCTGACTACTCTTAGAAATTATTTTTGATTCTTTTTGATTATTTAAATAATTTGTAAAAGTAGTCGGATTATTTTTTTAGTTATTACTTTTGATTCTTTCTGGCTACTTTCGTAATTTCAAGTAATCGTAATTATTTTTTGATTATTTGTAATCGTAATCAATTACTAATCATAAATTTCTCCCACAAGGAATATATAAGGACTACAAATATTTTTAAAATATAATATAATTGATTACTTATATAATTGAAATTTGGCAGCCAATAATCAAAAATTAATTACAATTATTCCAGATTACGAAAATAATCAAAAAGAACCAAAAGTAATGAAGAAAAAACTCGACTACTTTTAGAAACTATTTTTGATTCTTATTGATTATTAAAATAACTTTTAAAAATCATTTAGAAATTATTTTTGATTCTTTTTGATTGCTTAAATCATTTCTAAAAGTAGTCATATTATTTTTTCTTGTTTACTTTTGATACTTTTTGATTATTTTCGTAATTTGAAGTAATCGTAATTCTTTTTTTATTATTTGTAATCGTAATCAATAACTAATCTAATATTCCCCTCTAATATCTCCCTCAAGGATTATATAATGATTCAATTCTTTAAAATATAATATAATTAAATAAAAAATAATCAAAAAGAATTAAAAATAATCAAGAAAAAATTATTCGACTACTTTTAGAAATTATTTTTTATTATTTTTGATTATTTTAATTACTTTTAAAAATTATTTAAAAATGATTTTTGGTTATTTTTGATTATTAAAGTAATTTCTAAAAGTAGTCGGATTATATGTTCTTGATTACTTTTGGTTCTTTCTGACTATTAATCGTAATTTCAAGTAATTGTAATAATTTTTAATTATTTGTAATCATAATCAATTACTTAGCATAAACTTCTCCCTCAAGGATTATATAATGATTACAATTCTTTTTTTAATATAATATAATTGCTTATTAATCGTAATCGCAATTTAGCAGCTCAATAATCAAAATATAATTACGATAACTTCATATTACGAAAATAGTCAAAAAGATTCAAAAGTAATCAAGAAAAAATAGCTCGGCTTCTTTTAGAAATTATTTTTGATTCACTTTGATTACTTAAATAATTTATAAGTATTTCTATTTTTTCTTAATTATTTTTGATTCTCTTTGATTACTTAAATAATTTCTAATTATTATTTTTTTCTTGATTATTTTTGATTATTTTCGTAGTTTCATGTAATCGTAATTCTTTTTCGATTATTTGTAATCGTAATTAATTACTAATCATAAACTTCTCCCTCAAGAATTATATAATGATTGCAATTTTTTTTAAAATATAATATAATATAATTGATTACTAACCGTAATCGCAATTTGGCAGCTCAAGAATCAAAATATAATTAGGATTACTTCAGATTACGAAAATAGTCAAAAAAATCAAAAGTAATCAAGAAAACATAATTGGACTACTTTTAGAAAATATTTTTGATTATTTAAATTACTTTTAGACATTATTTAAAAATAATTTTTGATTATTTTTGATTGTTTAAGTAATTCCTAAAAGTAGTCGGATTTTTTTTTTCTTGATAACTTTTGATTCTTTTTGGTTATTTATGTAATTTCAAATAATCGTAATAATTTTTTGATTATTTGTAATCTTCATTAATTACTAATAATGAACTTCTTCCTGAAGGATTATATAATGATTATAATTCTTTTTAAGACATAATATATTTGATTGCTAATCGTAATCGCAATTCAACAGCTATGGTGCCACCCACAAAGCTTAAATATAGCTTTAAAAAATTGGAGCTATTATATGTTCTTAAATCAGAGTTTTCAAAATTTTTACTTTAAGCCAATGAATGAATTGCGTGACCTGTTTCTGGAACGTTCTGAATTTCAATTTATTATTTCTAAATCTTTTGGTTCTTGATCTTTTCTGATTTTTAATTGCCCTGTGCTCAATTTCAAATGGAATTCTGAATTTCAATTAAATTTTTCTTAATTTCAATTGATTTGTTTCTTATTTCACATGCAATTTCTAAATCTCAACTGTTCTTTTCAGAAATTCGAATGATCTTTTCTGAATAGAATTTAATCCGAAATAAAATTAAACTTAAAGAAAATTTCAGTCAATCTTTTTTTGGTTTGAATTTTATTATTCTGAACTTAAACTGATCTATTCGGAATTTCAAATGAAATTCTGAATTTCAATTGATATTTTCTGAAATTCAAATGATATTTTTCTCAATTTAAATTAGTCCATTCTGAATTTAAAATTATCTAATCTTGATTTAAAATAGAGTTCCGAATTTCTAATACTCTATTCTAAATTTCGATTGATATTTTCTGAATTTCTCATTGAGTTCTGAATTTCAGATTATCAAATGAATTTTTCTAAATTAATCTACTCTTAATTTTAAATTATCTTTTCTGAATTTCAAATGGAATTCTGAATTTCAATTTATTTTTTCTGAATTTCAAAAATCTATTCTGAATTTCGATTTATCTTTTCTCAATTTAAAATTGAATTCTTAATTTCAATCGTTTTTTTTTTTCAAAATTGCAAACGAACTTTTCTTAATTCAAATTAATCTATTTTGAATTTCGAATTACTTTTTCTGAATTATAAAAAAAATTCTGAATTTCAATTGATTTTTGTAAAACTTCAAGTGAACTTTTCTTAGTTTTAATAGATCTATTTAAAATTTCAATTGATGTTTTCTGAATTGGAATTCCGAATTTAAATTGCTCTCTCGAAAATTTCAATTGATCTTCAATCTTCAATCTGATCTTCAAATGATCTTTCTGAGTAAGCATCCTGATATATCCTGAATTAGAATAGATTTTCTGAGTTTCAAGTGGTCCTTTCCGAATTTCAATTGATCCTTTCTGAATTTCAAATTGAATTTCCTACTTTAATTGATCTTGTGTCCATCCGAATTTAACCATTCGTAATTTTAACTGATTTTTTCTGAATTTTATCTGAAATTTCTGAATATAAACTGATCTTTAATTGAGTATTTAATTATATATAATCTAATTTTCAATTGGCCTATACTGGGACTACGACAGGGATGGACGCTGTTTGTCCGAGACGACTTCAAAACGTCCGCTATTTGGCCCTTGTTCGGCCGCTGTTCGGCCTCGTCCCAAGAAAAACAGGATGCTACTGATAATAGAGGCAGCGGGTAGTTATACCCAATATTACGTGAATATTTTAATTGCACTCAAAAATTAATTTTGTTTTTGTTTATGTAAAAAAAAATTGTTCTCAGAAAAACTTATTGTTGCTTCTGTTCAATAAAATGAAAAAAAAATTTTTTTGGTATTATTACCTTAAAATATTTATTGAACATGTTTTGTTCTTTTGGAAAAGTGTATTCTTTGGGCTTAATATGTATTAAAGACTAATTGACCCTCTTCGAATCGACAATTAACATAAAACTAAAAAACAAGCATCACTTAATTATACATATATTTAAGCCTCGGCACGCCCATCAGCAATTTTTCTTGATAGAAATGAAACTAAAGGCTAAACATTAATTTTAAATATCTATCCGTTAATCTGTTGAAATGTGTGCACGATTTCACACATTTTAATAATCACAATAATTAACTAAAACTCAGCAAAATTACACTTATGCATATAAATAAAAATACACACAAATTCAGTTATAAAGACTGACAAACAAACAGATAAACATTCAATCATAAATATTTGCCTCATTTCATGCAATTAATTATATGTCATTGCAGTAGTTGTCGCTGATTTTGTTGTTGTCGGTGTGTGTATGTGAGCGTGTGAGTAAATTTGTATGTTTGCTTGTGTGCTTTGTTATTTGCTTGTACGTTTTTCCTATATGCGGTATCAATGGCCTCAAACGGCGCTCTAGACACTTAGACGCTTGACCTTGGCCTTAGAAAATAAAAAAAAACAAAGAAAAACTCGACGTAGTCGTCACAAAGTTTGCGCGCCGCTGCAGTCGGTAGAAAAATTGCCGCATCGCCAGCTGATGCGTCGATGGAGCGTTTTACGTAATTTTCAGTAAAAGGCAAAAACAAGTAAAACAAAACAAAAGCACCAGATCGCCTGCCTGTTGCATGCAAAGTGGAATTAATTGCATTTCTTTGCATATTAAAGTGGAAAAAAAACCCCTGTAGGAATAATTTTGCTGGGTTCACACATTGGATTCAGGTCTAAACTTTCAACTTTACTGAAAATGTTTAGTTTAAAATCAAAAAATTTTTTAAACCTATAAATTTTTTTTATCAGAAAAAGTGTAATTCTTAACTTTTTCTTTGTTTAAATCAATAACTAAATTTTTAAAATTTTCATGTTTTAATGTGACACAGTACGTTGGAAAAAAAGTACATGACTCAATTTTAAGCATTAACTGTGAAAATATTTTTAAAAAACTTGAAATTATTTTACGTAAAAAATACAAAAAAAAATATTCTTTTTGTTCTTTTTGTTCTCTTTAAATGCATTGTCTTCTCGCTAGGTTGCGTAAAAAGAAAAGAAGTCGTCAGCCTGGATCAAGATATTTTTGCCCCAATATTTCGGGAACAAAAAAATCAAAGCGCATATAAATAAAAGTATGTACTTACTTGTCACAACAACTTATACTAGAATTAATAAGAGCCACCTAGCGAGAAAAAGATGTATTAAAAACATAAACAAAATCTTTTTTAAAATACATTTTTTGTATTATTTACGTAAAATGTTTTACTGTCTTTTCACAACAAATGTTTAAAATTTAGTTTTTTTTTTCCAAAGTGCAATGTCACCTTAAGTTAATTTTTTGAACCATTCAAGTCCAATTTTTTGTTTTCTTTTAGTTAACAAAATTATTGCAACCTAAGTAAATACTTTTGACTATTTAGGTTGAGATTTTATTTTTCTTTTTTTGATTTAAAATGTATTTATTTGAAAAGGTCTGACAAAAAATACAGACTGCAAACATACTCATATTTGTTGGAAAAGTCGACTACCACAGTTGGAAAACTAAATTTTTTTAAGCCTAGGCCCTCCTAGGCTTAAAACAGGATGTGTGTCAGGTTTCAAGCCCACTCGTTAAAACCAATTTCAATAAAACGTCAAAGAAAATTTATCCGCAAATTTTATGACGACTACAGCAAACAAAAAACTGGTAATGATATTCGGATATGTATTTAGATTGTCGGAACTCTTAATTGGAAAGGTGTTTCTAATCAACTGACTGATATCTTGGAAAAATACAAAGCTGATATCACTGCTATCCAAGAAATGCGACAGAAGGAACAAGGTTGCATTCGGCGTGCACTCTCTGATATCTACAACAACGGTCATGCGGAGAAGCACGAACGGCTTGCCATAATCCGCATCAAAGCTTTAACATCATAAGCCTAATATGCGTGTACGGTCTGACAGAAGACAAAGAAGATGAGACCAAAGAAACTTTCTACGTTCGCCTTGAAAATGCTATACAGTGCTGCCCCCGTCACGACGTAAAAATCGTGGTTGGCTAATTCAACGCTAAGGTGGACAAGGAAAATCTATTTGGTCCAACAGTCGGAAAGTTCAGCCTCCACGACAATACCTCCGATAACGAAATGAGGCTGATTGACTTCGCCGCAGAACGAAACATGGTCGTTAGAAGCAATAGATGCAAGCATTTCAATATTCATAAGGACTGCTGGATGTCCCCTGTTAAAAAAATTGATCTTGTTTTGATCGACGGAAGGTATTCTTCCAGTGTATTGGATGGATGCACGATCTATGGTGCAAACATTGACTCGGATCACTACTCCGAACCCACGTTACAGTTGACAATACTGCCTTCGAGGTTGTGAAGGACTTAGTTAGTCTATCTAGGATCTAGCATTAACTCCACCAACGATATCAGCATATTAACTCTATCATCAAACGAAGGATAACTCTTACCAACTGGTGTTACTTTGGGCTCAGTAGGCAATTAAGTAGGCATTGCTAAGAATCCAATTATTTCTAATGTAAAAAGATTTAGCAGTATCTTATCATTTTTGTATATTCATTGGAACCCAAAAATTTGGTTCGGTAAATTCATATTCATTGATATCTTAAAACAATGCTTTCTTGACATACTTATTTCGTCAATTTGGCATGCAACACTTTTTAAACACTGAAATTATATACAATTTTGTAGTGCATGTTTTTGCACAATTTTGAAAAAGGTAAGACATCTAATTTGAAAGGTCAATGTGCATGTGCTTTCAAACATTGTATGAAGTCATATCTGTTTCAATAAAAAACTAAAATATTTTTATCGAAACGTTAAACTTTGAAGTTATTTTTTAAAATAATTTACAATTCCATTCCAATTCCTTGGAATTAGAAAGTAGTAATTGGTCCTCTCAATTCCCCAGGAATGTAATCGTCAATTCTATTACAGGAATTGTAATTTGAAGTTAAAATTTCAAGTACTTTTTCATTAACTCAAAACTACTTCATTATGTACTCAAAAATTTATTTGACTACCACTGTTAGTCGGTTAATGAAATATTTACAAAGAAAAGTATTAACGAATATAAAATAAAATAATAAATAAACTGGCCATTTCAGCCCTTGGAAGGACTTTGACCTAGTTTCTATTGATCAATTGTGTTGTGCGTATTATTAAATGTTTGATATAACAAATGACCGAGAACTGGGCCTGCGTGTTTTATGCCGACTCCGAACGGCTTATGTTCTCAAGAAGCTTTACATGGCAATTTTTACTCTCTGAGGTTTGCCATTGTCTGCAGAGAGGTGACGACCGAACAGAAAAATTAATTCAATTGAAAAAACTTTCTGTCTGAGCTGGAATTGAACCCGGGCTACCGCGGTAATTTAGCTTAGGGGCCACGCACGCTACCCACTAGGCTACGGCCGCCACACCACATTATCGAATATACCAATTTTTTAATTTAATACCACATTTTTAGTTAGAACATATTTTGTTAGAACATATTTATAGCTGCTACGCTACCTGGTTCAATCCCACCAACTTTTTGCAAGGTGCTTGGTACACAACTTCTACACCCCTGTATAAGATTTCATTAATTTACTAACAACGCGATGTTTACCAATTCTGTTTCTAAGGAATTGAAGCGTTCAATTACTAATTACAATTCCCGTAATGGAATTTACAATTTTTTCTATTTCATTCCTGAGGAATTGAAATAGTCAATTGCCCATTACAATTCCTGTAATGGAATTGTGGAATTGACAGTCTTTTTCCAATTCCATTCCGAGGAATTGAGGGGTTAAATTACCAATTACAGTTCCTGTAATGGAATGGATGATTTTTTTCCAATTCCATTCCTGAGGAATTGAGATGTCCAATTACCAATTATAATTCCTGTAATGTTATTGAGGAGTTTTTATGATTACATTGCTGAGAAATTGAAATGTGCAATTACCAATTCCTAATTCGAAGGAACTGAAATTGAAGTGGAATTAAATTAAAAAGGAATCATTGCAACCGGTCTCAGTTATATGGTAGGTTGGGTGCTGTTATTTATCCGATTAGAACCAAATTTTGTACGAATAATTAGTTTTCTTATTGCAAAACTTGTTTTCACAAAATGTCGCGACTCTAAGGTAGCTCTTTCTATTTTTGGGCGTGTTATTCGGTCGATTTGGTTAAGTTTATCACCAACCATTTTCTGCAGCACAAAAAAGATGGCTGCAAAATTTTATTGTTCTGGGTTCATCTTTTGAGCATAAGTAGGTACTTGTCAAAATTAGCTGTTCATGAAATTAATCAAAGAAATTTGAAAAAATAAGCAACGACTTAAGCAAACTTATTAGCATAGGTCAATCGCAAAATAAAAACATTCCAATAAACTTCGTGAGCAAATTTAATGAATCAAAGAAAAGTTAAAAATAAGCTCATAGCTAGTCAGGAGCAGCAAACTACAACTCCTTTAGCTGTTTCTGACAACTACCAATCGCCAAAAAACTGTCACGGCTACCTTGTCAAATAATTATACCATGGTTCTAGTGTAATCTTTTGGGGAAATATACCAGATTACCGGTTTCAGCTATACGGTAGATAGGCATTTTATTCATCCAATTTAACAAAATTTAATTTTGATTGAATTAAATTGAATAGTTGTAGAAATTAATTTAAAAAATTTCATGTGCGTCGCTTGGAATTTTCAACTAGCGTTCTTAGATGAGGCCAAGATCGACATACGTTAGTAGCGCCAATTAAGTAAGTATTATGTATTACCACGTTCAGTGCGTGTGAAATTTGAATCTCTCTGAGAGGCCGTGTACACCTGGCGGTGACATGCTGTACATTTTTGGATGAATGTTTTCTGTGTGGTTTTTTATTAAAACTAGTATCGCCTGCGGTCGAAATTCGACCAACTTTCTGAAATTTCAATAGTTTTTCTCATTCTGAAGCATTGACCTTGCCTTAAGAAAATGTGTTGTACTAAGAAAATCTTAAGTTTCAAGAGAAAGCAACAGTTTTCGAGATATCGTCATAACTTTTGTATCAAAATTTTTCAGAATTTACTATTTGTAAAATAAAAAAAATGTACTATAATAAAATGCTTATTGTAGGATATCCGAAAGAAATAGCGAAAATGTTTTTCCTACATTGTATTAATATCTAAAATTTCCTCCTACGCCATGTTCTTCCATTTCTTATAGTTTAGATTTTACTTCAGAAATATTCTTTCAATGCTCATATTTCAGGTCAAAGGTCACATAACTATTCGGTGAACTTCTTATCCCTACTCATTTATTTAAAAATTATAAAAATCGGTTCAGAAACACGGAAGAACTGTTTCACCTACGCCAATTTTTATATATTATAACGAAATAGCTTAAAACATAGATTTGTGTATTTAACTTTGGAGTGGTTTGAAATATTTGAAAAATTGTTTCATAGAAATTATTTTTTAAGCTGTAGAGCTTTGTAAAAAATATAAAAACAACATTTTAAAAATTTAATTTTCATCAAAAAAAATCATAGGGTTCTCATGATTTTCGATGATAGAAACTGTTTTTTGCATTATTTGTCAAAATGAAGCAATTTTCGCTAACAAATGATATGTCATATGAAAGATTGAGAAAAAGGAAAATTTTATAAAAAAAAAAGTACAACAAAAAAACGTTTGGCCTATTTTTTGAGCAAAAACTTACTATTTTAGAAGTATTTTTAAAACCACATAAAACATTGAATTGGTGAAATAACGATAAAGCTTTTCTTATTTCTCCAAAGTCAATTAATTGATCTTTCAGCCAAAGAAAATTTGATGAAAATTGATTGAAAAATAGTCAAGATATTTTCTTGCAAAATCAAAACTTAAAATTTCAATCGTTTTTTTCTCATTCTGAGGCGTGACCCTGTTAAAGGAATTACGTTGTACTGAGAAAATCTACATTTTTTGAGACTTCTCAATAGTTTTTATGTCATTATAACGGGAATTTTTTTAACATATTATCCGAAAAATTTTACCAAAAAAGCTTTAGTATATCGAAAAATACGTTGTTTCATACAAAAATACGTTGTACTGAAAACATCTACAGTTCGAGATATCACAATAATTTTCTTGTCAAAATAACGGAAATTTTTTCATAATTTGCAATTTGTAAGAAATTTCACCATCGCATTATATATTCACACTTTTAACATAAAAAAATGCTTATTGTAGGGTATCCGTAAGACATTTCGCAAATGTCGGAAGTATTTTGTGCACACCTTATCAATGTCTAAAATTTTCTCTTACATTATATTCTTCCATCTGTTACAGCTTAGCTTTTATTTAATAAATGCTCTTTTTACGCTCATATTTCAGGTCGAAGGTCACCAATATAAAATGTAATCATACTGTGCAGCCAGATCTTTCATTTGATACCTCATTCACCATTCTACCTCTTCCTAGACTTGAGATTCCTTAATACATTCCTTATAATACAAACTTTCACCGTTAATATTTCGGGTCAGAGGTCATAAATTTTAAATCTAAAATTATTCTGCACACATAGGGCACAGTACCTTTCGAGTGATATAAGTTTCATTGCTCTTATTCTAAAATTAATATCGAAAAAGTGTACGACAACATTTGATGTTTGCCTGTTAATATATAAGATACCAATTTTTCTACATCTGCACCTAGATAAAAGCATTATAATCATCACAATTAAAAGAAAATGCTCTTTTTACCCACTGTTGTCCTCATTATTTGGGTATTTATTTTGTTGAAAGTAATAATCCTATAAAGTAATACTGGAATTCACTTTGGATGATTACAATTTATTAGATTTGATGCTTGCTAAAGCATTCCAAACGTAATGAATTATTTCCGTCACAGGTACCACAATATGTGGTTATCTTTTTTGTCTTTATTATTGAAATAGCAGTCTGCACACCATTTTTTCTTTCTCTATTTCTAGAATCCCTGCTCTCGGTTTCCATCGAAACGTGCTATGTTTTGGATGTTGGTGGATATGCTTCTTAGACAAAGCAAATCCACTTTCTGAACTCTAAAATTAAGCAGTTTTTATTTTCCTTATAAAGGACCAACGCGTTTATAACTGATGTTGATAAAAGGAATTCAAATGCTATTTTATGGTATCATCTAATGGTTTTGGGTATAGGTCTAAAATATGAAGCCATTTGATTGGATATGTCAATACCTTGCATAGCATGGTTATAGTCCACAATCATACAGCATTTTTTTTATTTCTTCGCCTTGTCTCGAACGCTTTCCTGTTGATACTTACTGCAAAGTATGTTTTGTGCTAATCATTATAACATCACGCTTGTCCTTCCTTTGGCAATTACAATTCCAGAATTTTCAAGCCCTTTTATTTCATTTCTCCTGAGCTTGGCATTCGTTGGATTGCCATGCCTGTTGCCGCGTAGAGTTCTAATTAGGTGCGTTTGACGAGCAAGGAATTTTTTGGCTACGGAAAAAGAAGTATAAAAACACTACTCCACAAAATTCCAAAAATGATCTGATTTGAAAGTTTGAACTGCCAATTCAGATGTAAATTGGAATACTTATTTCAAATACCAGCCTTAAAAATTATTCTGTAACACCGTTTTTAAGTTATCGATAGGTTATTATTTTTAGTGAATTTCGAAAAAGTGTTCCTACATTATTGCAAATAAAACACGTTTTTATGAATGGATTTAAATAAATAGTATATTTAATTAAAGGTAATTGAAATACCTTTCATTTGTTTATACATTATATTCCAATCGGATAAACATCTTATGCTCTAGTAAATAAAATATTTTAATTTTTTTTTTGTTTCTAAAAATTTTCATAAAATGGAACATAAGTTTGCTTAAAAATTTACCAAGCTAAAGCAATAATATGGGTTCATAACTTTATTTTATAGTATGTTCTATTACAAAAAAAAATTACCTACAACTCTAAAAAGTCTGTCACAAAATTCAAACGTAATAACTTCCGCAGTGAAAATGGATTAAATTTTTTTTTAAATTTTTTTTGTTTAAACAGCTTAAGCATAACCTCAAATATGAACTGCTTCTATATGTATAACGAAACGAAGGCTGAACGTCTTGAAAGAGATGAGCAAAAACTGTGGAAAAATGTATTGCTCACCGTGTCTTGCACCTCATTCAGCCTTCGCTTCATTTTATATAAAGATACAGTAAGTCTGGTGCTAGAGTTTTAAAATTTTTCTAATGGTTTTAAAGAATACAATATGTTGAGAGTATAATGTAAAAATTTCAAATCAAAATTCAAAATATTAACAAAGTATTAAAAGTTTAAAAGCTTTTTTTTCGAAACGTTTTTTTGATCGGCCCGTGTGTTTTAAAAATTCTATCGAATCGATTGAACTGAAATTTGAATATGTTATTTTTAGGCTCTATGAAATAAAGCCCCAAACTACAAATGAAATAAGGTCCCCAACATTTCTATACAAAACAACAACACAAATAATTGGGATGTTATTTCCTATTTTGTGGCTTTATTTCATTTTTGAAAAATGGGGCTTTATTTCATAATGAAATAAGGACCCAAAAGTAAAATTAAATAGGGACCCAAAAATTATATTCGGAAATAAAAGCATGAATATTTGGAGTGTTATTTCGATTTTTGTGGCCTTATTTTGTTTTTTAAATTAGGGGTTTGTTCTACTATAATTAGTAAAATAGGCCACCAAAAATGTCAACACTCCTTAAGGGTCAAACTTGGATACGGTTGTTATAACAAATTTTTGATTTTTCTTATTTAAAATTAATTAAAAAGTTCTCAATTGAAAAATTTTAAAAAATATGTTAAGTTTTGATATTTTTAGTGAGGACATAATAAAAAATTAAAAAATAAAATACATTGTAAAAAATTTCGTGATAAAAAAAACCAGTGAACTTATCTATGTCCTCGATCAAAAAATGATATATAGAAAAAATCCACTTATAAAACTATAACAAAATGTGAATGTCGGCAAGAGACCTGTAAAGCAATAGTTAACCTTTTGTCGGTAGTAAAATCTTGCGATGTCTTTCACAAGATCTCTTACGAGTAGGAAAACAACTCTTTGAACTTAAATTGAAATAATATTATGAATCCATAAAATTTATTTTATTTTTATAACTTTGTAAGCATACTTATTTTCCAATTTATGAAAATTCTTAGAAAAATAAAAATAAAAAATATAAATTTTTAAATTAATAGAGATGATTATAATAGATGATTATTCAATTGGAATATAATTTAGTAAAAAATTAAAGGTATTTCAACTACCTTTAATTTAAAATACTATTCATTTAAATCAATTCATAAAAACGTGTTTTATTTGCAAATAACATGGGATCACCTTCTCGAAATTCACTAAAAGTAATATACCATCGATAACTTAAAAACGGTGTTACAGAATTAATTTTTAGCCTAATATTTGGAGTCAGTGTCCTGTTTTAGATCAGAATGGCTGTCGCATAGTGAAGTTAGCGGTTGCAATGGTTCTGTCTAAATAATTTTTGAATTTTTTTTTTTGGATGTTTTTCCTCTTTGATTATTGGAATTAGTTTTGCCTGCATATACGACACTGGTGTAAGTGTACCCGGCTGGATCACAAAGCTTATAGACTTTTATGCCATATTTATGTGATTCTCTGGGTTGTACTGCCGGAATTACAACCTATCTCGCCAAGAGACCATTGATTCGTCAACTACCAACATATCTTTCGGGCTTCTAGCGTTGACGAAGTTTTGTTCAAATAAGTCCAAAAAAATCACTTAGTTTTCTTAAACGGTTTCCACAATTACTTGATTTGTTCGCAAAGTGAATAAATTTCAATAGCAGCTGGGTATCAATAGATGGGTATTTCACAATGCCCATATACATCACGACTTCAAGAAATTTTTTTATCTCCTAACCATAAGGCTAAAAATATCAATAAGTGTTGCTGTGGTTGAATGTTTATAACACCATTCTGATCGAAAGTGAACGTTTGTATTGATTGTCCACTTACTGTTGTTCACTCGGTTATAGGTCCCTCAGAGACACCTAGCATCACAACTTGTTCCGAAAACTCATTTTCTTCTTAAGAAGACGATTCCAAGTCTTCGAGGGATTCAGAATCACTTGAATTTCTCTCAGATGGGATGTACGCATCTGAATTGGAAGCCACAAAATTCAACTTATCGTTATCGGAACACTAGTCTCGGTTGCGATTTCCATAGAACTTACTCGGATTTATTAAAAAATTTACACGAAAATAGCTGTGACCACCGGCGAGTTACGTGGCACCTCATGCATCATCAGATGCCGTGTGACCCGCCGGTGGACACACGCATAAAACACTCAAAAGTTGACGAAATCAAAAAACAAAAACACAGATCTATTTATAAACACTAAATATACACTGTTATGCAATAGGCAATATTGGCACCCTGGTGATAAAATTATATAGGCGGCAATGAACGTGTTAAGCATTTAGTAAATACAGTATTAAGTATTAACTAATAAGTGTTACGTTTTAAGTATTAAGTAATAATTGTTGTATATTAAGTATCATCTTTAATATTAAGTATTAGGTATTTACTTTTCCTACAGGGTAAAATAAACATGGAGTGTTTTTTATTACAGTTATATTAATTGTGGTTATAAACAGCTGCAATCAAACGGAACTTAGAGAAGCTGTGCAAAGCTGCAGCAAAACGTTGGCGTCGGGCACGCCCGACTGTGCATCGATCTTCGGCAGAGACAGGAAATGAAATGCCGCAAAAACAATTCAAATTTCAAGAACATTTCGACGCCTGTCGCTGATTAAGCATTGGAGCAAGTGTCGTTATTTGAATAAAAAATGGCAAAACAACAACAACAGCTCAGTAAAAATGCATAAACTCGCAATAAACATTTTATTTCCGATTAGTGTCGATTCTAATGTTTAATATAAATGCAAATATTTCTAATAATAACAATTGTGGAAAAAAAGAAAATCACAAAAAAAAACACTCACTCCGTTAGTATTTGAAGTGCATTAATTCCGCTATTTATAGTTCACAATAACAACAACAATAACTAATGTGTACTTGAAGTAAAATTGCTTTGTTTGTTATTGTTTTCAAAATTACTTCCATGTTTTCAAGTGGAGAAATATTGATTTTATGTATGTGTGTGCGATAAGAAGAAATTTTGTACATTGAGAAAAATGGTTGGATTAAAAATAAAATGAATAAAAGTGTTAAATGCAACTATTTCTAGCTGCCAATCGTTTTGACCCACAGTGCAAAATAATGCAAGATTGCGACTTGGCAGCATCGTCAAGGTGCTCATAGTTATTGTGCTCCACCATTTGTTCCTACTTCCTCATTCATTGTTCAAGTTGGTTGTTTAAGCTTCAAGTTCAAATCGTTGCAGCTTTCGTCGCTTTCGTTGTTGATTTTTTTTTCTCTCATTCGGTGTTGGTCCTCAGCTGTCGCTTTAGCTTAAGTGAAATTAATTGCATTTTATCTGTGTTGAGCTGTGTGTTTACTTGTATAGTTTTTTAGATTGTTGTTTTTGCTTATTTTTACTAATTTTGTGTTTGAACTTGAGTATTTCCAACAAGGTTTGTGCTAGCGTCATTTTGAGTGATCATTAAATTTTGTTGCAAAAATGTTTGAAAAGGTTAGAAATTTTTGAAAATTTTTATTATAATTTGTGCATCATCCAATTGAATGCGACACTCAATTTTAAAATGTCGTGAGAATGTATGACAGTCAAGTAAAGAAAAAATAGTATATAAAGAAATCATTTACAACGTGAAGGGGATGGAATTCATTATTTCAAGAATTAAAGCAAATATTCAAAGAATTTTTTTTTTGTAAATTTATTTTTGTTTATAAGAAACTTTAAGAATAATTTTGCTTCAAATCATTACTGTAATTGACAATTGGGATGGGTCAATTTTATTAAAAAAATAAGTTTGAAAAGTTAAAAGAAAAGTTAACTACTTATGAAAATGTAAAATATTCGACCCACCAAAGCTTAGACACTGGAAAAAATTGGCCTAGATAAATATATTTGTCTTAAAAACGAAATAAATCAAAAATATTTATAATTAAAAAAATTAATTTTAGACAGCAAATGAAAATGCTTGCTCGCAGAGGGCTCTTCTCAAGGCGTATGGCTCTTGACTCGGTTTTGTAGCTCCCGCTCAAGAGCTTGAGTTTATTTTTAAACGTTTGGAGCTTCCTCTCACGAGCTAAAGCAGTTTATTAAATTGATGTTTGATAAAGTTCTTCTACATAAACGAGGTTTTTTATCCTTCCCCACAAAAGAAAATCAATTGGAATCTAATCTGCTTTCTGCTGTAATGGGGCGGGGATCCATCATATTGGGAATTTATAGCGCGTACATAGCATAATAATACAAGTAGAAGCGACAGTTCTAGCTGCGGTCATCAAATGTCAAACAAAAGAATATCAAAGCGAGAGCGTGCAATGGCAGCTGATGCAAAGTGGAGATATCAAAATTGTTCTGTCAAAATGTGTTTTCTTTTGTTTGACATTCGATGACAGCAGCTCGTGAGTAAATAGGTAGTTGTCAAGGCTACTAGGTTAATAGAAAAGGCTAATAGATTGTTATATCATGTAGCTCGTCTATTCTGTTAGGACAAAGTTCCAATAGTTCCGGCAGAGTATCGTTAACCATTTTAGTGGATTTGCCTAATATATTCGATACGTCAGAAAGCAATTTTTATATTTATTTTGCAACACTTTTTTTAAATCAATTCATTTGTTTCTACGACAAAAAGATGAACCAACATGATAAAAATAAACTTAGAGTGATATTTGACACTAAAGTCAGTTGAATTTTCAATTTTGTGCCGAAGAGAAGCAAACAATTTTTTGTCCTATTTTATAAGAAAAAACCAACTGGACAAAAATCAAATAGAAAATTAACAAAAATCAAATTTACTTATGTTTTTTTATCTTTTTATGGCTTTAGTAATAATAATATTAAGAGTGTTCAAAAAACAAAAATTTAAAGGGTTGAAAAACCTACAAGGGATTAAAAAAATGTTTGTGTCGAATAGGAGCAAAGCAAATTTTTCCTTGTACAAGCTTTCCTTGTACAAGATAACACCAGCTGTATTTAAAAAATTTTAATTTAAACACTAGAAACAGAGTCTGTGATATTTTTCTAAATTTAAGTTCGTCTTTCAGTGTGTAACCCCCAGATTCAGTTTTAGGTCTGGTTAGACCTTTCGACTTTTTGAATGTATGCAACTTTTTTGTTTGACAGTGGAGAGCGGAATGGCTGCACGACTTTCTCAGGCACGAAGATAAGAACACAATGAAACAACGAAAAATCCAAAAGAATTGTTTTAGTATTGATAAATTTTTCTTTTTATGTCGTTTCGTAAATGTAACAGTATGTGGTCTGGCCAGACCTCACATAAAATGTATTGAATTTGTATGGCCCGGTATGTGTAAGCCGAATTTGAATGTGACGTAGTTGCTAGGAGGAGTCGCGGTTGTTGTCGAGTCGCACCTCTAGTCAACCCGAGCTAGTTCCAAGTACATAACGGTATCTATGAATCATACAGTAAGATGCTTTTAAAGCGAGACCATCATTACTCGTACTAAATTTTTTTAAAGTTTTTGAACTTTTTGGTTTTTATACTTGCTGGTAAAACTTTGTTGTTTGTATACTTGTTTGTAAATAAAGTATGTGGTACAGTAATTGGTAAATATAGTATGTGTGTTTTGAACCTTACAATAACAAATAACGGGTGATGAGACTTTTTTTAAACTAATATAATTTGAAATCTATCACATCGAATTAGTTTGCGCTGGTTTTTGTTGTTACCATGGATACCTAAATTATGTGCGTAATTTTGTTTTTGAGAACTAGGTACAGTTTTCATTAAAATGTCGTTGAAGTAACATATCCTACGCGAGCGCCTTGTACAATTTTATAAAACTAATGAAAAGCTTTGTAAAATATTTACGGTGAATCATTTTAAAAGCGAAAGTGTACCAAAATCTACTTCATGTAGAATTCTGAAGAATATGGAAGTGAAAAGAAAATGTGGAAGTGGAAGAATTCCAACAAAAATGAATAAAAAGGCTCTGTCTAAGGTGAAACGTAAATTTAACAATTCGGATAACATAAGTCAACGTGGCAGCGCAGCTGCTGAAATGAAATGCAATCAAAGTTATATTTGCAAAACATTGAAAAACTTCAAATAAAGTGTCGAAAAAAATCAGATCGCCAGAGTACAGCTTTGAGCAAATATCCACAATTAAATCACTATGCCGATGATGCTTCGCAATTACAGTAAAAAATCTTACATCTTGGACGATGAAAGTTATTTCCCGCTCAGTAAATCTCAAGTGCCTGAAAATGATCGATTTAACTCAAATGACTTTTCTGAATGTAATCCCAATGTGAAATTAAAGTTCAAGCATAAATTTGAACCAAAGGTTATGCTCTACATTGCCATATCCGAAAAAGAATTTTCAAAGCCTTGGTTCAAACCAAGTGGACTTGCAGTTAACCAAGAAGTATATCAGAAGGAATGCTTGGCCAAAATTTTGATTCCTTTTCTGAAAGAGCATCACTCTGATGGCAATTATGTCTTCTGGCCCGACAAAGCAGCATCACATTACGCCGTAAAGATGCAGGATTTCTTAAATAAGCAAAATGTAAATTTTGTACCAAAAGAGCGAAATCCCACAAACTTGCCTCAATGCCGTCCAATCGTAGATTTTTTTTTAAATTTGAGCTCGATGGTATACAAAAACAATTGGGGAGCAAACAACTGTCAAGAACTGGAAAAAATAATTCTTGCAAGTATTCGTAAAATGGACAAAAATGCTGTCCAACAACCCTTCGGAGTTATCCCAACAAAATTGCGCCGTACAAGGACCGGCTGATCAAGGACCTTTTTCAACCATACATAAAATTGTTATTAATTTTCTGTAGTTTACACATATTTTTATAATAAACATTTTGTATGATAATATAATTAACTTTTTTGTGACGTTTTTAAAAAAGTCTCATTTTTTTTTGTCATCACCTGTTAAATTGTGCTGCTTATTTTTGTGTTTTGTGAAGGAAGTTGCATCGAATCGCGGCGTCAATGAAATGATGCGGGGAGGGATTTATTCCGGCGCAGAAATCGCCTCAACATAACTGAGGCCCAGCAACAGGTTCTCAAAGAGGAAATCTCACAGTTTCTGAGCAATGAAGATGAAGCAGATGATGTCGACGACGACGATTAGGTGCCTAGTGATGGCAAAACCATCATCGACACTTGCACAATCGACCAAAAGCAACACGCGCAGGCCCTTTGGCTGTGTTTTTAGCAGATCCATTCGATATCCTCAAAGTGGTTATGAGTGTACAATGTATATTTCAGAAGATAACCAATAAAGAGTTATATGCTCTTATCGGCTTGGAACGCAGAAGTTGCAGCAAATCGTGAGTCTTGTACCACCTGCAAATCGATGGGTAAAAAGCAACTGCGTGGAATGCAGACAACCGATCTGTTTATCTTATGCAAGATATACACAGAAATGCCTCCAATGTCCTAATGTAGCATAATAATGCATAATAAAGAAAGGTACCCGTACTTAAAATACCCAAAATATACCTTTTTCATTACTTTCTATTCATTTTTTCAATTATGCACACACTACAGACACATTTATGTATACATGTATACTGTAAATACATATTTATAATGTGATAAATATATACATACACATGTATATAAACATTTTATTGTACATTGTTTATACATTTTCAATGTTTATATACATGTGTATGCATATATTTATCACATTATAAATATGTATTTACAGTGAAACCTCTACTAACGGACACCTCTCTTAAGCGGACACTTCTTTTGAGCGGACAGTTTTTCCACGACCAAGTTTTTCGTACACTTTTTCGAACAAATTAACCTCTCTTAAGCGGACCCTCTCTTAAGCGGACGCGGACAGTATATTTTCGTTTAATTGGGCGAAAAACCTCTCTCAAGCGGACACATACGTCTGTTGAACGGACGCGAACCTCTGTTGGACGGACGCGAACCTCTCTCAAGCGGACACGAGTAAGAAAAGTAACTGACAAAATGTGTGTAAACATACAGATATGAAATTGGGGACTTCCCTCACAAAGCGAGTCGCTTGTTTTTTTTTCCATTTGCCTTGCCATCGCTTCACTGACCTATAGAACGTTGCAGTGAATAGACATACGAGATGGCGAACCCATATGCAAAATCGTTTTTTTTAAAGAAAAACAAAAAACTTACGTCAATCGACGATTTCTGAATTTCTTAAGTCATGAATTACACATGTAAAATGTTGAAGTTTGCCAATTACATACTATTTTTCATTATATGAACTGATTTTTTTTTTTTATTTTAAACACATGCATTTAAAGAATATAATATTATGCGAGATTTTGTTAATTACATAAATACAATAAATACAAAAAATTTCCTTTAACATTTGCTCATTAATCTATAACAAAATTTAAAGATATAAAACTCAGCCTCTCTATTAAGCGGACAACTCTATTGGGCGGACAAAAATGGGCTACTCTAGCTGACCCCCAGACTTGTTTGGGTAGATTGATTTCTTGCCAAATTGAGGACTTTTTCCATGTGTTACCACCTTTTCTAAAAAATAGGCAATAATTGACCTATTGCCATCAAATGTACAACATTTGTTGTCAAAAACTAATATCTCGAATAATAAAAAAAAAACTGTTACACCCCCTATTACCGCCCACAAATCATTAAAAAAATCTATATATCAGACGAATTCGGTTGTATTGGACTAAAAGTTTGTAATATATTTCATATGGTTACTCTCGGCAACTCAACCAATAATGGGCGTGGCAGCACTATAAATACACCGACTCTTTAGAAATCATGATTCCTGAATTGTGCATGTTTTTATAATGAAACTTGGTGTGCATGTGCTATGAGGCCAAGTGGTGGTCACTATATATATATTAGGGTATCCCAAAAATATATATTCTTTTTACTTTGACAGGTGTCCGTGGCTTTAATACTTCCACTTGACCTCAGAAACACACTCTGTGAAGCGCATCTTCATTGGTAAAGGTTTAGAGGTCGCGAATTCATTTTCTAATTTTCCCATACGATTTGTGTGACGAAAAATCAGTTTTGCTGGTTAATTGAATTTAAGGCCACTATCTTTTAAGCAAAATGGTTAAAATACACGTGTTCCCTCAAATTTTGTCTGTTATGACATATTTAAATTTCTGTTTCATCGGATTATAAAATAATCCGTAAAATAACTTTTTTGTGCCCAATTAATGGCCTAAATTTCGCGCACATATGACAAAAAATAATTTGGTGGCGACCCTCTTCCAGCTGTCACACATCTCTCAAAAGCCACATAAGCCGGAGAGATCAAAAAACCATGCAGAACTGCTCAAAACTACTTTACAAAGTACTCAATTGCAATTTAGGGTGCTCGCAATTATCAAAAGTCAGTGTAAATCCCTATTGTAAACCCCTATTGTAATTTCAAGATCCAGTAAATTCAACCCCTGAGAAAGTAGAAAGATACTACCGAAACGTCGGGAAAGGAAATGGAATACATTTTCTTATTTATTTATTTTCATCTGCAACCAAAAGACCAACATAACCGTATTAAAACAAAATCAATATTATGTTTTCAACTTAGTTAACTTTTTAAGCACAAACAACTTTTTTATTTTTAGAGATATGTTTATTATTATATATGAGAAAAAAATAGCCTTTTATCGAACTGGCTCAGGGGGGATCAATAGATATGGTATCATAGATTAGCGATACAAAATTTTTAGAGGATAAGATTTCATCTTCATGCTACGGTTTTGAGCCAAAATAGGACATTTTTTAAACGATTTTTTAAAAAAAATTTAAAATTAGAAAATCTTCTATACAAAATTTGGTCTCAATATGACAACATCTTTCTATTCCAAAATGTCCTTAAATATCACGGTGTTATAAAAAATTTAATTTTTTGTCAATATTGTAGTCGATTTCAGTAGATTTTTAAACGCAGATTCCGATTCTGGTACCAGAATTTTTTATCTTTGTTCGATCTAAAGATATGTAGTGCTGAATAAACAAAAATATGCATTTTTAGGCATATTTGAGTAGTTATTAAAAAAGAATGGATCATGGTAAAATCCTTCAATAAGCCTTAAATGATGAAGTAGGCCCTAATGTATAACTTCACATTGTTCAATTAGTATGTTTGTATGTTATTTTAAAAAAAATTTAAAAACAAATTTTGAGAGCCCAACTTTTATAGAATTTGCATTTGAAAATTATAGAAAATGCTGATTAAAAATCTTCAGTTTGTATGAATCAAACACAAAAATTAGTATATTCATAACTATAATAATTGCAAAGATCCTTTTCAGTCTATAAAAAGAACGTTTTTTCTTTTTTTTTTTCTTCAACGTTTCGAAACGTTGTATCGAAAAAAAATTTCATAAAATCAATATTTGTGTTAGTACCTACAACTTCATATAACATCTTTGCAATATAATTTTTTTTTATAATTTATGTAATTTTTAAGGAAATCTAAGAGCAGGAAGATGTTATCAGAACAGGACGAAATTTTTTTACCTCCATTTTATGTTTGTACTAACCAAACCACTTCTTAAGATTTTTTATACCATCATTTTTTAAAAAATGTCCTACTTTTGAGGACTAAATAGAGCAGAAAGATACAATCAGAACGAAATGAAATTTTGAAGTTTACAGGTTTGTCACAATAGAGGAAAGTGGGGCGGATTTGATACCTTTTTTGAAGGGTCATATTTCTCGGATGTTTTTGGCAACAATTTAGAGTTTAATAATTGTTCGCAAATATTTATTATTGATCTCAGTAATTGTATAACCAATAACCTATAAAAAATCGTGTATCTACCTTATTAAGCATTTTCTTTAAAAAAAGTAAGTTTGTCAAATGTGTCCCGTGGAAGGGGCACCCTTGGTTATTGAAGGGGAGCATTTGACAAGTGTGTTTATTCTCATTAAGTACTTGAAATACCAGCTTTTAAATGTTTATACTGAAACCGCATTATTTAAACAAAAATTTAATACATTAGTGTATTTTTATATTGCCAGTAATGAAAAAATGTTATAAAAATAAAAAAGTAAAAGTAACGAGATCTTATTTGTCACAGGTAGATTATGCTTGAGAACACCAATCATATCCACTTATTTTAAATAATAGTTTCCAAAATTTATTTTAAAAATGTACTTTGTGCGGCATCGTGATGTGGAAGATGGATTTTCAGAGTACGGCAACTATAATTCAATTTTTTTGCGAAAAAGCTATAGCGATATCCTCAACAACCTTATCAAAAGCGCCCCTTGTAATGTGCCCCATACGCTCTCGGTGACTTTATATACAATATATTTTTTTTTTTTTTTTTATTTAGTCATATTAATATTAATCTGAATATGTAAATAAATAAAGAGTTATTCTTACCTCTTTTAATAAAACACTTTCATATAACAGCTAAGATCACTTTGAAAAATGCTTACGTATCTAGCTTTACCATAAAATTACATCAGCGCAACAAAAAACACAAAAACAAGAGTTGCTTTTTTTCGAGTTATGTAAAAAGTGTCAAACTTTGTGGCACTTCGTGAAATCACATGCTGTCAAATTGCACAAATAAAATTTATTAATATTATGGTGCGTCTACACCGAAAATGCTAAAGTCAAATGTGCCCCAAGGTCACATGTACCCCACTTTCACCTACCTGTCGAATGTGCCCTGAGCCAAATCGATGCTATGCACTTTTGGAATTCGCTCCGGCATATTGTTTATGTTTTTAGTGTTATTCAAAAGACAATTTAATAAATTACAAAATTGATGGTAAAACAAATTTCATTTATTACTTGAAATTCTAAGAAAATAGCGCTCAAACTTGAAATGAAGTAGTTTCAATGGATTGATTTCGGATTATGTCAAAAATTTTTCGACGTCTAATTCATATATGAAAAAAATGTTATTCATAGGGTTTTCTTAACCCTTTCTGTAGTGGAATTCCCCAACGCGTTAACGATGCTTTCCGATATTGTTAGGGCCAATTTTTCAGTGCGAGTTTAAACTCTAGTCAAATTAAATCGAGTTTAACTCACCAAAATTGGACGTTTAAACTCGGTTTAACTAGATATTTTAGCATTCGTTGAAGTTCAATTTACTTAAATTATCATATAATGTGTTTCTTTTATAAAACGAATTTAAACGTCCAATTTTTGTGAGTTAAGCTCGATTTAAGTTTACTAAAGTTTAAACTAGCACTGAAAAAATGGGGAATTTTTGGGAATTCCACTACCGGATATCCTTAATATCAAGTTTATGGTGCTTTGAAATTTTATATTTTCTTAGAAAATAACCCTAAATTTACATAATTTGGTATGTATGTATTAGTTCTAATTCCATTGGATAAATTCAGAGACTGAATCCGAGTCACTTATAAAAGATTGGATGCTAACAATTATAAATGCACTGCTTTATAATAAAAAAAATTGTTATTCCAGTGCTTCACTACTGTAGTATATATGTATATAGTGTAGACAACAACCATTTAAGTCTTTGAGATATTTATTGGAGCACAAACATAAACCGCGTTATGTTAAGTCTTAACAGAGAAATACTACTGTAACAGTATAAATAAAATAGCAGAATGTTCTTCACAGTAATCCAAATTATTTAAAATTGAGCTTATAAATGCACGTTGCCACCTTACGGACATAGCCTCGGTGGCGCAGTAGGCAGCGCGTAAGTCTCATAATCTTAAGGTCGTGAGTTCGAGCCTCACCCGGGGCATAATTTTTTATTTTCAAAAAGTAATTTTTTTTAAGTATATCTGAGCACTAAAACAGTGTTTTGTTATTATTGCAATAATATAGTTTCATTTTAAAGAACCATTAGCAATTTTAATCATATTTTTATGTAACCACAAATAAGAGCATATGGTCGGAAAAGTTTCTTTTGTGGTAAGATTTAGCTTTTTCAATGGGACCAGCGATACCGCAAGCGGTACAATTGTACCTTTTGAGGTACACTTTTACTGCCGGCAGTACGAAAGTACGCCTTTTTTCAAAAGGTACATTTTTTAATTTAAAAATTGTTCTTTTATAAATTTTGTTTCTTAATAAATTTTATATCTAAATGTGTTACCTTTACGTTCAGTGTGTAGGAGCTCTTAACTAAAGAGTTCTACCCCTAAAAAATCGATTATTTCGAGCTACTTGTCTCAAGCTTCCCGCCTTTAGCTTTACGTTATTTTTTGCCAGAGATATTTTTTGTTCACCAAATTTTTTGATTTTAATTGAAATTAACTGGGGGAGAGTAAATTTGTTTTGATAATTAAAGATATACATTATTTCTTTCTAAAATTAGAAGGGTACGTTTTTTACCCTTAGTAAAAACTTAGCAATAGGGATATTAACGATTCAGAGCACTTGCCAGTACAGTTGAGGACTTGAGGACACGTTCACTTTACAAAAACAAAGTACACGTACGTTAAAAATAAGCACAAGTGCTTTTCTACTGTAGCCTCAAACTTGAGGACTTAAGACTTGAGCAATTGTGCATTTGTACACTGGAAAAATTTTGACAGCTTTGAAGAAGTGATAATGCTGTGTTCACGAACACCAAACTGCACAACTGCAGAAGTCCTCAACTCCACAGGCAAGTGCACTGAATCGTAAATACCCCTATTTATTTTAAGGTAAGATTTTGGTTAAAAAAGTACGTTTTTGGTCAAAAAGTACATTTTTCTCAATCAAAAAGGTATACTTTAAAATTTTCTCATGGCATCACTGTATGGGGCCATTCAAGAATTACGTAAGCACTACAGGGGTAAGGTTTGTTCTGCTTGTTTTTGATGACATGGGGGTTGGGGGTCCGGATGGTGATTACATCAGCAGTATTTATTTTTTTATTTTTTCTAATTTTCTACAACATTTTTACAACAAAAATTAAATTCGCTATCACCTGGATTTCTTACATCATGCATGCACCAATGTTTACGTAAGCATGGGTGGGGGGGGGGGGTTGTAAGAGCTTTACTTACTATTGCTGACGAGGGGGAGGGGGGTTAATAATTGCAAAAATCTGCTTACGTAATACTTGAACGGCCCCTATGCTCATCTATCATCATTGTCATTATCAAAACTAACAGCTGTCATCGCATTACATCAATTCAATCAATGCGAATTAAATTTCATTGCGTTTCATCAATCAACTTGAATGCAATTTATTATAAAGCAAAATTAAACATGCGCTGCCTTCATTCATTCTATCGTCATGCTGCCGGACATAGAAAGGATGCATTAACAATATAAGCATTCACTCCATTTTCCGATTACATTTCCGGGTGCATCCCTTAAATCATGACTTGCTGCAAAACAATAAAAACTTGTATCTGCCAATAATCAAAACAATAGAAACTGTCATAGCGTTGGTTGGAGTTGCAACTGCAGTCGTTGCTGCTGTACTTACAGCACTCTGCTCATGATGAGTGCGTTGCGTTGCATTGTAATTGTTGTGTCCTTGTACATCTTTCCACATCATTTATTTTTGCGCAAATATAACGCAATCAATGAGTTGCTGCCAATAATTAAAATTGGAATATTTTGAGTCCTTGTGCTATTACATGCCCCATCCCTCATTGTCAAGGTTTGCACTTGGAAATTGCACGATTTTTATAGAGTGTGTTACGTGTGATCCTTAACATTTGAATGTTTATGCAAATGCAGCTAAGGGAAGGCTTGCAGTCACTCCTTCGAATGTTCTTAATTGCAGTTTTCTAACGATTCATTCAATATTTATTCTAGCTCTTTACCTTCCTAATTGCAGTTACTTCCGGCAGTTTAATGGTTTTTTTTTACAAAAACTATTTGGTACAGTTTTTTATAGTGATTTTTTTTCTTACATGTCTTTGTTTTTTATTTAAGTACACGTGAATGAGCTTCAAGTGTTTTTATATTGCCTGTTTTATGAGCTCTTGTTTGTTTTTGTTTGTGTGTTTTGCTTTATCCTTGAAGGAGGCGTTGTTATTGTTTACAAATTGTGGCAGAACTTATGAATTTCTTTAAAAAAAGCAGGGACCGTACCGGTTATGGTTTTTATCAAAAAAATCATATGTTAACAGTTATCATTAAACTTTTATTTTTTCCGACAAAAATGTTAGTTATTTTATGCCTTTTATTTTTTCAGGCAAAAATAACTGTTAGTTTTGTCTTTTATTTTTTCGGTCAAAAATATCAGGCAATTAGAATTTTTTTAAAGGTCGCTTGAACGACAAAAAAAGTTTAGTGCAATTTTCATTGTCTCAGCAGCGCGCACATTTTGAGATATTACACTTTTTTGTTTTAATAGTATTTTATATAGTCAAGCGGTCTTTGAAAAAATACAAATTGCCTGATATTTTTGACCGAAAAAATAAAAGGCACAAAATAACTGTTATTTTTTACCTAAGAAATAAAAGTCAAAAGTAACAGTTATTTTTGCCCGAAAAAATAAAAGGCAAAAAATAACAGTTAAATTTAACTTTTATAGTAACAGTTGAAAATTTAAAAGGCGTTTAATATTCTCGAAGATGCTACCATTACGATTATATTGGTTCATTTAAAAAAGCCCTCCGTCAACTTTTTCGTTATGCCTTTTTCGGTCCCTGAAAAAAAGTAGTAAAATATGCATTTGGATGGCTAAAATGCTGAGTTGATTAAATTACATACTGTAGTAAATATGTTTTTGGATCGCCATGTAATAATATTTTGGCGACAGGATCGCCACATAATTTTATTCGCGACATAGCATCGCTATGTAATGGTTCGAGATTATTTAAAAAAGGACTTGCGGATTTACTATTAATATTATAAGGTCCTGCCTAATTGGTTGCCGGCGAAGTTCGCCACTGGCGCTATTTCTGTTTTTATTACATTTACAGCCGTTCACTATTAAAAATTCACTAAAAAGTTGAAGTCGGCAGCTATTAAAGCTCAAGACTTATTTAAAAATGTAGCAAGGGACTTGGTAAGACAGCGAAAGCGTCAGTACCAGTTTACTTGCGTAATAGTTTTTTTTAAAATAAGGATCGTACGATTTATATCGTATATCTTTCCATAAAGAAAAAATATCTTTCCTTTTCAATATTTTCTATCGTAATGAAAATTTTATTTTATTATTTTGAAATATCTCAAATAATTTTCATTGAAGTACAAATTATATTTTAAAAGTATTTTAAAGTAAAGTAAAGTAAAGTATTTAAATATTTTAATAATATGACAAAGAGTGAAACTATATAAAGACAGTAATTGCAATCGTTACAAAAATGAATTAGTAGGCAGCTTGTTAGAAGCTCAAAACTAATTGATTTATTTTCAAATATGTTCATCCATTTATAGTAAGCATAACGGTATTTTGTCTTAAAGCTAGTAAACAATTGTTTGTGTAGTTTAGAATGTAAATAGAATCATATGTTCTTTAATTAGTGTAAAAGTAATAGTAGAATATCGTAATACATATTTGTAATTTGGTATTAATAGTTTAATATGTGTGAGTGAGTAGACTTATATTAATAGAAAAAGTAAACATAATCATATGTTAACATATTTGTGTAGGAGTAAAAAGTATAATATAATATCATATGTTTTGTATTCAGCCATATGGGTACATGTGTGCGAATGAGATAGATAGTAGTGCTTAGTATGAACATATGTTCTTATTGTTTGAATAATATCTTAGTATACCGAAGAGGTGCATTACTTTAACTTAGTTTGAATATTATTGTGCATGCTCTCGAAAATTCTTACAGTAGAGGTTTTTATATTATTACTTATTTTGAGAAAAGTATTTATAGCTTGTTTTATAATGAAATACATTAATTGTAAATTAAATATTTAAATAATTTGTATAGGTATACTACAATACAGTCAAATCTGGATGTAAAGAGCCCCTGAAACAGTGAAAAGCTCGAAATAGTGAACGTTTTAATAACTGACATTTCAAAGAATAACAAGCAAAAAAGTAAAAAAAAAAAGAAAACATTTTTAAGATTTAAGTGAAAACATAAACTTTCCTAAAAAAAAAATCAATTTTGAAAATGCGAACAATTTGGATACAATGAGCAGGCCTTGCAAAAATTAATTAACTTTATCCAGATTCTACTGTAGTTGCAATGTTATGAATGTTCTATTACTATGTATTTAACTAAATCTTTGATTCAATCATATAGGATATGTAGCCATTTGACGTTTACTCACAAGAATTAATTAATGAAACTTTTTCATTGTACGAAATTTCCAAAGGTACTTTTGACTGCTACGTTATATACTACATTTTCTATAACTTGTTTTGACTCAGAATTATATTATGAGTAGTATTAAAAAATATAACCGCCCCGTTTAGTTTCAATTTGAAAACACTAAAACTTATCTATTATTAGTCATATTTACACAGCGAATAGGATTCCTTACTTAAATCTCGTTCATAAAAATTAAGCTTGCCTGTCATAAACGCTGTTTTTAAATCATCAAAATATTAAGAAAGCATTTAGGCGAACAATTTTTTGAAAATTCTGTTTTTAATTGATTATGGTTGCAAAACTATTCAAAGATATGTAAAAAATCAATTAAGTTCGCTTTTAATTCAGATTCTACAGTGCTTAAAACCCGGTGCGCCAGAAACTTTTAAGTAACCAGAGTAACTTTAAATGCGTTTTTGTTGAAGCATACTTTTTTTGAAACGGGCCACATTTTTCATTTAAATCTTTTTGTAATGTAATTTTACACACCTTTTACTAAAATGAGCTTCTTTGCAAAATTTTTCTAGTTTTTACACGCAACAGTATGGTTAAAAATAACATAAATTTTACTACTTTTTCGTGGCTTTATGATTTTTCTTAATTTTCATTCCATTTTGGTAAAAGATGTGCATTCAAAAGTCTATTTTCAAATGCATTTTTTTTCTGTTTGTTTTAAAATGCTCTTGAGCTGAGCTATGATGTGGGTTGATTTTGACCATTTTTTAAGTACACAAACTTCAGCACCATCTTCATATATTCAGAATATATGTTAGAAAATTTTGTTATTTAAACTGATGATGTAAAATGAACTCGCAAATAAAGTTTTTCGAATTATACTTTTTTAAAAAACAACTCCCAAAATATACCCTAATATTAACCGATTTTCCCTATAATCTCCCTTAAGTGTAATGGAAAAATGGAAAAAGCAGTCTTTTTTAAAAAAAGTGTAGCAAAAGAAGAACTACTTTTTAAAAAAGAAGGACTCATACGTTTTTTGAGAAGACAACACAACCCCGTTTGTCATTAATTTCAGAGAGAGAATATGTGTTTGTTTACATAAAGTAAGGATATGTCAAATATATACTTAACCTACCTCCAGGAAAAATCGGAAGGCTTCCATCTAAAAGTGATAAAGAAACATTCCCCACCGTATCTTTTGAAAGCTTAAGGCTAGTTTTGTATTTATATTGTTTCCAAACCGTATCTGTTGGAAACTTAAGAGAAGTTTTGTATTTATATTGTTTCCAAACCGCTTCTTTAAGAATGCATTTGGAAACTTTTATTTATTGTCAAGCAATGACAATAGAAAATATTAATATCATTCTTTTCTAGCCGCTTACTGCAGAATTTGATAGTCTAGTGATAGCGCGCTCGACTGTCGCTCAGGGGTCCCGGGTTCGAATCCTGGTCGAATCCATTTTCATAACAAGGGAGAGGAATGTTTCCACATGACTTTTGAACACAGCGGGGAGGAATGTTTCCCTCTAATGACATGCTATGTAAAAAAAGCAATAGAGTGTGCAACAAAGGGGAATGCTTCCTTCATTCCATGGAATGTTTCCTGGTAACATCCAGGAATGCTCACATTTCCTGGAGGGCTTATTCTGATGGAATCATGACTAAATCTATGTGTTCGACAGGGTTGCCAGAACGCCCAATCGGACGAGACGGCTTGTTTTGTCAACAAAAGGCATATTTTCAAGAATTTTTTTTACAACACATATTATAGATTTATTATGAAAATTATAATATTCTAATACAAAAAACTTTTTAACAAAAAAAAAACCAACTTCAAAACCACTACAAAGTAAAAAATAATTTTAAATTACTTTTCACTTTAATTCTTAGTCAAATTTGATAATTTCTTTATACATAATAACTAATTGGAAATCTTATTATTATAATTCTTTTTCTATTTTATATTTTTATCTTAAATAAATTAATTTCTCCATGAATGTAAAACCTTTAACCGTAGTCCTACGTTGAGAAAAACTTTAAAATTCCACGTTGAGGTTTAGATGAGGAATTGAAGTTTTTAAATATTTTGAAAAAAATTATAATTAGATAACACAAAGAACATGATTTTGGTCTACACTTAGCATAAAACAAAAATCATGTAAGCTTGCTTTTATCCCAAAACAAAACGGTTTTGGAAATATATAAAAATTAAAAAATGTGTAGTTTTGTACTTTTTATATGATTTAAATACAAATTCTAAATATTTGATAGTTTAAATCATATTTGATCTTAAATACAAATTCTAGTTATTTGATAGTTTAAAATCGTTTATTGAGCTTTAGGTCAAAGTCAGAACAATTAATTGTTCTAACGAATCTTTCCAAAGAAACAACAAAAACAACAACCTTTTTTCAATATGAAAAGGTAAAAATCACTAGCTGATTTTATTGCAATTTCGGCCCTGCTAAAGGCTTCATCAGAAATCTTTGTGATACCCGTGTAAGCGCGCACTAGCGCACTGCACCACAGAGGCGATGAGATTTTAAGTGTCAATTTCACAGTTTCTCCCATTTCATATTTTTCACATTTGTTGTTGTATTTTTGCTTTACTTTAGTCTTTATGCTTATGTTATTTATGATAATAATACAAAATAGAAAAACAGTTATAATTATAAGATTTCCAATTTAATAATATATATAAATAAATTATCAAATTTGACTTAGAATTAATGTGAAAATTAATATAAAATTTATCTGTTGTCGACTACAAAGCCGCCTTCGACAGCCCAATAAGGAAGCACCTGTACTCCACCATGTCTGAATTTGGTATTCCTGCAAAACTAATACGACTTTGCAGGATGACACTGAGCAACACCAGCAGCGCAGTTAAAATCGGGAAGGACCTCTCCCCACCATTTATTACCAAACGAGGTTTCAGACAAGGTGATTCCTTATCGTGCGACTTTTTCAACCTAATGATGGAAAAGATCATCCGAGCTGCTGATCTGAGACGTAGTGGCACAATATTCTACAAAAGTGTTATACTGCTTGCGTATGCAGTACATCAATATCATTGGCCATAATACGCGCGAAGTCAGTGCAGCATTTTCCAGATTAGAAAGAGAGTCAAGTCGAATGGGTCTGTCAGTGAATGCAGATAGGAGGAAATACTTGGCCTCAACAAACAAACAGTTCCAGCGTCTTGGAACCCATGTTACCGTTAACAATACCTCCTTCGAAGTTGTGAAGAACTTCGTTTATCTGGGATCCAGCATTAATTCAACCAACGACATCAGCATTGAGATCAAACGAAGAATAACTCTTGCCAACAGGTGTTACTTTGGGCTCAGTAGGCAATTGAGAAGCAGAGCCCTCTCTCGACGAACGAAAATTACGCTCTATAAATCGCTCATCATGCCCGTCCTACTTTACGCATCACAAACCTGGACGCTGAGCAGTTTAGATGAAAAGACTTTAGGAGCATTCGAGAGAAAGATTCTTCGTAAGATCTACGGACCAATCTGCGTCAATGGCGAGTACCGAATACGGTGGAATGATGAACTGTAGGAGCTGTACGCTGACATCGACATAGTCAAGCGCATTAAAATCGAGCGGCTTCGCTGGCTTGGTCATGTTCAGCATCTGAAAGACGATGCTCCAGTGAAGAAAACATTCGATTCGGTACCCAGCGGCGGTCAACGCAGAAGAGGACGTCCGCATCTTCGTTGGAAAGACCAAGTAGAGGACAACCTGACGAAGCTTGGAATTTCCAACTGGCGCCAGCAAGCGAAAGACAGAAATAGCTGGCGCAAATTCTTAGATGAGGCCAAGACCGACATACGGTTGTAGCGCCAACTAAGTAAGTAGTAAGTAAGTAATATAAAATAATATAATTTTTTACTTTGTAGTGGTTTTGAAGTTGGGTTTTTTTTTTTTTTTTTTTGTTAAAAAGTTTTTATTTTTTCCTTTTTAGAGATTATGATAAAATTTTGCCCATTATTGTAACAAATTTTGGTACCCTAGTATCAACAATAACTGAGAAACAGTATTTTTCTTGTATTGCCACGCCCTTTTGTTCAATAAAGCTTACTTTCTTGACCGTAAATTTTAATTATTATTCCTAAAACCTAATTCCTAATTCCTATACCTAACTTCAGTATCCTAGTGGAAATATTATTCAAGTAACGGCGTTTTTCTAACATTGCCACGCTTTTGTCGAATAACGCCCACTTTCTTGACCATAATTTGTTATAATTGTTCCTACCCCTGTACCAATTTCCAGCACCCTAGTGTCAATATTAACTGTGATACAGTATTTTTTATATTGCCATGCCTTTTTTTCCAACAACGCCCACTTTATTCACCGTAAATTTTCATAATTATGCCTACCCCTGTGCCTAATTTCAGAAGCCTAGCGTCAATATTATTCGACTTACAGCGTTTTTCTTATATTGCCACGCCCTTTATCGAATAATGCCTACTTTTTTTAAATTGTTAATAATTGTGACTAACCCTGTACTAAATTTCAGTACTCTAGTGTTAATATTATTCGATACACAGAGTGTTTCTTATATTGCCACGCCCCTGTGTTGAATACCGCCCACTTTTTTAATCGGGCACCTCCGCGTCTAATGTCTTTCTGTTGACAAAAAATTTGCTGCAATCGGGCGAGTACTTTAGAAGTTTATTTATTTATTTATTCAGTCTACGGATGATAATATCTTACAGACTATATACAAAAGTTTCTTAAATATCTTAACTAATACACAATTAATTACTTAATTAAATAACGCAAAAAGATTTAATTTAAAGCGGCGTTCAATTGAATTAAAATCAAGGACGTTCGCATAATAATTACAAAGTAAAATGCATCTATTAATAGGCTCATTTGCGGCGTAATTTGTTCTATGAGTTCTAGCTTCAAATAGTCTATTAGTCCTCAAAGATCTTGGAGGCTCATAAAAAACGAAACGATCTCGTATGTCACTACAATTTATTTTGCCAGAAAGAATGTGGTATACGAATAACAGAGAGTACGAGGTTCTTCTGTCATTTAAAGATTGCAAGCCAAGGAGCTTGCGTCGAGAATTATAGGAAGGAAGACCATGAGGCCAATACATCTTTTTAAGCGCATATCTGGTTATGCTCCACTGAACTCGTTCAATACGATTAGAATGCTCAACATAGAAAGGATTCCAAATGATGGAGCAGTATTCAATTACGCTACGAACCAATGCTACATAAAGTGATTAGATTGTCATTGGGTCTCTAAAGTTTTGCGTATTTCTCTTTATAAATCCGACCATAGCGTAAGATTTTGAGATGATATAATCAATGTGATAGTTAAAACTAAAATTTGAATGAAATATTACACCTAAGTCCTTCATCTCTTGCTTGCGTATTAACTGGAGACCACTTATTTCAAAATAATAAAAAATAGGATTTATGCTTCTCAAATAAATCTTCAAATGTCACAACAGAACATTTTGAAAAATTTAAACTAAGGCTGTTTAGAGTACACCAATCATGGAATCGTGTAAGGTCACTCTGAAGCTTAAGACAATCAGACGATTTTGAGATTTTAAAGAAGAGTTTAACATCATCGGCGAACATTTAACATTTAGAAAATTTAAAGCATTTTGGTAAATCATTTATGAAAATTAGGAAGAGTAATGGTCCACATTGAGTGCCTTGAGGAATTCCAGATGAGGCATCAATAAGAACCTCAGAAGTTGTTGTTCCTATTTTCACAACAAGTTTTCTGTTTATTAAAAAACTTTTTAAGAACTTAAGCAAAATATTTGAAAGACCATATTTACTCAACTTCAGCAGTAAAATGTTAAGATCAACTTTATCGAAAGCTTTCGAAAAATCAGTATATATAACATCTAATTGCTTATAACTTTGTAATGTATCAACAATATTGCCTGAAATCAACGCCAGATTTGTACAAGTTGATTTTCCAGGCAAAAATCCATGTTGACAGTCGCATTTTGCAGTCCTTAGGTGATCAAATAACTTGTTTTCGATGTACAACCAACTTGAGAACCTCCTCCTCTTTGAAGTCGGTTATAAATTTGAAGAATACTTAAAAAATACTGGTACAAAAATATAAAGAAATAACGAATTTATTGCAGTTCTCCGCTGGTGCCTTGCAAAATTTTTTTTTTTTTGCGGTGACCGCTATTCCTCAGCACTGGATTATCTGAAATCAAAAAACAAATTGTTTTGATTAGTTTCTCCCTCAATTGACGCCAAGGTTTTTTTATTTTATCAATTTTTAAATTTTTTGCATCATTTTAAAGTTGAAATGCCGATTTTTTGACAATAAAACGACCTATTTGTTATTGTCAGATTGATACTAATTGAAAAATTTTAAAGACTCGACGCCACTCGATAGCTATTTGTATGTAGAATATGTGTTCAAATTTTAAAACGAATCCGACTTTAAAATTACATGTTTGGGAAAATCGATTCAAAGTTTATATACTCGTACATCCCAGTATGAGGGCCGGTTGCTTGAAACGCTGAATCTTCGTTAGTTTTGCTCGACATGTTGTACATTCACAAAAAAAGTTCAACAAAAAACAGTTTTAAACCTTATCCCCCCCCTTAACAAAATTTATTGTGTTTTTTAAAATCTTTTCCTTTTTCAATATCCGGTTCACGCAATTAGAGGGACTTTCCAAGTTTTTTTGGGCCCACAACTACGCGACGGTGAATACGTCTTTGGACTTGCTCACATCTTTGCCAGTTTCAACGATACTTTCGTCCATGTTACTGATTTGTCCGGCAGGGAAACTATTGCCCGCGTCACTGGTGGCATGAAAGTAAAGACTGACTTTTAATAAAAACTATTGTTTATTTATTTATTTATTTATTTATTTATTTATTCATTTATTTATTTATTTATTTATTTATTTATTTATTTATTTATTTATTTATTTATTTATTTATTTATTCATTTATTTATTTATTTATTTATTTATTTATTTATTTATTTATTTATTTATTTATTTATTTATTTATTTATTTATTTATTTATTTATTTATTTATTTCTTTATTTATTTATTTATTTATTTATTTATTTATTTATTTATTTATTTATTTATTTATTTATTTATTTATTTATTTATTTATTTATTTATTTATTTATTTATTTATTTATTTATTTATTTATTTATTTATTTATTTATTTATTTATTTATTTATTTATTTATTTATTTATTTATTTATTTATTTATTTATTTATTTATTTATTTATTTATTTATTTATTTATTTATTTCTTTATTTATTTATTTATTTATTTATTTATTTATTTATTTATTTATTTATTTATTTATTTATTTATTTATTTATTTATTTATTTATTTATTTATTTATTTATTTATTTATTTATTTATTTATTTATTTATTTATTTATTTATTTATTTATTTATTTATTTATTTATTTATTTATTTATTTATTTATTTATTTATTTATTTATTTATTTATTTATTTATTTATTTATTTATTTATTTATTTATTTATTTATTTATTTATTTATTTATTTATTTATTTATTTATTTATTTATTTATTTATTTATTTATTTATTTATTTATTTATTTATTTATTTATTTATTTATTTATTTATTTATTTATTTATTTATTTATTTATTTATTTATTTATTTATTTATTTATTTATTTATTTATTTATTTATTTATTTATTTATTTATTTATTTATTTATTTATTTATTTATTTATTTATTTATTTATTTATTTATTTATTTCTTTATTTATTTATTTATTTATTTATTTATTTATTTATTTATTTATTTATTTATTTATTTATTTATTTATTTATTTATTTATTTATTTATTTATTTATTTATTTATTTATTTATTTACTAGCTGAAACCCGGCGCGTTGCTGCCACTCTCCCTATTCAAACGCCCATAAAATGTTATCAGTTAAACAGCATGTCTAAATTGAGGTAGAATACTGAATTCCGAGACTGTGCGACCTATATCCACAAAGCCATTCGATATAACAAATTAGGGTTGTATAGGAAGTGCCACGCCCTCTTGATCACCGCTCATAGAATGTAATAAATTAAACTGCATGTGTACATGGAGGTTGAATACCGAATTCCAAAACTGTGCGACATATATCTCCAAAACTATTCGATAGCACAAATTTAGGTTGTATGGGAGGTGCCACTGCCCTTTTCCTTACGCCCATAAAATTTAACCAATGAAACTGCATGTGTAAATTGAGGTCGAATACTGAATTCCGAGGCTGAGTTACCTATAACTCCAAAGCTATTCGATATCGCAAATTTGGGTTAAGTTGGAGGTGCCACGCCCCCCGACAAACTCTAAAAAATTTTATCAGTAAATCTGCATGCGTAAATTTTGGTCAAATACTGAATTCCGATGCTGTGCGACCTATAACTCCAAAGCTATTTGATAGCACAAAGTTGGGTTGTATGGGAAGTGTCACTCCCCTTTTCCCTACGCCCATAAAATGTAAGAAATGAAAGTGCATGTATAAATTTAGGTCGAATACCGATTTCTTACGCTGTCAACCTATAACTTCAAAGCAATTCGATATTGCAAATTTGGGATGTAAGGGAGATGTCAGGCCTCCCTGTCCAACGCCCATAAAAAAAATCATTGAAACTGCATGTGCAAATTGAGGTCAAAAACTGAATTCCAAAGCTGAATTCCTATAAATTCAAAGCTATTCGATATCACCAATTTGGGTTGTATGAGAGGTGCCTCTCCCCCTTGTCCAACTCCCATAAAATTTCATCACTGAAACGGTACGTCTAAATTGTGGTCGAATACCGAATTTCTAAGCTGTGCAACCCATAACGCTATTCGATAACACAAATTGTTTTTATATTAATGGGAGGTAAAAGAAGGTGTGGCATTTCTTCTTAAACCATCTCGTACTCAAAGCAAAGCCACTTACAAAATTTGAGCTCAATCGGACCAATAGTTTTGGAGTATTGTGATATTTCCAAAAGTAGGCGTAGATGAAGTGTGACAACGCCCGTTTTTATTAAAGTTTTAATTTAATACGACCAAAACCTTATTAAATATAGCCTTTTTATTGATTTGTGGGCGATAAAAGGGGTGTGGCATTACTTTTTTCCTAAACCTTTGCGTAGCAGTTACGAACAAACCAGTAGAAGGAAGTATCCTATTTGGTCTAGTCGTTTTCAAGTTTTAAGCATCCGAACAAATCACGATTCATTTTTATATGTAAAGATATTGATTTGTGGGCGCTAAAAGTGGGCGTGAAAACATTTATGTATCGTGACTGCCTCTTGGATCACTTACACAGCAAGTTTCAGTATAAAAATGTGTAGAACTCCGGAATTGCCATGATTTCGAAAAAGTGAGCGTATATATATTGCGACGAAAAAGTTATTTTTGTACAGTTACTGACAGTTACCATCTGAACAAAATGATAATATCTTAGTTTTTACGATCGAAACCGTCTGATATATATCCCTTATTTGGTTTGTGGTCGATAGCGCAAATTTGGCTTGTATGGGAGGAACCACGCCCCCTCGTCCAAACGTTACCAAACCTCACAGGAACAATCTATCTCCTCGGCAAACGTTGTTCTGCCACAACTACCTATAACTCCAACTCCGCCTTACTGCTATACACAAAAATGTCAAGAAATGTCAAATATATTCACCATATTCAGTACAGCTGCCGAAAGTAGCCATGTGCACTAAATAACCACATTTTAGTCTAATACGATCAAAACCGTGCGAAATATAGCATTTTTGTTGTTTTGCAAGCGGTAAAAAGGGGTGCGGTAAAATGTTTCCCTTGAGCCATCTCGTAATCGAAACAAATCGACTGCCCAAATTTCAGCTCAATTTAGGTTAAGCCTGGCGCACTTTACTTCACTGGACGCTAACTCCCCGAAAAGTGAGTTTAACTAAAGTAGGGCAGGCCTATTTTTAGTGCACATGCCGAGAGTAACCATATGTACTGAATTACAAAATTTTTGTCTAATACGACCCAAACCGTTGAAATAAAACGTTTTCATTGGTTTTTGGGCGGTAAAAGGGGGGCGTGGAGACCAATTTTTAGTACAGTTGCTAACAGTAACCGTACAAACTAAGCCAACATTTTAGCTCAATCGACCCAGTAGTCAATTTTGATGGTTTCTTAAAAAGTGGGTGTGGCTATATAGCGATGACGCCCTTTTTTAGTAAAATTGCCGAAAGTAACCATACAAACTTAAGAATCATATGTTAGTCTCATACGGCCAAAACTGCATGAAATATAGCATTTTCACTGATTTGTGGGCGCAAAAGGGGGCGTGGAAACCAATTTTTCGTACAGTTACTGTCAGTAACTTCACAAACCAAAGTACCAAATTTAAGTCTTATACGACCAAAACCATCTGAAATAAACAAATAAACCATTTTCATTTACTTGTGGGCGGTAAAAGGGGGCGTGGAAACCCATTTTTAGGACAGTTGTCGACAGTAACCGTACATACTAAATTACAAAATTTTAGCCATATACGACCCAAACCGACTGAAATATAACATTTTTATTGATTTGGGGGCGGTAAAAGGGGGGTGTGGCAAATTTTTTTCCTCAACCATCTCGTACCTGAAACAAATCGACTGCCAAAATTTCAGGTCAATCGGTTCAGTAGTTTTGGAGTCTGTAGACATCACACAGCCAGACACACATCGTTTTGCTTTAAATATATATAGATATTGATTTGTGGGCGTTAAAAGTGGGCGTGAAAACATTTATAAATTGTGTTCGTCTCTTGGAGCACCTAAACAGCAAGTTTCACTGTAAAAATGTGCAGAACTCCGGAATTGCCATGATTTCGGAAAAGTGGGCGTATTTATATAACGACCACGCCCATTTTTTGTACAGTTACCGACAGTAACCATCTGAACAAAATCACCAAATCTTAGTTTTTTACGATTGAAACCGTGAGACATTTTCTTTTTTTTTGTTTGTGGTCGATAGAGCAAATTTGGCTTGTATGGGAGGTACCACGCCCCCTTCTCCAATCGTTACTAAACCTCACAGGAACACTCTCAAGATGTGTCTTTATTTTCCCTGAAAATTTCATAAAGATCGGTTGAGCGGTTTTGGAGTCTATACGTGATATAGCCACATACCCACATACCCACATACATACATCCATTTTTATATATATAGATTTATTTATTTATTTATTTATTTATTTATTTATTTATTTATTTATTTATTTATTTATTTATTTATTTATTTATTTATTTATTTATTTATTTATTTATTTATTTATTTATTTATTTCTTTATTTATTTATTTATTTATTTATTTATTTATTTATTTATTTATTTATTTATTTATTTATTTATTTATTTATTTATTTATTTATTTATTTATTTATTTATTTATTTATTTATTTATTTATTTATTTATTTATTTATTTATTTATTTATTTATTTATTTATTTATTTATTTATTTATTTATTTATTTATTTATTTATTTATTTATTTATTTATTTATTTATTTATTTATTTATTTATTTATTTATTTATTTATTTATTTATTTATTTATTTATTTATTTATTTATTTATTTACTAGCTGAAACCCGGCGCGTTGCTGCCACTCTCCCTATTCAAACACCCATAAAATGTTATCAGTTAAACAGCATGTCTAAATTGAGGTAGAATACTGAATTCCGAGACTGTGCGACCTATATCCACAAAGCCATTCGATATAACAAATTAGGGTTGTATAGGAAGTGCCACGCCCTCTTGATCACCGCTCATAGAATGTAATCAATTAAACTTCATGTGTACATGGAGGTTGAATACCGAATTCCAAAACTGTGCGACATATATCTCCAAAACTATTCGATAGCACAAATTTATGTTGTATGGGAGGTGCCACTGCCCTTTTCCTTACGCCCATAAAATTTAACCAATGAAACTGCATGTCTAAATTGAGGTCGAATACTGAATTCCGAGGCTGAGTTACCTATAACTCCAAAGCTATCCGATATCGCAAATTTGGGTTAAGTTGGAGGTGCCACGCCCCCCGAAAAACTCTAAAAAATTTTATCAGTAAATCTGCATGCGTAAATTTTGGTCAAATACTGAATTCCGATGCTGTGCGACCTATAACTCCAAAGCTATTTGATAGCACAAAGTTGGGTTGTATGGGAAGTGTCACTCCCCTTTGCCCATAAAATGTAAGAAATGAAAGTGCATGTATAAATTTAGGTCGAATACCGATTTCTTACGCTGTCAACCAATAACTTCAAAGCAATTCGATATTGCAAATTTGGGATGTAAGGGAGATCAAATCACAATTCATTTTTATATGTACAGATATTGATTTGTGGGCGCTAAAAGTGGGCGTGAAAACATTTATGTATCGTGACTGCCTCTTGGAGCACCTACACAGCAAGTTTCAGTATAAAAATGTGTAGAACTCCGGAATTGCCATGATTTCGAAAAAGTGAGCGTATATATATTGCGACGAAAAAGTTATTTTTGTACAGTTACTGACAGTTACCATCTGAACAAAATTATAATATCTTAGTTTTTACGATCGAAACCGTCTGATATATATCCCTTATTTGGTTTGTGGTCGATAGCGCAAATTTGGCTTGTATGGGAGGAACCACGCCCCCTCGTCCAAACGTTACCAAACCTCACAGGAACAATCTATCTCCTCGGCAAACGTTGTTCTGCCACAGACCGCCTTACTGCTATACACAAAAATGTCAAGAAATGTCAAATATATTCACCATTTTCAGTACAGCTGCCGAAAGTAGCCATGTGCACTAAATAACCACATTTTAGTCTAATACGATCAAAACCGTGCGAAATATAGCATTTTTGTTGTTTTGCAAGCGGTAAAAAGGGGTGCGGTAAAATGTTTCCCTTGAGCCATCTCGTAATCGAAACAAATCGACTGCCCAAACTTCAGCTCAATTTAGGTTAAGCCTGGCGCACTTTACTTCACTGGACGCTAACTCCCCGAAAAGTGAGTTTAACTAAAGTAGGGCAGGCCTATTTTTAGTGCACTTGCCGAGAGTAACCATATGTACTGAATTACAAAATTTTTGTCTAATACGACCCAAACCGTTGAAATAAAACGTTTTCATTGGTTTGTGGGCGGTAAAAGGGGGGCGTGGAGACCAATTTTTAATACAGTTGCTAACAGTAACCGTACAAACTAAGCCAACATTTTAGCTCAATCGACCCAGTAGTCAATTTTGATGGTTTCTTAAAAAGTGGGTGTGGCTATATAGCGCTGACGCCCTTTTTTAGTACAATTGCCGAAAGTAACCATACAAACTTAAGTATCATATGTTAGTCTCATACGGCCAAAACTGCATGAAATATAGCATTTTCACTGATTTGTGGGCGCAAAAGGGGGCGTGGAAACCAATTTTTCGTACAGTTACTATCAGTAACTTCACAAACCAAAGTACCAAATTTAAGTCTTATACGACCAAAACCGTCTGAAATAAACCATTTTCATTTATTTGTGGGCGGTAAAAGGGGGCGTGGAAACCCATTTTTAGGACAGTTGTCGACAGTAACCGTACATACTAAATTACAAAATTTTAGCCATGTACGACCCAAACCGACTGAAATATAACATTTTTATTGATTTGGGGGCGGTAAAAGGGGGGTGTGGCAAATTTTTTTTTTCAACCATCTCGTACCTGAAACAAATCGACTGCTAAAATTTCAGGTCAATCGGTTCAGTAGTTTTGGAGTCTATAGACATCACACACCCAGACACACATCGTTTTGCTTTATATAAATATATAGATATTGATTTGTGGGCGTTAAAAGTGGGCGTGAAAACATTTATAAATTGTGTTCGTCTCTTGGAGCACCTAAAGAGCAAGTTTCACTGTAAAAATGTGCAGAACTCCGGAATTGCCATGATTTCGAAAAAGTGGGCGTATTTATATAACGACCACGCCCATTTTTTGTACAGTTACCGACAGTAACCATCTGAACAAAATCCCCAAATCTTAGTTTTTTACGATTGAAACCGTGAGATATTTTTCTTTTTTTTTGTTTGTGATCGATGGAGCAAATTTGGCTTGTATGGGAGGTACCACGCCCCCTTCTCCAATCGTTACGAAACCTCACAGGAACACTCTCAAGATGTGGCTTTATTTTCCCTGAAAATTTCATAAAGATCGGTTCAGCGGTTTTGGAGTCTATACGTGATATAGCCACATACCCACATACCCACATACCCACATACATACATCCATTTTTATATATAAGAAGATATAGATATTGATTTGTGGGCGTTAAAAGTGGGCGTGAAAACATTTATAAATTGTGTTCGTCTCTTGGAGCACCTAAAGAGCAAGTTTCACTGTAAAAATGTGCAGAACTCCGGAATTGCCATGATTTCGAAAAAGTGGGCGTATTTATATAACGACCACGCCCATTTTTTGTACAGTTACCGACAGTAACCATCTGAACAAAATCCCCAAATCTTAGTTTTTTACGATTGAAACCGTGAGATATTTTTCTTTTTTTTTGTTTGTGATCGATGGAGCAAATTTGGCTTGTATGGGAGGTACCACGCCCCCTTCTTCAATCGTTACGAAACCTCACAGGAACACTCTCAAGATGTGGCTTTATTTTCCCTGAAAATTTCATAAAGATCGGTTCAGCGGTTTTGGAGTCTATACGTGATATAGCCACATACCCACATACCCACATACCCACATACCCACATACCCACATACATACATCCATTTTTATATATAAGATTTATTATTCAACTATAAACAAGTTTGTTCTGCAGTTACTAAAAATTATCTTAAAATTAAACAAGAATTTAAAAATATAATATTAGCTTAACATAATACAATTTCTAAAAGAGACCCTAGTATGGGTTATATCAATATTGCTTCAAATTGCATTAAAAGAAAAACTCATATTATAAACAGGGTTCTACCATAATTTGTCCTGCGATATGGAATTTGAAAAAACTGTCTGCGCCTAAAATTCCTTTCGGGCGCATATATACCAAATAAAGCAAGCAATGGTGCACAATCTAAGTGATTCATGAATATATCATGAGCAAATATAGCCAAAAAATACTTTCTTCTAAACTCTAAGGTTTTCAAGCCTAAAAGCGCACAACAGGAGTCATAAGTCGGCACAAACTTCCACCGAAGTTTTCTAAACACTAGCCGAGTAAAACGTCTCTGAATATTTTCAATTCTAGAAATATGCACAGCATATCGAGGGTCCTAGACAACACAACAATACTCCAAACTTGATCTAACCAAAGAGAAGAAAATTGACTTTAGAGTAAAGGGAGCTAAGAACTCCTTAGTGTTGCGCATGATGAAACCCATCGTTGCATAAGCTTTGGAAATAACAGCATCATAACTATTACCAAAAGTAAGTTTTTTGTCAAAAATTACTCCCAAATCCATTTTAATTTCAACTCTTAAGATTATATCTGAGCACAAAGTAAAGTTGCCTACAATTAATTGCTGTTTCATGGTAAATGACATTACACTACATTTAATAACATTAAAATATAACTTATTGACATCACACCACTTCTGCAAGCCATCCAAATCCTGTTGAATAAATTGACAGTCTACTGAAGAATTAATAATTTTAAATAACTTCACGTCATCAGCATACATGAGACATCTCGAAAACTGGACATAGTTTGGAAGGTCGTTAATAAATAAGACAAACAAAAGCGGACCAAGATGACTGCCTTGGGACACACCAGAAAAATTATCAATATATTTAGAGCGGTATTTACCAATCCTAACCGCTTGTCTACGACCGAACAGGTAATTCTCTAGCCACCTTAGCAAGAAGGAGTGAAAACCCAGTTTACCAAGTTTCCTTATTAAAACTAAGTGCTGGACTCTATCGAGTGCTTTCGCAAAATCTGTAAAAACTACATCTAACCTACATCTACATCTAATCTGTAAAAACTACTTGTTAACCTCTCTCCACATCGCTTGCTATAAAGTGAGTAAATAGCGCAAGATTTGTTGAGGTAGATCTGCCAGACACAAAAACGTGTTGACACTCCGATACTGCGCCTTTGATGCAAGAATATATTTTCTTTTTTACCAGAGATTCAAATAGTTTTGGAATAAGTGGTAATTTGGATATAGGTCGATAGTTTGCAATATTTTGCCTCGACCCCGATTTAAAAATTGGATCTATCTCGGATATTTTCCATACATTTAAAAATTCTCCCTTTTTAAGGGATTGGTTAAAAAGAAAGGTTAGAGGTTGAAAAAGTGCCATAGCACAATATTTTAGATAGATTGGAGGAATATTGTCAGGGCTACATTTCTTCTTCGAATCTAAGCTAATTAATTCTCGATATACCTCTTCTCCAGATAAGGTTAAGGAACCAAGATCTGTAATAGGAATAACATTAAACTCAGACGCAACATCATTAATTGATTGGTCATAGCACTTAATAACTAATTGAGAATTCTGATATATGAAACTTCAGGCGCGTACCCAGAAAATATTGTCAGGGGATTATTAATTTTTTTTATTTGGACGTATTCAAATTTGTTTTATATAAGCTAATCTTAAGTCTAGTCTTCTTTTATTTCCGGCTTGTGCATTTAAAATTTCTTCCGTGGTCACTTCCACATCCCTGTGAACATTAAGAAAAGCTGAGTCTTCAAAGCGACGAAATAAAGTCCTTTCGCTTTAACCGACTAAAACCGGCAACGTTGCACCAAACCTTCAGGAATCGGCTTATTGATGGATATATCATTGCATAGAAAAATTAAGAGATTCGATAAACGTTACAGGTCGATTTGTCTGATTCAAGCAGAGCCTACCAATATGAGGTACATAATATTGGTCAAAATCAATATATACACTGAAAAAATCATCACGTTTTAAAATTCAACGTAATTCCTGTTTTTTCATACGAAATTTAACAAATTTTTAAGCAAATTTTTTTATATTTTGCAATAAAATTGTCTTTTAATTTTTAAAATGAGCTGCTATTGGCAAATATAGAATGGCTATACTAAAATCAGCGCATTTAAAGTCTTCATATTTGCGTTGCCATATGGCAATCACATGGTGATTCGGGTTAAACAAATTTCGTCAAAGTAGGAACGAATTATTTACAATACGGGTATTCACGGGTTGATGCGAAACGCAGTTGCGACGATGCGAAAATGCCAGATTGCGAACTTTTGCATCACTCCAACAACAAACACATTGGAAGTAATTTTGCAACTCTTCTTGAATTACCCACTGCCTAAACCTATTGCGAGAACGCACAAGCAGTGATGCTAAACAGCTGATTCATGTTTTGGTTTTTCTCAAACATAAGGTCTGTTCACTAACAAAAAATTGTTACAAATTGTTACAAGTTTTTACTAGTAAAGCGTTCACGAACTCGAAAAACTTGCAACGAGAGAAGAAATCGAGAGCGTAAAAAATTGAAAGAGAAAAAAGTAGCTGCAAGTTTCTGCTAGTTAAATTTCTACTTGCAAAAACTTGCAGCTACCGAAAAAAAAACCTATTTGTCAAAAAACAACCTGTCAAACGTCATTTCTTGTTAATTGCCTATTAAAATGAACGGAAAAAGAAACATTTGTGATATTGAGGAAAATGTAAGTACAAAATGATTGGTGTGTGCAAGAAATTATTTCAATAATTTATAACCTTTTATTACAGCAGGAAAAGCCGCCTGTTAAGAAAAGTCGCATTTGTGAGGAAACCTCTGAGTACATTGCAAACGAAATGACGATTACTGAAGGTATTTGTTGCGATTGCTCCACACTTGCTTTTATGTCTTTGACATGTATTTATTTTATAGGTGAATCCAGTTCCATTTGTGCATCTGATATTTGGCAAGCATCTTTGCCCCTGTTGGAGTCATTTAGTGAGTCTGAAAGTGGCTCTGATGATGAAACGAACTGCATATTGAACGTGCATAAGGGCGCGGACATTCATAATAAAGGAAAGCATTCTGCTGCATCAAAAGAAATCTCGAAATTGAAGAAACTTCTCCATCCTACAAGGAAGAAGAGTTTCGCCGTCATTTTAGAATTTCTCGTAGTTTATACGAGCGTCTAAGTGAAAACTTCGCAGAAAGTGAAATTTACAGAGGCCTACGAATGGACAAACGACTTTCAGACAAATTGTATCTTGCAGTTTTTTATGGTTTACTGGTCATGAAGCGTGCAGCTATAGAGACTTGGCAGATAGATTTGACTTATCCCTTGGAACGGTATGGAATATGATCCATAGGACTATATTTTATATAAGCTCATTGAGCCCACAGTTTATTAAATGGCCAAATGAGGAAAATAAGTTAGAGTCCAGTCAATATTTTGCGGAGAAGTGAGGATTTTCTAAAGCAATAGGTAATTTACGTTAAAACTAATTATCTCTATTGATTTAAACTAAAAACATATAAGGTTCCATCGATGGTACCCATGTGGTTATAGACCCTCCAAAGGCCGGCAAACATGACTACATTGACAGGAAGGGCAATACCAGTCTGTGTTTGCAAGCTGTCTGCAACGAGAAAAAGAAATTTATCAGCATTTTCGTTGGGTATCCGGGATCATCGCATGATAGCTGGGTTTTTCAAAACTCTCCTATATATAAAAAGCTAACATCGTCTTCCGGAGGTAACAACTCTTACAATCAAGAAATATTTAATGCATGGGTGAGCATTTCAGGTTATTATATACTAGGTGATTCAGCGTATCCCTGCAGTTCTGTTGTTGTTACTCCCTACCGCGATAATGGGCATCACAAGTGCACAAAAGGCATTTAATATTAAGCTTAGCAGTGGCCGAGTGGCAACAGTGGAAACAGCGGTTCAGGCAATTATATTATTGCAAAATTCAATGCATAAAAACTTTATGCCACTTCATTCGGTCATGCTGCGTTCTACACAACATTGCAAACGAAGACGACTTGGACTTTAATTTGGCTGCAACTTCAGAAGTTGTGGAGGACTGCCTTGAACATGGATCTATTGCAAAAGGAAACGCTGTAAGAGATGTTATTTTAAGACAAATTGAAAGACTTTAAATTTGGTAACAAACATTTGTAAATATGTTTTATGTACTAAAATAATAAAGACTTTCATTGCATTCAATGCATATACATTTTAAGGAAAATATTTGTATTATTCCATTCATTGCACATTAATTTAATTTAAAGGAAAAAATAAAATAATAAATTAGACATTTCAGCCCCAGGAAGAGTATATAAAACGATAAAAATAGTATAAAATAAAAATGCTACTGCTTCGCTATTTTAGCAACTAACGTTTCCAGCAGTTCCAACTTTCTTTCGGCGCGTTCTTCTTTACTCTTGTCGCGCTGCTCCTTCAGTTCTAGAAACTGTAACGTTTTCTCCTCAAACTCCTTCCTCTCTTCCGAAATGCTATTTAAGCGCTGCAGAAGTTGTTCCTGCACAGTCTTCTTTTTGGATTTCGTGATTGTAGCCTCTATATATAAAGAAAACGTAAGTATATTAATATATTAACCTTAAAAATGTTTGCGCAATTCATATAAGTACCTGCTGAAGTGGAAGTGTCTTCATTTACTGAAGTCTCAGAATCAATTGAAACACTATGTTCGGGCTCTACGTCAGCAGCAGTTATGACAGCTTCTTCATCCAGCACATATTCAGTGTTTAGTCCTTTCCTCTCCCTCATCAGATCATCCATTTCACTATACAGCATACAAAAAATTATTTGGCATAAGCAAAATTTAAAAATTGAAATCCAGAACTCACGTTTGGTAAGGGCAATTTTGCCTGTTCCGCCCAGTTTGAGAATTGTGCATTTTGTTCCTCTTGAACCGTCTCTCCAACCCATAATATTTTGCTTCTACCTGCTGGCCAGTATAAAAGTAACCTTTCTCACAAAGCTTTTCAGCAATGGCAAACCACATTTTCTTCTTGTTTTTGAGCTTCGCACTTTTTCCAACAAGCGGTCGTAGCTCCTTCACTAAACATATTAAAAATTTAGTTGCTGCATCCAACCATTCGTTCTTTTTTCCTTCGACGCCTGAACTTCCACTTGCTCCAAATTCTATCGTGTCGTCCAAAGTCTGTGTGTCTGAACTAAGATAAGTTTCTTCAAAATCGATCAACGTCTGTTGGGCCTCATCGCTTTGTATTTCCGAGAAAGTTATTACATTAAAATCACGTTTCTCGTGTGTTCCACCACTTTGGAAATCATTTCCTGCTGATAGCTTTCATCTTAATATAGCGGAATTTTATATTTGCTCAGTTCAATGTTTGTTTTTTTCATACATACCAGTTTGCACTCGCTTAAAAGTCTTTGGCGAACAATTTAAATTTATTTTATGCTCCATTTTATTTATTTTAATAGTGAAAAACTGGAATTTACAAAATTGTTTGGGTTTCAAAAAAGCTGTCAAGTCGTTCGATCAGCTGTTAATTTGCAAGTGTTTGCAAGTTTTTACTAGTTTTCTGTTCACGTACTTTTTCTAATATTTTTCTCTTTGTGACATTAATTCTCTCAATTCTTCTTTTACTCTCTCCCTGCAAGTTTTTACAAGTGAACAAACTTATAGTTGCCACCTGGGTAAAACTTTAAAAAACTTAAGTCTGTACGTTGATTATAACAACTTTTTGTGATTTTGAAATGAGGTGGCAATATACAATATTTACTGTTCATTCGACATTTAATTTTTATTGATGTTCACGCAATATTGATGTTCACGCGTTAGTGCGCAAAATATCTTGCATTTTCACACTCTTACAATTCACAACAACCAGTGAATACCCCTTATATGACACCCATTTCATATTGATGTGTAGTATCAGTTGCACGGACCATCTCCATTTGGCTCAAATTCTGCTCTTAGATTGATTTATTGTTTAGAAAACCACGTCCGGAGTTTGAGATTTGAAGTTTTTTTTTTTCATGGACCCACAGAAATGCGAAAATGTCATGCATAGCTCAGTCAATTTAAATGCGGTTTTTGTAAATATGGTATCATTAGAAACGTTATTAGGTCTTTTCTAAGGTAAAAATATGAAACTTTTGAAAAAATTGCAGTAAGTTCACCCATTATTAATTTCATAGTTTAGTACCATGCCAGCAACAGGCGCTATAATTTTTTTTCATTTTCATTATTTTCATTTTTTTGCCTTCCATTACCTTTAAAATGATATAAAATGAAAGTGTGTTCTTCAAGATTTCAGAAGTTATGGCATAAAACTGCTATTTATTGTAAAAAGACAAAGGTCTTACAAATAATGACCATTAAATGAAATAAAAACAAATTTATTACATTAGTGTTTAAAATATTTAAACCGCAATAAAACGCAAACTTCATCGCATGGAGCTAAAATTTGGTATTCGAGAAGTCCCAGGAGTCGCTGATAACGAATATGACGTCGAAAACTCCAAAAAAATAAAAAAATACTTACTTACTTACTTGCTTGGCGCTACAACCGTATGTCGGTCTTGGCCTCATCTAAGAATTTGCGCCAGCCATTTCTGTCTTTCGCTTGCTGGCGCCAGTTGGAAATTCCAAGCTTCGTCAGGTTGTCCTCTACTTGGTCTTTTCAACGAAGATGCGGTCGTCCTCTTCTGCGTAAAAATAAAAAAAAAGCATGGAAAAAATGGCGGTTCAATTAAATTGTTTTTAAATTAATTTTTGCTTTAACTTTTTAAAGTAAATGTTTTCAAACTGTAAATATTTACTATAAAATTATTTTTAAAAATACTGTTTTGAATACAAAAACTTTTGATTTAAATTTAACTTTACAAACATTTGTGTTTAACTTTAATTAAATTGTTTCAAGTCCTATTTCAAAACCAAATTCGTTTAATAAAAACGCAGTTTCATTTAATTATATTACATATTTCTCTTAGTGGCTGGCATGTTATGCTGAGAGTTGCTCTCGGTGTTCGTTAAAATTCGTTAATTGGGGGGGGGGGGGGTTTAACCTCTAAAACCTCTGCTTAGGCTCCTGTGAAACTTTGAAATATATAAACATTTTACAAAATCTGAGTTCCATAAGAATAAATACTTCAGCCCTATAAGACTCTTCCTCCTTTTTGTCTATTCTCAAAGTGTTGATAAATCACTCAACCAGATATCGGAAGCGACTTGCAACAATAGTTTAGTGCCTTCATGAAGCATTTTACTCGAATGATTGAAGTTACGATATCTGCCTTTATAATGTTACGAATTTCAATGATGGTCATATTCATGACGAAAATATACGTTCCACAAATGCATTAGAATGTGGCAAGGAATGCAAGATGAATGCCAACTTACAGATATTGCCAAACATTTTCCCCCTTCTGCTGTCATAATTTTGTATGCCGATTCCGAAAACTCTTCGCTTTCAAGATGGCACTTTATTTTTAAAAACTTTGCTCCATGAATGCCATTTTTTTTAACATTTCCTTCAAAAATTATAACTATAATAAAATTTTAGCATTTTAATAATATGTCCATCTTAAAAATATCACCACTTAGGGCATTAATCTGTATCACGAAGCAGCACACCAACGACAAGCAAGACACGAGAAGCAATAGAATTTCGTATAGAAAAAAGTATTGCTTCTCGTGTCTTGCTTGTCGTTGGTGTGCTGCTTCGTGATACAGATTAATGCCCTTAATTTATGAATTTCTTCGTGGAACTGATAATGAAATATAACCATAAATTCTTTTATAATAACTTATATCCGCTTTAATTTCGTTTAAACTAAATGTAGCTAAATTATCAAAATTCAAATTTTTTACAATGTCTTCAATGAATAAATATTGTAATTTCAACGTAAGCTTGTAAAAACCAACTTTTTTCTCGTTGAAAATATAAATTAAGTGAGTTGATGTTTTGAAGAAACGTTATCAAAAAAAATTTAAATACATAAGATGCGTTAAAGGAAAAGCGTGTTTATCGTAAAAATCACCAGGCGATTTCCTAAGACGCGACTTAGACGCGACTTAGAAGCGAAAACATAAAAAAGCTCCCAATTAGCGATAAATCGCCCAATCTGGCAACAGTAGTGTTCGATGAGAAACTGAAGTGCATACTTTTTGGCTGATTGTATAATGTGCATTAGGGAAGGCCGATAAGAAATTCTAGGGGTATGTTAGGTTAGATAATTGTACGATCTATAAAGATGAATTTGACACAGTTTACCACATTTTTTACGAAATGAGTGAAATTTTAAGAAGTTTTAGTGAGTTTTTGTTACCTGACTAAAAACCATTTAGCTCAAATAAACCAAACAAACTGATTATTTTCAATTGTTAGAAATATTTACTGCATTAATCTGTACCACGAAGCAGCACACCAACGACAAGCAAGACACGAGAAGCAATACTTTTTTCTATACGAAATTCTATTGCTTCTCGTGTCTTGCTTGTCGTTGGTGTGCTGCTTCGTGATACAGATTAATGCGTTTAGTCTTACAAAGAAAAAGAAACTTTACACAAAATGTGTTTCCACATTATAAATGTTGCTTGTGACATAATTTCATTATCTTTAATGCGATATAATTGATATTAAATTGCCAATTAAAAGAAATCCGATAAGCTATTAATCCACATTAAGTCCGGAAACATTAGACCTACCCTTCGAAATCATCGATGATAATAATAGGGACTGTTGTCCACAAGTCATAATTCACAAATGAAGATATTTTCAACATATACGAGTACGTTTATTTTTACTTATTTAAACCCAAACGATACTTCAACAAATCTGCAACAAAAATATAAAATTTCAGCGCACGAATTGATTTAATGTCAAATTAAAGCAGTTTAGCTTGGTTTAAAAGCAATGCTTTATTGGGAATATATGAAAATAATCCGTAATCAACCCCCTTGCTTGTTCGGCGGCACGCATTCTGTAAAGTAATTCGTCATTAACAGACACGTTGCGGCTGTATTCTGTCTCTGCTTCCATGTATTTAACAGATACCCGTTACGGACATCAATCAAAAGTATGAAAAGTAGCATTAACATGAAAGTGAAAAAGAAAAGTGCACAAAAATCACGTGCGCACAATCAAAAAAAAAACCTGGTAAAAATATGCTGTTGTTGTTGTTGTACGTAAAAACAATAGGTAAAGAACAAAAATATGTCCAAACCAAAAAAAAATTGGACAAACTCAGTGCAGCAGCTGTCAGTGATTATTATGTGTTGATGGTGTTGCGGCTGCGCAGTCATGCGAACCCAACAACTAACTGACAACCCTTGAAAAACATGTGAATAACGGTGCTTTGTGCAAAGTACAATGAAAGGGTGTGAATGGAAAACTCTGTGATGTAAAAGCTTGCTGCATTACTCGCATGCAGAAGCAGAGGAAAATTTTATTACATATTTTTCATGTTTTTCTCAAAGGAATTTTGCATGTTGGTACTTTTGTTTTATAATAAAACATTGAAAAAATGTGAGTTAGAATTAATTAAAGCCTTAAAGCATAGCATCAGTTTTATTTTAATTTAAAGCAAGCGTTATGCAATACTTGCATTAACACCAAAAGGTCTACCTCGACTAAAAAATTAAATATTATTTAAAATTTTGACAAAAGTTGAAAAATTTGAACGAACGTTGGAGTTTTATAGGTATAATAAATACCCGTAAAATACAAGGTTTAATTAAATTTTTTAGTTTTGGTTAATTTTACGGTTCTGAATTACACTTTATATTGTTTTCTAGTTCGATTCAATGTGTAAAACTATAAAAATGTGCACTTATTTGAAGCGAAAAATCTGTATCATAACTAGGGAGTCCGATCCCGGAAGCTTTTTTCGATGACGGGATCCCGGGATTAACTCGGAATTGAAAACTTTAAAAAGCAAACAATTCCAATTTCAATACAATGTTTTATTTTTTATTACTTCAAACTAAAAAATTTAAATTATTTTATTTATAATATATTTACAAAACAAAAACATTCAATGTATTCACAATTGCGTTGTTTTCAGTGTTGTAAAGAAACCCAATGGTATTGATGCAACACTTTACCGGTTTTTATATATTTTGTTTTACATGAAATCTCTAAAAATCAAAAGTGTGGTAATTTTAAATGGCCCAATGATATGTTTAACGAACGTGGTCTTTAAAGTTCCATAAACAACTGATCGGTTGCCAGTTATATTCTAATTGAAAAAATGGAAGAATCTCAAAATGCAAATTAAACATTTTTATGCCATATATTAATAAAATCTATCAAATTGGATAGTTAATTTATTTGCATGGTAAAAAAGCTATAGTGGTAGATCCCTCACCACAAATTCGATTTGAAAGGTGCTCATAAATGTGGTTTTCAACTATGGCAACAAAACCACAATACCACGATACCACACAATGGTGAATACCCTTATTGCTAATAAACACAAAAAAACTTAGATTATATTAATGACTAGCTGAAACCCGGCGCGTTGCTGCCACTCTCCCTTGTAAAACGCCCACAAAATGTTATCAGTTAAACAGCATGTCTAAATTGAGGTCAAATACTGGATTCCGAGACTGCGAACTATATCTACAAAGCTATTCGATATAACAAATTTGGGTTGTATGGGAAGTTCCACGCCCTCTTGATCACCGCTCATAGAATGTAATCAATTAAACTGCATGTGTACATGGAGGTCTATTACCGAATTCCAAAACTGTGCGACATATAACTCCAAAACTATTCGATAGCACAAATTAGGGTTGTATGGGAGGTGCCACTTCCCTTTTATCTACGCCCATAAAATTTTACCAATGAAACTGCATATGTAAATTGAGGTCGAATACTGAATTCCGAGGCTGAGTTACCTATAACTCCAAAGCTATTCGATATCGCAAATTTGGGTTAAGTTGGAGGTGTCACGCCCCCCCCCCACCAAACTCTAAAAAATTTTATCAGTAAATCTGCATGCGTAATTGTTGGTCGAATACTGAATTCCGACGCTGTGCGACCTTGAACTACAAGGCTATTCGACATCACAAATTTTCGTTGTATGGGAGGTGCCACTCCCCCTTGATCAACGCTCATAAAATGCAATCTATGAAACTGCATGTGTACATTGAGGTCCAATAATGAATTCAAAAACTGTGCGACCTATAACCCCAAAGCTATTTGATATATCTAATTTATGTTAAATAGGAGGTTTCACGTCCCCTTGTCATACGCCCATAAAATGTAATTAATGAAACTGCATGTATAAATTGAGGTCGATTACTGAATTCTGACGCTTTGCGACCTATAACTTCAATGATATTTGATGTCCCAATGTACGTTAAATGGGTGGTGCCACGCCCCTCTTACCAATGAACATAAAATTAAATCAATGAAACTGCATGTGCACATTGAGGTCGAATACTGAATTCCGGCGTTGTGCGACCTATAACTCCAAAACTATTTGATAGCACAAAGTTGGGTTTTATGTGAAGGGCCACTCCCCTTCGCCCTACGCCGACAAAATGTAAGTACTGAAAGTGCATGTATAAATTTAGGTCGAATACCGAATTCTTACGCTGACAACCTATAACTTCAAAGCAATACGATATCGCAAATTTGGGTTGTAAGGGAGATGTCACGCCCCCCTGTCCAAAGCCCATAAAATAAAATCATTGAAACTGCAGGTGTAAGTTGAGGTCAAAAACTGAATTCCAAAGCTGTGCGGCCTATAACTTCAAAGCTATTCGGTATCGCAAATTTGGGTTGTATGGAAGGTGCCCCTCCCCCTTGTCCAACTCCCATAAAATTTCATCACTGAAACGGCACGTCTAAATTGTGGTCGAATACCGAATTTCTAAGCTGTGCGACCTATAACTTAAAAGCTAGTCGATAACACAAATTTTTAAAACAATTTTCTTAAAATAGACCAATAGTTTCGAAGTATTTTGATATTTTCTAAAAAATAGGCGTAGATGAAGTGTAACACTCCCGTTTTTATTGAAGTTTATAAAAGTGGGCGTGAAAACATTTATGTATCGTGACTGTCTCTTGGAGCACCTACACAGCAAGTTTCACAATAAAAATGTGTAGAACTTCGGAGTTGCCACGATTTCGAAAAAGTGGGCGTATATATATTGTGGCCACGCCCATTTTTTGTACAGTTACTGACAGTAACTATCTGAAGAAAATTACTAAATCTTAGTTTTTTACGATTGAAACTGTATTATTCAAAAGACGTGTTTAGCTTCAAAGACATTTATTGACTGGTTCTTACACTTAAAATATGTTTAGTCAGTACGTAGGTACTTACTGATATAAAGAACAGGTTTTTAAATATAAGACTATGATGAGAGATTAACAACTAGAATTATGTACTTAGTATTTTCATACATTGATCTATTAACAGTTGTTGAATACAGGGTAACACTTTATCTTTAACTCTCTACATCTTCCCCTTTAATATAATTTCAAATGATCTTTTTTTTTTTCTTTTTATAACTAAATATTAAATACTTTAAAATATTGTTTTCATAAATGTTTTCTTAAAAAATATGAATTTCTTCGATAAGTTTTTCCATCTTTTTCTATTAAATATGAGCGAGGCGTTATATGTTTTCCTAAAACTTTTGCAGGCTCCCATGATTTGTCGTCTTTTACCCATATATTTTCTCCACTTTTAAATTCGGGCTTAGTTTTTGTATTTTTATCATGGTTTTGTTTGTTTATCATGTTATTGTGGCTTAAGATTGGTTTTATTTTGTCGCATACTTCAGCGTTTTTAAAAAAAATTTCTTTGCCAGGAACCAACGTTCTAGTTTGCCTACCCATTAACAACTGAACTGGTGAAAAATTTGAATTTTTAATTGGACTGTTTCTATATTCTAACAATGCATGCCACAAGTTGCTTTTCTCTTCATTACATTTCAATAACAGTTTCTTTGCAACTTGTACCATTCGCTCTGCGAATCCATTAGATTTAGGATATCGTGGACTTGTTGTTGTTATTACAATATCTAAATTTTTTGACCACTGTTTGAATTCAAAAGAACCAAATGGAACATTGTCCGCTATAATTTCTAATGGGTACCCGTGTGTTGAAAATATAATATTGAGTTTTTCGGTTATAGCCGTAGCAGTTTTTTTCACTAACGGGACTATATCTAAATATTTAGAAAAGTAGTCTCCTATAATAAGATAATTTTTGCCACCCACCTCCATAACATCCATACCTACTCTTTCATATGGAGCATTTGGTACTTTGTGATTTAAAAGTGGTTCTTTTATATTTGATGATCGGTGCTTTTGACAAATATTACATTTAGTAACCATAGTTTCTATGTCTTTATTCATGTTTGGCCAATATAAGAGTTGCTTTGCTCTGCACTTAGTTTTCTCAATTCCTAGATGTGCTTTATGAAGCTGAGCAAGAACCATTTTCTGAAGACTTTGGGGAACAAAAATTCTATGCTCAAAAAATATCAATCCATCCTCTATGAATAAACTCATTCTATTCTTCCACATAAATTTTACATCATTGCCTAATTTTGATTTAGTTTTAGGCCACCCATTTTGACAGTTTTCCCAAATTTCTTTTAAAATCGCATCTTTTTTTGTTTCCTCTCTAAATAAAAGTTTTTTCTCATTACTGACGTTAATAGTATGTACCATTTCTTCTAAACCCTTAATTTTGTCTTCTTCATCTATACGTTGAGAATAACTTCGAGATAGCCAATCAGCCAAATATAAAAATTTTCCTGGAAGGTAAGTAAACTCTAATTTATATTTTTCAAGTTTAAGTTTCATTCGCTGCAATTTGGGTGATGGTATTTTTGTATAATCTTTTTTCATAATACCCAAGAGTGGCTTATGATCCGTTATCACTTGAACATTTTTTCCATATATATAATTATGAAATTTTTTGCAAGCGAACACTACAGCCAACATTTCTTTTTCAATCTGCGCATATCTAATTTCAGAGTCAGTCAAACTTCTTGACGCAAAACCAACTGGCCTTCTATTTTGCATAATCGAGCACCCTATACCACCTTGCGAAGCATCTGTTTGTAATACAACTGGCTCTGCACTGTTAAATGGCTTAAGTATAGGTGCTTTTAAAATTTGCTCTTTTATATTAGCTAAACACTTTTCGTGAACCGGTAGCCACTCAAACACAACAGAATTCTTCATAAGCTCTCTTAGTGGAGAACTCAAGTTAGATAAGTTGGGTATATACTCTCTTAAATAATTTATAAACCCCATAAGTCTCTGCAAATCTTTTTTGGATTTTGGTGCGCCTAAATCTTCAATTCCCTTTAACCTACTCTTATCACATCCAATGCCTTTTTCTGAAATTCTATGACCTAAAAATACAACTTCTTTTTGTTTCCATTGTATTTTTTCCCAATTAAACCTCACATTCTTTTCTTTAGCTCTCTTCATTACCAACTCAATAGTTTCATCATGCTCCCTTTCATTTTCAGCCGCAATAAGAATGTCGTCAATGTATACCGTAACATTCTTAATGTCTCCAAAATTCTCTTCATTTATTTTTTGAAACGCTTCAGGTGCTATTTTGATACCAAACGGTAAGCGCTTGAATCTAAAACACCCGAATGGTGTACTAAACGTGCACAAATTCGTTGACTTTTCATTTAGAGCTATTTGCCAGAATCCATCCTTTAAGTCAAAAACCGAAAAAATTTTCTTATTAGTTAAATTAGTTTTTATTTGATCAAACGTAGGAATTTCATAAAAGTTATCTTTAATGGCATTATTAAGGTCTTTTGGATTTAGGCAAATTCTTAATTTTTTGTTTGGTTTCTCGACAACTACAATATTTGAAATCCATTCACTCGGCTTTTCACATTTTTCAACAATGTTCATATCGCATAATTTCTTTAATTCTTTTTCCAATGGTTCTCTCAACGCTAACGGTATTCTGGATGCCGGCTTTGAGCACGGTGTAACATTTGGCTTTAACTCAATAGAAAAATCTTTCTTAAAACACCCTAGACCACTAAAAAGCTGTTTGTATTTGTCTCTTAAACTATCCTTAGTTATGTTTATTGTACTAATTCTTTTAATTAATCCTAGATTGACACAAGTTTCGAGACCTAAAATCGGTATAGAATTTAATGTATTGTTAACAACGACAAATTTAATTTTCTCTTCTTTAGTTTTAACAATGCATGTTAAACTCACGAAACCTAAATTTTCAATCGCAGTACCATTATAGGCAACTAAATTTTCAGTTCCTGTATGAATTTTAATATTTTTTAAATTTCTTAAATAATTGATAGGCAACACGTTAACCATGGCTCCTGTATCTAATTTAAAGGTAATATATTTGTCTTGAATCTTGATATATTCATACCACATTTTAAGGCCACTTTCATTTTTAATATAATCAAGAAACAGACTTGAATAACTTGTACAATTACTCTGCAAATTTAACGCATCAACAGCTTTTTTCCTACAAACCCCAGAAAAATGATTTTTCCCTTTACAATTGTGGCAAATTTTACCATAAGCTGGACATCTACCTTTTTGATGAATTTTTCCACAAAATGTACACTTAACATTTTCTTTTTTAGAATTATTAATACTACCCTGATTTTTATAGTACTTAGTACTGTAGTTTTTATTTTCCATTCGCTCTGATCTCTTGCGCACTAAATCCACCACCACATCACCACCTTGCATACACGCTATTTGCTGATTCGAAGCTTCTGCTGACCTCGCCAAATCAATGGCCATTTCCATCGTTAGTTTAGCGGTGTCCAATAATTTCTTCTGCAACCTCTTGTCGCTTGTCCCCAACACGATGCGATCACGAACCATACGATTCTCGTTATCAAAACCACATCTGCGCACTAACTTTTTAATATCCATTAAGAAATTATCGAACGGCTCTCCGTTTGCTTGACATCGATTATAAAATATGAAACTTTCGTAAACTTCATTGCATTTTGGCTTGCAAAATTCTTCAAATGCTTTCGTCACCTCCACATACTTTTTTTTTGCTTCTTCAGAAAGATTTAGTGAATTATATATTTCTATGGCCTCCGTTCCTATCGCATTGAGAAATATAGCCACCTTTACCGGTTCTGGTTTTTTATCCAGTTCAACAGCTACCGCAAAAATTTGGAAGTTTTGCCAAAAAATTCTCCAATTTTCAGCTAGATTTCCACTTAATTTTAATTCATCAACTTTCTTCACGTAATCCATGGTTCTTGTTTTGTATATGTATCGTATATGTTTCGGAGGTCTTCCACGTGGTTTTTTATTAAGTACGGCACTTAAATTCTGTTTTGATATTCCCATTTACATTATTTTAAATGTTTGCGACTGCGCCATGTATTATTCAAAAGACGTGTTTAGCTTCAAAGACATTTATTGACTGGTTCTTACACTTAAAATATGTTTAGTCAGTACGTAGGTACTTACTGATATAAAGAACAGGTTTTTAAATATAAGACTATGATGAGAGATTAACAACTAGAATTATGTACTTAGTATTTTCATACATTGATCTATTAACAGTTGTTGAATACAGGGTAACACTTTATCTTTAACTCTCTACAGAAACCGTTTCTTATATATATCCTTTATTTTGTTTGTGGTCGATAGCGCAAATTTGGCTTGTATGGGAGGTACCACTCCCCCTCGTCTAAATGTTACCAAACCTCACAGGAACACTCGCTCTCCTCGGCAGACTTGTTCTGCCATAGACCGCCTTACTGCCATATACGAAAATGTCAAGAAATGCCAAATATATTCACCATTTTCAGTATAGCTGCCGAAAGTAGTCATATGCACTAAATAACCAAAAATAGCATTTGTTGTTTTGGAAGCGGTAAAAAGGGGTGCGGCAAAATATATCCCTTGAGCCATCTCGTAATCGAAACAAATGGACTGCCCAAATTTCAGCTCAATTTGGGTTAAGCCTGGCGCACTTTACTTCACTCGCCGCTAATTCCCCGAAAAGTGACTTTAACTAAAGTGGGACAGGCCTATTTTTAGTGCACTTGCCGAGAGTAACCATATGAACTGAATTACAAAATTTTTGTTTAATACGACCCAAACCGTTGAAATAAAACGTTTTCATTGGTTTGTGGGCAGTAAAAGGGTGGCGTGGATACAAATTTTTAGTACAGTTGCTGACAGCAACCGTAAAAACTAAGCCAACATTTTAGCTCAATCGAGCCAGTAGTCAATTTTAATGATTTCTCAAAAAGTGGCTGTGGCTATATAGCGATGACACCTTTTTTAGTACATTTGCCGAAAGAAACCATACAAAATTAGGTATCACATGTTAGTCTCATACGGCCAAAACTGCTTGAAATATGGCATTTTCACTGATTTTTGGGCGCAAAAAGGGGGCGTGGAAACCAATTTTTCGTACAGTTACTGTCAGTAACTTCACAAACCAAAGTACCAAATTTAAGTCTTATACGACCAAAAGCGTCTGAAATATACAATTTTCATTTATTTGTGGGCGGTAAAAGGGGGCGTGGAAACCCATTTTTAGTACAGTTGTTGACAGTAACCGTACATGATTATTACAAAATTTTAGCCTTATACGACTCCAACCGACTGAAAAATAACATTTTTATTGATTTGGGGGCGGTAAAGGGGGGTGTGGCAAAACCATCTCGTACCTGAAACAAATCGACTGCCAAAATTTCAGGTCAATCGGTTCAGTAGTTTTGGAGTCTATAAATATCACACAGCCAGACACACATCATTTTGCTTTTTATATATATAGATATTGATTTGTTGGCGGTAAAAGTGGGCGTGAAAACATTTATATATAGTGACCGCCTCTTGGAGCACCTATACAGTAAGATTTACTGTAAAAATGTGTTGAACTCCGGAATTGCCACGGCCATTTTTGTACAGTTACCGACAGTAACCATCTGAACAAAATTACTAAATCTTAGATTATTACGATTGAAACTGTCAGATATATATCCTTTTTTTTGTTTGTGATCGATAGCGCAAATTTGGCTTGTATGGGAGATACCACGCCTCCTTGTCCAATCGTTACCAAAACTCACAGGAACACTCTCAAGATGTGGCTTCAGTTTCCCTAAAAATTTCATAAAGATCGGTTCAGCGGTTTTGGAGTCTATATGTGATATAGCCACATACCCACATACCCACATACCCACATACCCATATACCCACATACATACATCTATTTTTATATATATAGAAGACTAGAAAATTGTGTAAATTTAGAGAACAAAACGTATAAAAAAATAAAATACAGAACTGTTTAAGGTACCTATTATATAAATGTAAAACATTTTTTTAGACATCATCTTCATGTTTTTGTGTGTTTAAGGTTTTGATTCTATGCTAGTTGGAGAAGTAGTTGTACGATAATCCTAAGCAATTTGTAAGTTTCGATCACGAGGAAAATTTCTAAGAACTTTTGAAGGAAGAAACAATCTGCATTGTTTGAAGTAGTTTTGGTTTTTATTTTATGAGCTTAAAAATTGATTTTGTAAAATATTTTAGGGAAAAAAAAATGTTTGCTAAATTAGTTTCCTTTTTTTTAATACTTAATACAACAATGTTTTTTATTTTAAATGAGCAAAATATGTTGACAATCACGCAAACTCACATTTAACACAAATTAAAATAATTTTATAGCTACCGATAAAACCTTAAATTTACAAATAAAAATAATCATATCATACATGGGCACGGTAGGCACAGATGTCATACAAAACTCATATAAAGTGTGGGAGTATTTAAGTATCCTAGGTGCCGCTAAAAAAATTGAAATGAAAATAATCGTTATGCACGTAGCAATGAAAAAATTCAAGAAGATAATTTAGTCCAGCGAGTTTGTTCTGCACGATTCACTGTGTGATGGACCAAAAAAATTCATTAATTAATAATCATATGCATCTGAAAACCAAAGTTTTAAATGCCAATTTAAATAGATTCAAATGTACCACAAGCCCGCATGTTTGTCTTAGATTCATAATAACAAAAAATATAGGTAATATTGTAGAATAAGCCGAGTTCATTAAGGACAATAGCAACAACTAATACGCTCTTAAGGCTTCAGACTGTTGATGCCACTTGGGCACATGCCATCTTTTTTGTCACTAGCTATTATTCACTGTGTTATTTTTAATGATTTTTTTAATTTATTTATTTAACATATTTAATGATGTTTATTTTTCAATTCTGTACTGCATTTGATTTATGTAATTTTATGTATGGTTACTACTACTTTTTGTTTGTTTTTAATTGCCAGAACACGCTTCAAGCTCTCCGCACCGTTGCTTTTATTATCCGTATTTGTGGCTACCCTGGCAAAATTCAACCCTTTTGGAGGGTTGTGTACGCGACTGCCTTGTGCTTATAATGCTGTTTTTTATGCGCATGCACGACACTTTTGAAATAATACTCTTGCATAAATAAAGCGGTGTAAAAAATGCATGTTTTTGTTGCTCTCTTTTTATGATTTTCATTGACTTCAACCATCGAGTGCAGCATTGTTGTTGCTTTTGTGCCGTAAGTTACCCTATTTTAGGGGTTTTACTTATTTTAAAACTGAGTTAATTTTGATTTATTGAGTTAAGTATCTATTGAGTGCATCTGAGACAGGCAGCATATTAAAAAAGATATAGATAAACACACAACTAGCCAATCCATAGCAATACCAACAAATCAAACCCTAAAAACTCATTTCTACTCAGTACACGGTTCAGTGCTACAATATATTCTAATTACACAATAGTTTCGTAACCCTTTGTTGAAAATCATGGCAAAATATTTAAAACACAAAACGAAGTTCCAATCGTTTGCCATCATTTGTCAAACCAACGTAAAATCCCGAATATTTATTTGAAATTCTTATCATAGTCCAAAAAAAAAAGAACCCACCAAAATAACAACCACTCATCTAATGATAAATAATTTGAAGTCGCATTAAAAAATCAAACAAACAATCAGAAATTTACATATCAAATCGAGTGGGTGATGATTTAATTTGCAATCTAAATGCAGCGTACACAACAGCAAACAAAATACAGAGTGAAAACCAAAAAAAAAAAAAAAAAACAAATCTGGAAATCATAAAAACATAATAATAACACAAACACCAAAAATGTTGTATTTGAGAAATTAGTTATTCAAGCCATAAACACAGGGCAACTTAATCAACAGTGATAGATGGCAACGCTTGCATAAGGATATCAAATATATGCCAAAAGAAAATTAAAACAAAACGAAAACTTAAGAGAACTATTAATAATATAAATTTCTTAAGGTAGCAAACAGAACAACAAGAAATGCAATCGCTCCGTGGGTGGATTACTAGCCACTTATGTAAGTTTTGACATTTAAGCTGCAGCTAGCACGGGTTTTAGACAGTAACCAAATTTGGCATGAGTCAATTATCAAGAGATGAGTAATATTAGTTAAGAAGAATTTCTGTCTTTCTTCTTAACTAATATTAGAAAGAACTTAAGTATTGAAAAAAATCTTATTCAAACTTAAAAAAGTTAATTAGATCCAATGACTTGAACCTAGGCAGCAACAAGTTTGTGTCTTAAGTCTTTTGTTTTTGGCGACTAATCTTAATGATAATAAAGCTGTAGATACTAAAATCTTTTATGGCATACATAACTGTTGTGTTAAACCTAAAAATAAGAAAATTTGAAAAAAATATTTTTTCTTGCATTTTTTATTGCGCAAAATACAGTGAATAGCTTTTTTATAATACTTTTAACAATTGAAAAATCCAGATTGCTTTTTATAAATCAGTAATAAAATTTCTTAGAAAATTTAACTCTGATATTTTAAATTACCAAATGGCAATGTAATGTTGAAAACAGTACAGCAGGGTAGAACTGCTCCACAAAGCTTCAAAAATTCTAAACAAAATTAATGCAAACGCGACTATTAAAATACAAACCTAATATTTTTATCTTTAAGAAAAATTGAAATAATTAAGTAAATTTTCAATACAAGCTTTAAAAAGTTTTTGGAGCAGTTAAAAATTGTTCGTTTAAGCAAAATCATTATTTTTCAACCAACCATAAGAAGTCTTACATATATTTATATATCACTAGCTGAAACCCAGCGCGTTGCTGCTACGCTCCCTTGTCCAAAGCTCATAAAATTAAATCAATAAAACTACATGTGTAAATTGAGGGCGAATACTGAATTCCGACTCCAAAGATATGCAATAACAAAAATGTGGGTTGTATGTTAGGTGCCACTGCCCCTTGTTCAACTCTGTTAAAATGTCATCAGTGAAAACGCAAGTGTAAATTGTGGTCGAATACCGAATTTCGAGGCTGTGCGATCCATAACTCCAAAGCTTTTAGGTATCGCAAATTTTTTGTATATTTGTAGGCGGTAAAAGGGAGTGTGGCAATTTTTTACTGAAACCATCTCGTACTCAAATAAAATCCATTGCGAAAATTTGAGCTCAATCGGACCGAAAGTTTCGAAGTTTTTTATGTTTTCTTAAAAGTAGGCGTAGCTATAGTATGACCATGCTTATTTTTAGCATAGCTACCGACAGTTATAATACGAACTTAATTACCAAATTTTAGCTTAATACGACCAAAACCGTCTTAAATATAGTTTTTTTATTGATTTGTGTGCGGTAAAAGTAGTGTGGCAACATTTTTCTTACTAAAACCTGCGCATGAATGCGAAAAACCAATTTGAAAAGTTTCATCGCGATCGGATGAAAGGTGTACAAATGCATTCAGGACACAAGCAAACAAACGTACTTTCATTTTTTTTATATATAAAGGGTATTCACAAGGTGTACTATCATGTCATAATGTCATATTGTCCTAAGATTTTACACTAGTTAAAACATTTTATTGTTGTCTTCCATATAAAAAAGTACTAATATATTACAACTCTGAAAGCTATGTTTAATGAAGAGTCGTAGTCAAGCAGCTGTTTCTTATTTGCATTTATTTATCTTATAAATTTTAGTTGTAAAATTGTAAACCAATAAAATTCAATACCAATAATATAACCCATTACTTTTTTAGCCGCAATAATCATCCACATCGTATCAAGGGTCATCACTCCTTGACACGAAGACTAAGGCGGCAACTACATTGGCCTGTCATCATATTATCAGCTTCCTCAATCTCAGTGGACACAACTCAAACTATTTAGGTTTCCCCGTCGCCTGTACTCAAATTCCAAAGGTAACAGTATATTGATCCGGTAGTTGCTTACCTTCCTAACATTTACTGTTTGAAATTAGCGAGATTCAATCTACCATCATTCTCTTAGTAATTTAAGGGAATCACCAGCCCGAGTTCAACTTAAGTGTAACTCACACCGGCCTTTCTGGCCTAACCACAGCCAGAGCTCTTTGAATACCCCACGTGGGCCTAACCCAACGACAGTCAATACCTGGGCTCAAGGCTCCACCTGACAAGGCTCTTCAACATCCCGTCTTACAGACCAAAATTTCTTAGAACATTTATATTTGACTGTGACACCTTCAGCTACTCGAATTGTACATGACTAGGTTAAAAAAATAACCATAGGTTTCTCAGTAAAACCGGGTAAACCTCAATCCTACTTATGCAACGTCGTTATCTTAATTAAGACTTAATTAAAAGCCTTTTTCAGAAAACTAGGAAGCATGAGCTGTTGTATACCAATTGGCTTATACAACGGTCCGAAGATTAAATGTTTCCTACATAATAACCTTTATTCTAAGATAGGTCTGCAGAACAACGATAGATCAGGTCTCCTCATCATTGATGAATGACTGTCCCCGCTCTTCAAGTTATGTTGGATTGATCGTCCATCGAAAGCATATTACAGATGACGGTGTTATGATAACTTAATATCAAAACCATGCTTTCTCCAAGAATTTGGTAGCAACAACCAAGGCTCAAGGTAAACCTTTTTCTTTTACAGACTATCAGGTGAACATTCAAGAGCCGTGCCTCAAGAATGAACTCATTATGAGATCAATAACAATCCCATCCAATAACAAACCCTCACCACTTCTATTCCTGGCTTGGGACAGGCAGATTTCCCGAAGTTCCTCTGGCGGGTTTCAAAGTTTTGAACAGGACAATAATCTGGAGCATAAACTAGGGACGACTGAAGACATAAAATAGCAAAAAGAAAAAATTTAAGGGATACATCTATTTGATTATCCGCTCCATATATATTTTTGAATAGACAACAACTGATAAGATTAAAAAATTTGTAACACCACATTTTTAATTCTATTTTTTGTTCAGCAATCTGTAAGAATACGTTTTACACTTTCTATTATAATTTTTTTTTCTATAAAGTAATAGAACATTTCTTAAAAATAATACTAATAATTTTTTTATAAAAATATAATAATTTCAAATGAAAAATGTATGACAACATATATATTACTATTTTATTTTATATATTGTAGTTATATATATAAAAAAATATTATTTATATTATATAGTTATATTGTTATTTTTATTAATTAAAAAATATTAACATTATTAAATAATATTATATTTTTATTTCAAAATATTATTAATTCTATTCTCTGGAAATGTTTTATCTTTTGAACCTCATAAAAATTACTTATTTTATACTTATAACAAATATAATAATATTAATGTATTTGAAATTAATATATAATTTAAAAATTTTTCGTTATAATTATTTATGTAATTAAACTTTTTTAGTGTTAATGGAATTTTGTGAGAGATATTTTTAACTATTTTTGGTTTTTAAATGATACTTTTTAAAACATTTAAAATGTTTAAATTCTGATTTCACAAGACTTATAGGCAGAAATCAAAAAGTATGACCTAATTCGCAAATTTAATTCGAGAAAACTTTTAATTTAATATGTGGCTATCACAAACCAGCTACATTTAAAAAAAAAATTTGAAAAGTTATTAGTAAATACCATGTCTTTAATTTTTATTTTCTACTCGTAGGTGCCTATATATTTTTTTAACAATACCCAACATCGGCTCCTCTCAATGGAAAATCTTGTCTACAGCTCTGCTGTTGCATACCTTCGCTTATTTCTTTATCTAACTGAGTTTGAAAACAGACAAAGTTAGATTTAGCTTGTCTTAGAATAAATGAATTTCTTTGTTTTGAGTGCCAATTTTTTTTTTTTTTGTTGTTTGGCATCCGTCAAAGCATTTTCACTTGTTCATTAGCTCATAAAAATGCATTTTTATAACGTGCATGAAATAGATAAATGTTTTCTCTGCAGTTAAGCTTGCAACTACAACTTAAGCCAACAGTTACAACTCGAACTAGTTGTGTTCTTAGCATCAAGTTGCTTTTGAATTAAGTGAATTACACGCTGAAAAATGTAGGTCTAAATTTACAAGCCATTTGAAATTTTATTTTTTCAAAAATAACAAAAGTTTTTTTTACAAAAAATGGTTGTTATCAATATTTGTTTACATAATATGCATTAGGCCGGAGCGAATTGAGAATATATTATCGGTTTGGCTCAATGCTCATCCGAAAGGTATAGGTAACATACATGTAAACTACAAATTTTGTTTCGATCTGATAGCATATTTTTTTCCTAGTTTGTCCTTAAAAACAGGGCATTTTTAAAAAACCAATTCTATGAAAAATCTCAAGGGCTAATTTGGTTAGTGCAAAGATGAAATGAAGCAACACAAAACCTCGTCCTTTTCCGATCACATCTTCCTGCTCTAAAATATATAAATCTATATCTATACTTTTATACAAAATTGAAGTAAAAATGTTTTGTTCCTGGTAAACTGCAAAAGTACTGTGTCAATTTTTATGAAATAAGTTCTAAAGTATCATAAATGTATGTGCTGCAGCACTTTTCAGGGCTATTTTTAGTGTCCGACCGAAACCGAATATTTGGCCATTTTATAATATTCGGCCGAAACCGAAACCGAAACTGGTTATTAATATGAAAATTTAAGTTTTTACAAATAGTTTTTTTTTTATTAAAAGGAAACATAAGTTCTTTCACACACATATGAAAAAATTTTAATATAAAAAAGTATTATTTGAATATTAAAATTTATAATAACTTATTAAAGTTTACTATAATAATAAATGTGATAATTTTTTATTACAAAAGCATTGCATAATTTATATCTTCAGTACACACTCAAAATGGTATGCACCTACAATGTACATTTTTACAGAACTACAAAAAAAAAGTATTTTTGATTTTTTTTTTCAAAGGTTTAGTATTATAAAAATAAAAATATTTCGTTTTCTTTTCCTTTATTTTAAACACGCGGAATTGGTTCGGAAGTTTAATTATAATTTTTGGCTTCAGTACCTATAAAATTTTAATATTAATTGCAATAAAGATGATAGAATCGAAAATGATAGTATCGAACGCATAAAATTAACCAAAATGTTATGCGTTAACACGAGAAATCAAATTATAGACGAATTAAAAATTTTTGTTTTGTACACTGAGTTGCAAATATTTTTATATTTGAATTAAATGACTGATGTAAGAAGTTTTTACCAAAAGTTTCGGCTAGTTTCGGTTATTCGGCCATATTGAGGCCGAAATTAACGAAGGTTAAGGATTCGGGTAGTTTTTCAACTTCGTCGTCAAATACATGACGAAAATATATATTTATTATGTAGTATTTATATTGAAATAAATATTTCCGTTGTTAACAATTTTTTTAAATATATTGAATTATTGTAATATTTTTTAAAAATATTTTCGTGTGTAGACAAAATGTTAAATCTGCTTGAAAATGCAATTACAAATTATTTGTTAGCAATTTCATTTTACAAAGTCTACCAAATCAATAAAAAAACGAAAAAATGTTGGCTTTCATACTCTTTAAAAAATAGAGCAAGTACAAGTATTGCTGATTAGACATGGGACTAGACGCAGCAAAAAATGCTGCCTTGATACTGTATCAGAAAAATGCGTTAACGCAATCGACGTAGTTTGATTTGCTGTGACTCCTGTTTAATCAGGGCTTCAATGAATAAACTTTGATTTAGATATCGCGTTAAGTGATGGCTAAATTTTTTGAATGTGAGGTGAGTTAGCGCATTGAATTATAATGGTGAAGTAAGCGCATATTAGCCTTTTTTTGAAAAACTACCACAAATCTAACCATAACCAGTAAATCAGTAATTAAAGTAAAACTATGTTTCATCAAAATTAAACTTTAACAAATTTTAACTGGCCGTTAATTCATTTAAAAAAAGATACAATGAAAAATCAATATGAGACACTTCTGAAACACACATTAAACTATTTGTATTACTGCGATGTTTTGTTATTTTCAATGAAACAAGTGCATCAAGTCAAGTTAATCTCATTTAATCGATTCAACTCAATAACACAACGCAGAGTTGCGTTGAATATATTTTTTGTGGTTTATACATTACATTCTTTGATTAACGTTGAGCTATCTAACTTATCATTTCTTTTTAAATCATAAACTTTCAGTATTTTTTTTTATTGCCATAAATCTGATCAACTGTTTTTAACTTTTTGTGGTATTAATATTTTGAAAAACTGAAAATTGAACCACCTGAAAAATAATCTATACTGACTTTGCAGTCGAAAAATGTACACTTTTTTTTGGTGAACAATTTCACTAGAAACTGAAATTTTTAGCTGTTAAAGTTAAAGATTTACAAAATTTCTCCTTTTTCTAAGATGAAAATTTCATCCAGAAAAGTTTAAAGTGCCCTATAACTTACATTTTTAAGCAAAAAGTATTATTAATTTCAAACTTAGATTAAAAGGAATGTATATTTTTACTTAAAATGTTAAAAAAATAACAATCTACATTTTGAACCGTGTGAAATAGCATGAAATAGTATTCAAATAAACTACTTAAATGTTTATATAAAGCATTTATAAGAATTTGAAGAATGTTTAATGGGATTAGCCGATGATACAAAGAACTACAGATAACGTATTAGGCATGTCCGCCTTCTTTACTGTGACGTAGAGGGAGGTAGCTCGTTTTTGCATCCGTAGTCACAATTTATTCATGGGCTGTAAAGATTTTAAAATGTCGAAATTTTCTTATGAAAACTTGTTTTACTTAAATGAATAAATATCATTAAATAAAACACATGTCCAAAATAAAGTAAAAATATTTTTTAATACTGTTTGTGAAAAAATGCATATTTTGTAGGGGTGTTTTCTCCCCTCTTTGCACCTTTACACAAAAAGCAGCTACGTTGCTTGATGTGCTTGACAGAATTTTGATTGTTTTTTTTTATTTTCATTTTACTATCTTGTTGTTTAATTTATCTTTTTGATATTTGTATATATTCTTTTGTATATATTCTTTTGTATAGTGAATGATTCAATTATTATAGGTTGTCCATTCGTTTGACAACACCCGTAAATTTGTAAAAAAAAATACATTCTCTCTCAAATATAAATGACAACCAGGGTTTTGTGGTCTTCTATGAAAAAGCTATGTTTCAGGGTTTTGTTGTGTATTTTTTTTAAAAAAAAGTAGTTATTCAATATTTTGCTGTTAGCAGGAAAAAAATAGTGTGCGTTGCGTTTATAATAATTATTGCTCTGGTAATTATTATTGAAAATTGTTTTTAAATTTTGTTGAGAGTCGTTTTTTTTCAATTGGAATATAAATCGCTACTATTAAGTTGTAATTGTTAAAATAACGTGCGGTATTTGCAAAAGTGTATTTTGGTGATAAAATTCGATAATATTATGTGCCAGTGGATCCAATAAACCGTCAGCGGTGTGAATAGATTTGCACAACAAAATATTGAAATTAGTTTTTTAAAAACTCACTTAAGCTTTCTATCAAAACAAACAAGCAGTGCAGGACTTAGTAGAAAAAGCAGCAGTGAAATGTATCCTTAGGTATTTAGTACTGCGAAAAAGTATGATATTCCTACAACTGATTACTTTGATGGCATTAAAAAATTACTCATTTGCTCTCGTCTTAAATTTTACGGGTGTATATCCTTATTCTTGTGAGTAAACGTCAAATGAATGGACAACCTTTAGTAATTGAATCATGATCAAGTGTCACATTTGACGAGCACCAATGACGAGGTGCGCAGTAAATATTTTTCGTTGCGCTGGGAATACTTAATGCCCAAGACGCTTTTTACTATTTATAAGGGTTTTGCCCAAATCCCCATAATATGTGATATAATAGCGGAATTCACGATCCAATGCATTTGGATGTTGCATAAACAGGTTTCGTTCATATGCTTCCCAAGTAGAATTTTGCGACCACAGGTTACTTAAGACACATTTTTTACACGACGACGTTGCAGCGATACTGATTTGGAAAATATTTTGTGGGAAAAGTTTGTAAAAATTCCTAGGATACTACTTTACCACTAGGTCACAGAATGTTGTAACGATTTATCAAGTGTTACCTTTAAAAAATGCATCACTCATCATTCATCGAGATGTACATTTTGTAACAATTAGCTAATTGCGACCCAAGTGAAGGCATCACCCATCATTCATCAAGATGTACATTTTGTAACAATTAGCTAATTGCGACCCCAAGTCATTTAAAATGGTGGACGCAAATTATTATTATATTTAAACATTTTTTATTAATGTATGAAATTGTTGCAATATTTTCTGAATTCAGCTTGCGCTTAAATTCTTAAGAAGTTTTGGCTGTTATTTTACCGAAAATCTTCTTTCCCATCTACATTTAGCTCCAAATAATATCGAAAAACACTTAAGATTATGTTGTACTCCTATATATTATATAAATTTTAATTATAAAATAATTATATTTATGGCTGCAAAATGTAAACAAAACATGTAAACAAAATTAATTTTTTTGCAATTGGCAACTCTGTAATGCATTTATATATAAATGTGTATACTAAAATGTGCTAAGTCACTTCAAAGTAATTTTCACTAACACAATGTCGGCATTGTGTTGCACCACTTTCGAATCATAGTGGTCTCTGTAACGTAACCAATACGTAACATCATGTCAATTTTGACACAAAAATAAACGCTACGACGTCGCTGCAACCCAAATGTGGAACATCAGTTCTAGTTGGGTTATTAAACAGCTGACATTTGACGAGTGAAAATGGAAGAAAAACAAAATGCACCAAACGTACCAAGTGCACCAAGAAATGAACCATTGATTAAATTAATTTACTAGTTGATAATTTAAAGCAGCCTGAGGTTTTTATGGTATGGTTGATATGTTTATGGTTTATTGATAATTATCATTTTATCAAAAGTTTCATATGTATTCGTTTAAAATGTGTTACATGATATCTTCCCAGCGGGCAAAATTAACTCACGAAACCAAAATTGGGCTTGGCTATATAGCGATCACGTCTATTTTTAGTACAGTTGCCGAAAGTAACCATACAAACTCAATAACCAAATTTTACTCAAATTACCAAATAAAGCCAAAACTGCCTGAAGTATAGCTTTTCGACTGATTTGTGGGCGGAAATATGGGGCGTGGCAGCTAATTTTTAGTATAGATGCTGAAAGTAACCATACAAACTAAATTACCGAATGTAAGTCTTATACGACCAAAACCGACTGAAATAAAGCATTTTTATTGATTAGGGGGCGGAAAAAAGGGGCGTGGAACCCCATTTTTAGTACAGTTGCCGACAGTAACCATACAAACTATATAACTAAATTTTAGTCTCATACGACCCATACCGTGTGAAATACAGCATTTTAATTGATTTTGGGGCGGTAAAAGGGTTGTGGCAAATTTTTTTTTTCTTAAACCATTTCCTAACTGAAACAAATCGACTGTCCAAATTTTAGATCAATCGGTTTAGTAGTTTTGGCGTCTAAAGGCTTCACACAGACAGACAGACAGTTTTTTTGCTTTTTATGTACAGTGTTGCGCAAAACAATAGCAACAAAATCAGTACGCTGCTAAAAAATCGTGTATCTTTTTAAATATAAGGTACACACAAAAATGATTATGGGAACCAAAGCATATATTCATTCATACATCATATTAAAAACAAATCGTATTCAAATTTGGTTTTGTTTTCTTTATTAAATTTAAAATTAATGTAATTTCATTCAGTTTGCCTGAGAGCAAAACAAAAGCAACATAATTAATATTTGGTGTAAGATTCATTATTCTTGATAACCGCTGCACATCTGAGCGACATTGACTCTATTAAATTAGATATGTTGGTATTAGGTATATGTTCCCAATTAAGTTTCAGGGCTTCATACAGTGCAGTTTTATTGGAAAACCTTTGACCAGAAACTTTTACCTTCAAAATCTCAAAAAGATTTTCAATGGGACTCAAGTCATTATGACTGTGCCGGCCAATCAAGGACTTGAATCCCATTGCCTCTAATGTAATCTTTGATGAGCTTTGAAGTGTGCTACGGGTCGTAGTCGGGCTGAAACGTTCACTGAAGCTACATATTACACTCTGAATGTGGTTGCATCTTGCTTTCTAAAATGTCATTATCATATTAAATTCATTCAAATCGTTCTTATATTACTTTAACAACATAAAACTTTAAAAAAGTCAGACCAATTATAAAATCCCACGATAATCCCATGAAAATCTTTGTCACCATCGAAATACAAGAAATACCCACATATTAAAATTTCTCAACGAAAATACAACCCAGCATTGGCATGGAATGTCAAACGCACAAGCTAGTAGAAAAATTGCTTTACATTTTAACGGGATGAGGTCGAAGCAAAGTATGAGGTCGCATTTAGTGTTACTTCATAAGGACTCGTTGTTTCTAGTCTAGCTGAAAACGCACGACCGACCTAACGCAGTATTGAGTTTTAGCTTTTATCTGTAGTTCTTTCCATCATGGGATTAGCCTACCGGATTTAACGAATTTTCTGACGTGTATGAAGCGAACATTTCACTATCTTCATTTCCGTCACTATATTTTCATCAAAGGCCTTATTCATACATTCAGAATCGGAACCGCATCAAAGCAACAATGCGAGCAACAAACGATTGAACGAAATGTAAACATTTCAGCCGGTTTAAATTATTTTATTTTTTTTTTTCTAGTATCTAACAAATTCAACCACCGCGCAGCAGCAGTTGTATGCGACTTGGTGCGATCAATACTTCAGTTTCATTCAAACAGCGTTCGTTGTAAGACATATTTTGTTGGTGCGCTGTGAAAGCATAACAATTTTTGTAAATTCTTTAGTTTTGTGTGAGAAAAAGTTTTTGTGTTGCTACGCATGCGTGTTGTTTACACCATAACGAAACGAGTAATAAACAAACCAAAATGAAAAACACAACAACACGGTTTAACGATCAAGTGTAAATATCCTGTTTATTTTAAATTGGATAAATATTTACAAGTAGCCAAAGGAAGCGCGCAGGATAATACTTCAGTTTTGTGTGGTTTTTTTTTCTTGAAATTTTGTAAAAATAATTTTTATTTGCAATAAAACAGTAGTTTTGTTACTTGAAACAACTCGCTGCATCAAACAACAGCTGATTGACTGTCGTTTCTTAAGTGTTTGTGTGTTCTCACATCATCGATGATTTAATGCAAGGTGCAAATAAATATGATATGTAATTGCAATAAAAATTCTTATCTGTTTGATCATCAAAAACTTTTATTGCGCGTTTTTTTTTAGAATATGTACTTGTATTTGTGCAATTTGTTAAAGCAGTTGCTTGATTTCAACATCACAGATTTTGTATTTTTATAATATTTATAAATTAACATAAATCACAACGGATAACCTTTATTAAAATACTTACATGGTGAGTGATGTCAAAGTTGTATTTAACTTTTCTATATTTATTGTTATTAATTTTTATATAGCAATGTTTTGCTAATATTTACATGAGTTATTTAAATTATTTTTACCGGATGTTTTAACAAAAAATTCATAGCTATGTTTGTTTGTATTTAATTGAGCAGAAAAATTATGAATTGCCTTCAGCAATTCCTCGGGAAGTAGGTATGGCAAGATAATGACCCTTTTTGTTTTGCTGTTTGTTTTCAGTATCATCAACACAACTGTATATCGACACATATCATTATAAATAAATCAAATCAATGTGTTTTTTTTTTACTAACTTTTCAAGCATAATTTATAATTGATTGTTTTTAAAATATTTGCTGGTCTGTTTGTATATTAGTTTGACCTTATATCTTACAGTAATACATACATCGACTAATTAAAATGAAGGTATGTGACAGATCCGTAGCCAAGAGGGGGTCTTCGGTGTTCAAATTCTCCCGTAGGCGCGAAACATTTTCTTGTTTCTTTCTTTTTAGAGCGTGCTTTTTAGTAGTCGGGTTTTAGTTATTTTAACTAATTTTTTATTTACATTATTTTGGGGACATAATTAGTGTCCGAACGAAGTCGAAATTTTGGCCGAAACCGAAACTGGTTATTAATATGAAAATTTAAGTTTTAACAAATATTTTTTTTATGTTGATTTTATATGATTTATATACAAATTCTAAATGTTTGATAGTTTAAATCATACTTGATTTTAAATACAAATTCTAGTTGTTTGATAGTTTAAAATCGTTAATTGAGCTTAAGGTCAAAGTTAGGTCAAGTTAGTTTTATTAAAAGCAAACAAAAGTACTTTCATGCACATAAGAAAAAAATGTAATATAAAAAAGAATTATTTGAATATTGAATATTGAGTATTACAATTAATTGAAGTTTACTACAATAATAAATGAGATAATTTTTTATATTATTTTTTATTACAAAAGTATTGCATACTTTATATCTTCCGTACATACTAAAAATAATATGCACCAACAATGTAAATTTGTGTAAAACTACAAAACAAAATATTTTTTTAAAAGGTTTAGTATTATAAAAATAGAAATATTTTTCTTTTTCTTTTGCTTTATTCCACACACACGGAAGTTTTATTATCAATTTTTGTTTTCAGTACCTGTAAAACTTTAATGTGAATTGCAGTAGAGATGATACAATCGAAAATGGTATTATCGAAAGCATAAAATTAACCAACATTTTTTGCGTTAACACGATAAATCAAATTATAGACAAATTCAAAATTTTTGTTTTGTAGAATGCGTTGTAAATATTGTTATTAAACCAAACTTATATGTTTGGTGATGATGCAAATGACTGATGCAAGAAATTTTTACCAAACTGACAAAAAAGACCGAAACTGGCCGTAACCGAAACCAAAACCGAATATTCGGTCGGACACTAGATATAATTTTGATATAATCTAAAGTAATAACTACTAATCAATTGTTTGATGTTCAAATTATAAACAAAGATGTTTATTATGAATGGTTTCAATGATATCTCATTTGCCATATTATGATAAGTTGCTAAAAAGTAAGGGGTTTAATTGACTTTCTGTCCTCTAGAGGTCGTCATATTCAATTAAATTTGTCTTCATATAACTTTTCTTCAGCGGACGAATAAAACGCTTCTAGCCTGTATTCTTCTTCTAGCTTCTAGCGATACCTCACTTGCTTATGTCAATTCAATATGACGTCATATAGCCTATAACCAGGAGACGAGTAAAACGCTTTCAACGATACCTCATTTGTCAAATTATAATAACTATTTTAAAAGAGAGGGTGGAACAGATGAACATATACATACATACCGGTCAAAAAATATATCGCTCTTTTTCTTCGCCGTAGTCCGGTAAAAATAATGAATTTAGAACAAAAAATTCAGTTTTTCCAATTTAAAATTTTAGCATAATCTCGAATCTAAATTGAATTTTTAAAAATATTTTTAGATAACTATGAAATAAATCATAAGGAAAAAATTCATAAATCAAATTTTTCTCTTAAATGGTTAATACTCTTCTAATGTTAAGCCAAATGTAAGAAAAATATTTACTTGGATCAAGAAAATGGTTCTCTTTTCTGGAAAAAAGTTCTCATATCAAGCAAAAAGCGGTTATTAGAAGAAAGTTTAAACTTGGATCAAGCAAATTTACATAATTTTAAGAAAATAATAGAGTAGAATCAAGAAAAAACACACTGTAGTTAGTAAGAAAATGGTACTGAGCAATTTTTTTTTTAAACTAAAATATATTATTTTTTCCCGATTCAAGAAAAATAAATAGTGACTTGATAATTTTATGAATGTGTGAGAAATGCTTACCTTATGACTTGGTTTAAGCACAGGAATATGTTTGTAAAAATTTTTCAGTGATGATATTGTAATGCAGAGCTGTAAGCAGGTTGTCACAAAATCAAAAACAATTTCAGGACCGATGATTTCTTTTCATTGCTAATGCAACAGTTTGACTTCATTCGTCTGTGTAGTTAAATCGTCTTTTGTAACAGAACATTTTGAAGTGAAATTCGATACATAAAATAGATAAAAAGTTTTATAAAAACATTTCTTCTGAAATACTGGCAAAGAAGGCAAATAATTTATTGATTATACATTAGGGCGGGTCAATTTGTATGGACGAATTTTTTGGAGGTCTGGCTCAGCGAAATTCGTAAAATACATGTAATTTCAAGACTTTTTCTCCACTACAGCATATACAAATTCTGAAAAAAAGCTGTGCGGACTTTCGTAAATAGATTTTGTTCTCAATTATAAAATATGAATGTATGAATGTATGTGTATGAATCTATTTACGAAAGTCCGCACAGCTTTTTTTCAGAATTTGTATATGCTGTAGTGGAGAAAAAGTCTTGAAATTACATGTATTTTACGAATTTCGCTGAGCCAGAATTTGACCCGCCCTATTATACATATTGTAGAAATCATTTGCTTTCATTTGTTTCTTTTCGGAGTGTTTGTTTTTCGTTTTCATTGCGTTTTTGACATACTAGAAAGAAGTTTCATCAAATTTTCTGTGGTCTCTCTTGTTTTGTAAGGAGCAGATATTCTGCTATGACCCATGGTTGAAGCCAGACAAAATTTAGTGGAAGGTTATGGCGAAGATGTGATTAAAGAAAAACAAAGTCAGAAGTAGTTTGCTCCTTTCGGCGGTAGAAATTTTACAATCATGGATGCTCCTCTTTCTGGTAAGCCCACAGAGGTTGACAAAGACCAAATCAAGACGCTAGTAAAGACAAACAAGGCTTTGACAGTCAGAGAAATTGAGAGTGCTGCAAAACTGTCTGTTGAAAGCGTATACGGTCATTGAAAGCCCGCTAGTTTCGTAAAAAAATTGGATGTCTGCATCCCGAACGAATTGAAGGAAATTCACAAAGTCAATTTAATTGACTGTTGAGTTCGGCTAATGAAACGAGCAAAATGCGACCCATTTCTCAAGCGTATGAATACGGATGACGAAAACTGGATTGTTTATAACAATATCAACAGAAAAAGAAGCTGGACTAAGAAATATGAAGCTACGGAGATGCAAGCAAATGCAGACATTCACCAGAAGAATGTTAACAACAGAAATGTCCTGAGCTAGTCAATCGGAAGGAGGTGGTTTTCTACCACGATAACGCCTACGAGTCATACGTTATACGAGCCATAAAGGGTCGTCCATAAACTACGTTACCAATTTAGGGGGGAGGGGTTTTAAAATGCACTATGATAAGTAACGGTAGGGGGGGGGAGGTATTTAGATATTGTAACGATACCAAAAATTAAAAAAATCGACGAAAAACCTCTAATTAATAACAAAATCATTTCAAAAATTTTTAACCTTACATGTTTATGTTTGATCGTCTAAATTGATGGTTAACTTTTGTTTCAACGATTTCTTCCACCACCTTTTCCCTCGACACAGGAACCTTTTGGTATTCCTTCACCATCTCAGCACACGTCTGAAAAATTTGGGTCTTTGCTTTTGCTTTTGTTAAGGCCTGAATGTTCTTGATCAAAGGAGATACCGTATGACATGTACTGTCCTTCTCAGAAAGAAGAAATCGGTTCAAGGTCGTGTCCTACCTGCGGCTTGTAATTCGTTTTTAAAACTTCTATGAATTGCTATAAGTTTGTATTATATTGTTTACAATAAATCGGAATAAAAAATACTATTTACGGAAAGTAACGCAGGGGGAGGGGGGGTAAAAAACCGGAAAATCAGTAACGTAGTTTATGGAAGACCCCTAACATCATGCGAGTTTGGTGACTCGCTAAAAATTGCTAGAGTTAGGATGGGTTGTTTTGCACCATCCACTCTGAAGTCTAGAATTTGCGCCCTCGTAATAATGAAGCTAACACGGATATGGAAGAAAATGCTGATTGGATTTCTAAAATAGATCAGCCTAAGCTGTAAAAAAACCGTACTGACTTTTGAACAACCCAATACATTGTTTTTAAGTAATAATTGCTGACCTCAAGTGCACATTTACCACTTGGATGCTTGATTTTTCTCTCCTACAAAGAGTCAAAGTGTTAAACCAATTTGAGTTTGAAAACTCATAAAACAACATCATTCCTAATAAGGCCATTCGGAAGGTTTTGTCGTGACCTTTTATTTTTATACTTTTTTGATCTCTGCAAATTTCTTCTATAATGCCTTTTAATAAAAAAAAACAAAATGATTGAAATATTTCTTCATATGTATCAAGATTTAAATTTCTTCAGAATTGTCAATAGAGAAAGTTTGGGCTTAAAACATGTTGAAAAGAATCGAGTAAATTATGGTAAATAAGACTTATTGAATGAATTCCACTTACTACTTTAGCATCTATTTCAAATTAATTTAGCAATCTTGTGTCACTTCATTTGATATTCTTATATTTTGTTTCGAATTATCACAAGAACTGCAAAAATTTAGCGAATGGTTTTTTATATCAAAACCTACCGAAAAGGTTATCAAACTCTGTTGGTTGTTAAGTTAAAAAAAGACATATCAAACAGAATAAAGCAAAACAACATATTGATACAAGATTTTAGTATAGAACTATTGTTCTCTATAACAGAGTCAAAAAAGAGAGAAAGATAATTGTATAACTTAAAATTAAATTGGAATTTCAAGCAAATATTTAGCATAACAAAACAAAAAGTTAGACACATTTTGAAAGAAAAGAAAAAACAAATAAAAAATCTAGTTCTTATGAGAACAAATTTCAGGACTAATGCATAATTATGGGTAATATTAGGTAGAAAAAATCTCGTTAAATTTCATGACATTAACTAACAAAAGGAAAGATACATATGTTTACAACATGTATATCGAAACTTACAAGGTTATAAGTACGTGCTTTGCATTCGAAAAGAAAATCTATTAAATTTTACCTGTTAACTGAAAGAAGTTTTGATCAAAGACTTCCATGGCAACAACATTCACAACAGCACTACCTAACGACAGTCCATTAATTATCACTTTGGTGTTGCCTGAGTCGCTTTATAAGTAGTTAGTTATCATTAGCAGTACCTCAACTAAGGAAAAAACGAAAAAATACGTTTTTTTTTGTTGAACAGCTCAACATGCAACAAAGGCTCCCAAAGAGGTACCCTTAATCGCCTTTCTTATAGCTGTCTGAATTGAATTCGGTTTGATAACCATGCTGTTTCATCCTATTTTTCTTGCATTATTTATGCATATGCATCTATCGATTCATCGATTTTCTATTGCTTTTCCACATTGTGCCATGATATCAAAATCATTAACTTTTAATTCTTGCGTTTTATCTTTACCGCATTTAAGCTTCTTTTAGGAGCTTCCTCGATGGTTTTACAAGCATTATAAATTCAGCTCAAAGAGACCGCTTCAGTACCCTTTTTCGAATATCAGCTGCAGTAGTAAATATTTATGACAAGAATACAATTTAGTAGCTACGTTTTAGAAAACGCATTTACATGTCATTTAAGTAACTAAAGATTTTACTTGTGTTGATAGCAAATGCTTCACTGTAGCAGCATCTAGCTCAACAACAACAACAACAAAAGCAAATAGAACGATAAATTCAACCTGTTTTGCATGTTGTTGACATTTTTATAAGATAATAAAAACAATTGTCGGCAATTTCTGTCGAAAGAAAACCAGCCGCTTCTGAAGTGTGCCTCAAGTCAACGATTAAACTTTAAAGCCATGAAATAGATTTTTATTTAACTTTTTAGCAAATATTTAAAAAAAATTATTAGAAGCTTAAATGTAATGGGTTAAGGAACATTTTGGATGCAGATGCAAAACAATTCTTTTCCAACACAATAAATTAATTTGATCGAAAAGAGCTCTAACTGCAAACACTTTTTGAAAAAAATATTTTTTTTTTCCTACTATTTTCTATCAAATATAATTTTATTTCTCAAATATATAATTTTAAAAGTTATTTTAAGAATATTCTTCAATAATTCTTAAGATAAGAGAAAAAATGGAACACTATATAAATCCCAGCAAACCAAAGTTTCCGAATTTGTATCGAATTCGTTACGAATTTTTCGAAATCCTTCTAAGTTCGGCATCCGAATTCGTTCCGATTCAGTAACGAAAATCATATGGAGGGGTTGAACGAACTCGTAACGAACTATCATAACGAACTCGGAAGGAATTTTAGTAACAAATTCGTAACAAATTCGTAAAGAATTGAAGTATCGTATTCGTAACAAACTCGTAACAAATTCGTAACAATTTCTTAACGAATTGTAGCACCGAATTCGTACCGAAATGAAGCATCAAATTTGCAACGATCTCTTAATGATTTTTGAACCATATGTAATACAAAATTAAGTAACAATTTTAGCTCTGTTGTTTAAAACTAAATTATTTTACAAATGGCAAATTATTTAAAATGCCGCTAGGCTCATAGCCTACCAACTTTTTTCAACTCGAAATATTTAAAACACCTCACAATTTAAATTTGAAAATTTGATTTCGAAACTCTTTCGAATTATTCGGAAATGTTCCGATATTACTGTTGCGAAATAGTTACGAATTCGTTAAGAATGCTCAAAATAGTTACGAACTAATCGGAATTCAGTTTGCTGGGATGATATACATAATATAAATGATAACATAAACATTTTTTTATTACGATTATAGTCATCTTTATCAATAAAAAATTACAATTACAAATATTGTAATCGTACCTAATCATTGTTTTTTTGTTATTTTAAGTACTTCATAAATAATTAAATATTATTTATAATTGTTCTCATCAATTTACAATCAATCTACAAATCAATTGCAGAAAAAATAATTTTAAAACTATTTTATTATGTTTTATAAGAATATACAAAGTTATACGAAGCAACAACAAATTAAAATTTTTTATCTAAAGCATTAAAAATTAATATTTGAATGTATTAACAATAATTTTTTAAAAGGAGAAATCAGCCTTGGACTGGCGCGGGTGTAGTAAATTTAAGTGACGAAAAACAAAGAAAGAATTTGTTTCTGCACTGATTCAATGTCATCTATGTAACAACCGTATCGTGGGCACCAAACATCTGAAGCGTATTCTAAGATAGGTCCCACTAGGGAAGTGAATAAGTTTTCTGTTATGAATGGATCATTAAACTCTTTTGCCCAACGTTTAATAAATCCTAAAATACTATTTGCTCTATTTATTATGTTATTTACATGAATATTAAAGTGTAGTTTAGGATCCATTGTAACTCCAAAATCATTGAAAATATCTCAGGACTCCAATGAATAACCACAAATTTTGAAGGTACATTTAATTGGTGGTTTGCGCGAGAAAGACATATGCTTGCATTTCTTCATGTTGAGGTTCATACGATTCGTTTTGCACCAGTTATGAAGATGATCAATGTCGGCTTGCAAAAATACAGCGTCATTATCATTTTTAAAAGAAAGGAAGAGTTTGACGTCGTCAGCAAACATTAAGATGCTAGAATGCATTAAAACAGATGGCAAATCGTTTATAAAACAGTAGTAAAAACAGAAGGGGCTTCAGATCACTTCCTTGAGGTACTCCTGAAGTAACAGGAAACTCATGTGATTTCTTGAGCTTAAAAAGAACAGATTGTGCTCTATTGCTTAAGTAAGATTCAATTCACTTTACCAACGGTATAGAAAATCCAACAAGATGTAATCTTAAGATCAATAGTTTGTGATTTACAACGTCAAAAGCTTTGCCAAAATTCGTGTAAAAAACATCAGTCTGCATGCCTTTTCCAAAATTTTCAGAATTCAGAATTTCGGAAAGAAATCCATGTTGGAAAGGAAATTTAACGCTTTGCGATAGTCGTGATGTAACAATTGCCTCTAAAAGTTTAGGCAAAGCCCTTAATGTTGCGATGCCACGATAGTTATCAATTAAATACCTTTTTCCGGATTTATGCAGCGGAATAATGAAAGAATGCTTCCAGGCTGCAGGAAAATAGCAGGATTTTAATGATGAAATAAATAGTAAAGAGATTAGAGTTACTAATTCTTCATAGCAGTATTTTAATATACATGAAGTTATGTTATCAGGATCACTTTTATATGATGTTTTAATATTTTTTAAAAATGTTGACTTTATATGATTTAAATACAAATTCTAAATGTTTGATAGTTTAAATCATACTTGATTTTAAATACAAATTCTAGTTGTTTGATAGTTTAAAATCGTTTATTGAGCTTAAGGTCAAAGTTAAAACAATTAATTGTTCTAACGAATCTTTCCAAAGAAACAACAACAACAACAAATTTTTTTTCATTATGAAAAAGAAAAATCACTAGCTGATTTTATTGCAATTTCGGCCGTGCCAAAGGGTTCCTCAGAAATCTTTATGATACCCGTGCAAGCGCGCACTAACGCACTGCACCACAGAGACGATGATGCAGTGCGTTATAGAAAGTCATATAAAGTCAACATACTTCATTGTTTTGTAAAATTTCAAAATCTGAAAAGAAGTGGCGTGTGAGCTAGACAGATATATATTGTTGGAAAAGGATGAAAACATGCATCGTGCCACTTTTTTACATCTCCGCAACGTGACTATTTTATCTCTCTGTTCTTCTTGGCTGCGGAAGAAAGAGCTCAAGCTTGTTTTTGACACTTAATATTTGATCGAAACTGATCGAAACTTAATGACGAACGAATTGAGAGAAACGTCAAAAACAATGCATTGAAAATGCTGTCCGTCACACATTTTTTGTCCAATTCGTACTATATGTGTATACACTCAAACTTCTTGAATTTTAGACTTAGCTCTATTTCAACTGCTCTAGTTTCATTTTCAATGAATAAAAATTGGACAACACAATGAAGTATCAAACGGGCTTTAAACTATCAAACATTTAGAATTTGTATTTAAATCATATAATGTCAACATAATAAATAACAAGGTCATTTAGGAAAAAATTTTTTAAAAATGATAAAACTTTGTTTGTATCAATTATTGGGAAATAAATATCCCCAGATTGAATATTGAAGGTATAACTTAAATAATCATAGGGCGATGATGAATAAGTCGTCTTGAAAAAGTCAGCGAAAAGATTGCAAATACTATTATCATTATCGGACTCAACAGAATTATACTTCATAAAACAAGGATAGGATTCAATCTTACGCTTTGTGTTAACAAAGTTTCAGAAGAATTTAGCATCAGATTTTATGATTAATTTCACTTTTGTTAAATATATGTTATAGGATTGTTTGCATAACTGTTGGTAACCGTATTTAATCGAGGTATAGCATCCAAAATCGCATATGTTATGTGTTTTTTGATATTTTTTTATAGTATTTAGATTTCAAGTTCCTCATTTTTCTTAATTCATTTGTGTACCATACCGGACCCGATGTCAAAGAGGCTTTCCTTTGCGGAACAGCATTTAGAAAACAATCATTGAGCGTTCTATTAAACGCATATACCGCATCATCAAGGCTCTGAGAAGATAAACTTTTTGCATTAATATTTAGAATAGAATTCCAGTTTATATTGGACAAGTTATTCTTCAAAATCACGTAGTTTGTTTTTTAAAAGTTAAACTCAATAGGCGGTTGAGAATCATAATGCTGCACAGATGGTTTTGGAAAATTTAAAATAATTTCTAATGTTGGATGATGAGAATCTTCGGGTGTAACCAGAGGATCTGATTTAGACACAGAAGCGATATTGCTTTCATCAAAAAACACCAGATCAAGCAAACGATTATTTTTGTTAAAGATGCAGTTAAGTTGGAACAGGCTTTGGATTGAGAGCTCGTTCAAAACAAAAATTTTCGGATGAACTTTCAGACGAAGGTAAAAATATTCAAGGAATTTCAGAACAGCTTTTCCGAGAAACGTTTGGCAGGTTAAAATCACCAGTTATTAAAATATGATCATTAGATTGTAGTTTTGAGCAAAATTTACTAATAGAAGCCAAATATTTGCTATAAACATCTAAGGTAGAAAGGGGAGAAATATATGAGCATGTAATAAAAAGGCTCAAAGAACCAAACTTAACATGAACACAACAGAATTCAATATCCAACGATTCTGGAATTAATAACTCTTCAGAGAAATGTGTGTTATTTCCAGGGACTAGTTATAACAGCTTCTATCTTATGTTTAATCGGACTTAAAAATTAATCAAAATGGTGTTACTAGTAATGTACTTGCGTAACTTGGTAGCAGTGGGGTTTTTTTATTTATATAAAATTTGTTAACAAAAATATTTTAAATCAGTGCGAGCAAAATATATTTTTTATTCGAACAATTTATGTAAAAAAATTAGTTACATTTTTTTTCAAACTTAAAAAATAGCTTAATTTCATAGGCAAAGGGGATACATCTCCTTCATCCCACCGTAGCTACGCCACTGATTTAGAACACTGCAAAGTCACTGTTCATTGACAGATCGATCTGACATTTATGGCGTGTTCATGTTAAGGTTTTCACCCGTTAAAAATAATGCATTTGAAGAGTGGTGGTACCGTCATTTGGAAACCGGCTTCCTGAACGCCTTATAATTAAAATCAGCACTTTCTTCATTGAAACTAAACATTTTCTAATAACAAGAACAATTTTTCCTTATGTATCTCAGTGTATGCTTGTATTCATAATTAATTCATTTTTTTAATTAAATTTTTATAATTTTTAAGGCTTAAAAATTAAATTGAAATTGATTTGACATGCTTATCGTCATATGAAATCAAAAAATCCGTAAATAACCAAAAATCAAAATCAAATTTTTAATTGATTATGATGTACTATATCGAAATACATGTTCCTGCAAAATTGTACACGCCTATAACTAAAAGCGATGTTTTTATTAACAAAATTCTACAAGCCCTCAGTGCAAAGAGCGTGAAGATAAATTCGTCAATCCGACGCTAACTTAGCAAAGACTCAAACCAAAATATTTGTTCCGCAAAAAGTTAAATTCGTACTTTTTGCTAAGTACGAATTTTATTTTGGGAGGAAATTTCCTCCTAAAATTAAAATCGTTCTTTTTGCAAAGTACGAATTTAACTTTTGGGATGAAACAAATTCGTTCTTTTTACAAAGTACGAATTTAACTTTTGGGAGGAAATTAAATTCGTTCTATTTGCAAAAAAGGAGTTTTACTTTTGATTCGAAGTACTAATAATACTAATTTTCAAATCAAAAATTCTCAAAATCTGTGCGTTAAGATTTTTTGTTAAGCATATCAAATGAAAGGTGATTAAACCGCCTTTGTAACGATAAATAGCTTATAGGGGCACAATTAAGACTTTTGCCATTATTAGAATTAGTATTATTAGTACCATGAGCGCCAATTTTACTACTTTTAAAAAATGTTTATGGAAAAAGTCTTAATTGTGCCCCTATAAGCTATATATCGTTACAAAGGTGGTTTTATCACCTTTCATTTGATTTGAAAATTAGTATTATTAGTACTTCGAATCAAAAGTAAAACTGTACTTTGCAAATAGAACGAATTTAATTTCCTCCCAAAAGTTAAATTCGTACTTTGTATAAAGAACGAATTTAATTTCCTCCTTAAAGTTAAAATCGTACTTTGCAAAAAGAACGATTTTAATTTTAAGAGGAAATTTCCTCCTAATATAAGAAAATAAATTCTCTTTTAAAAGTAATTTAATTAGTCAAAAGGTTAAAGTTAAGCCTCATTTGGCCTAAAAAGTGTCCTGAAGAAATTTTCAAAAGTTATGTTTAGATCAGATTTTAAAAGAGTGATTTTTGATATCATTTGCTTGGCGTATTCTTAAGCGTAAAAGTGTGTCGAGACTGAAAATGTAAAATGCTGTTCAAAATATGAGCTTTTATACTTTTGAATCTGATTTCAAAAATGTGTGAACTAAATTCGTGATGGGCTGGCCTTACAATTTGACTTGATAAGTTACTTTTCATTACTTACATTTAGCACTTACATCATGAAAAGACCATATATAAGATATATGGCATGATTAACTCATTCTTTATAATACTTTAAATATGATCTGATTTGGATTTAAACAAACTTTTTACCTAAAATAAGTAAACAATGGGAAACGCATTGCATGCACCTTATATGATTTGTATAGAAAACTTAGTCAGACCATTTTCTTTAAGACTTTAATAAACTCAAACTGAAGATAGTTTCAGAAATAACATGGAACAAAGTTATACATTTTTTAGATAGCGTTGGTAATAATTGCTTACAACTAATTTCAAACTAAAGTTCAAATCATATTTATGTAGTTGATGTTCTTTTTTTAATTATTTCCTGCATTTAACGTTCTAGTATCCAAATTCCAATAACTTTTCATGCACTTTGTTCACTCATACTTTAAGCACTAATTAAGTCAAGTTTATTCCATTTATTCTTGATCTAATTTAAACAGCAAGTATTTTTAATGCACTTGTTGTGCATAGTTATTTTTGTTGTAACATTTATTTTTTCTTACTCAAATTTAAAATTAGCAAATTGAGAACAGTCATTAATTTTGCTCAGTTTCAGAACGACAACAATAAAAAACACGAACAATAATTATAAAAATTGCAATAGATTAAAGGAGCAAAGTACGAAAACATTAGAACAAAAGCAAAAAACCATTTGTTTAACGTCGCAACTACGACGCCAGCCCAATTTTGAAGGCGCGCTCTTTAAGCAACCGTCAGTTGTCAGTGTGACAGACAGCTGACTATAATTTGCATAACGAGAGCAGCAAAACATTTTGAACCAAACGTGAATTATAGAAAATTAATTAGACTGTCGTTAACTTGTTTGTTTGTTTGTTTTTCTTACGTATTTCTTATGTATGTTAATCAGTTGATTAATATTTATTTTCTTGATTAAAATCTTGATAACATTTCATTGTCGCAACACTTAATCGAAGAGATTTAGAGAAATTGTAGTTTCTCTAGATTTGTATTCAATTAAGTGTTTTTTTTTTATATGTATTAAGGAGTATATATTTTAATTTTTAGCCGCCAGGTAAACAACTTTGTTGTGTATCTCATAGCCACTGACTTATTTAAACTCTGGGCGGCATAATGAGCTTTTAACGGCTTGTTTGTAGGGGAGGAGCTGGTTTTTTTTTTTAATCTTACTCACATTTAAATATGTGATTTCTCTATAGAGCTATTTAATTAAATAGATAATAGTATAAAAAGTCATTTAACACTTCATATGAGATTATAAATAAACAATATAATCATGTGTGTTATATACTTCAACACAGGGCCGTAGTCAAGGGGGATTTTCGGGGTTCAAACCCCCCAGAGGGTCGAAATTTTAATAAAAATTAATGCATTTAAATAATTATTTCATTGAATCACTTTAATGGGTTCAACAAAAATTTAACAAATCATATACTGAAGTTGCGTTTACGTGTAAAAAACTTTTTTATGATTTGAGTAGTGTAAACAACAATAGTGAAAGCCAATGCATCGTGATTTATCGAATCAAACGTGATACATTCAAAATAACCACCACTATTGTTTTCACTAACCTTGACATCGGCAGTTGTAGATGATGGTAGTGATGATAACAGTGAAGTCAACAAGAATGACATACGCATTAGGTTGCATCGTTTTGTTTTTTTTTAATTCACTTTTAATAACATTTTCTGGTGCTTTAATTCATAAATAAAAAACCTGTGCAAGGAGATGGTCTACAATTGATTTCTTCAGAAAAAATCCGACTTTTTCGTAGTTGTTTGATAAGGATCTCTATAAAAGTGTATGCACAGAAGATCAGTGAAACAATTTTTTATTACTGAAGTATATGTAGACTGTGTGGAAAAAAAATCAAAATTATAAATATATATATATAATTCTATTTTTCAGGACCATATTTTGAACAAATTTTAGGAAATTTTTTTTAAATTCGAACTGTGTTCGAAATGTGTTTAGTATAAGGTTTAGTAGTACTATTCAACATCTTCAATTTAAGAGTTTTTAGAAGTCTCTAAGTGCTCTGAAACCAAAGTTATAATAAAGCAATATTTAATATATAAAGCAATATTTCTGAATTAATCTTTTTGAATATCCCTCTTATAGTATTTAGAATATTATGATATTTGATTACATGGTGCTACAGTGGAAATGTACTTTTACTCTTTTTTAAGTGACACAGTCTAGGTTATACAGGGTAGCCCTTATTCGAAGCGCCCATCTGGCAACACTGTAACTTTCCGCAGTGATGCCAAATCGACTAATGACATACCGCGTTTGAAGCGTCATTCCAAGCAAATGTTTACAATGGAACAGTACACGCCACGCGAACGCTCTAAAATTGTTGAAATTTACATTCAACAAAACAAGTCAATAGTGAAAACTCAACGTGCTGAAAACTCATGAGCGATGAAGCTCATTTTCAGTTGAACGGAACGGTAAACAAACAAAATTGCCGTATTTATGCCACTGAAAATCCACAAGAGATTCAACCTTCACGATGCAAAAGTCACTGTTTGGTGCGGCGTTTGTGCTAAAATGCTCATTGGGCCGTTCTTTTTCGAAGATGATAATGGCCACAGAGTTACTGTCAATCAGGAGCGTTATCGCGATATGATAAACAATTTTTTAATGCCAATCGTTCGTCGAAAGCGTATCAGGCACTACTGGTTTCAACAAAACGGCGCGCCACCACACACAAGCCGCACTACAATCGATTTTTTGAAGCAATTGTTCCCTGGCCGTTTGATGTCAAAAAATGGTGATTTCGATTGGCCGCCAAGATCACCAGATTTAACGCCTCCAGACTTCTTTTTGTGGAGTTATTTGAAATCAAAGGTTTAAGTCAACAAGCCAAAGACCCTAGAAGAGCTGAAAACCAACATCCGTCAAGAAATAACCGCCATTCCCATCGAAATGTTGAAGAAAACCATGAAAAATGCTGCAAAACGGTCACAATATGTCGTAGAGGCCAATGGCGACCATTTACGAGATATCATATTCAAGAAATAATATAAGCAAATCTACTTGAACCCAATTAAATGATATTCAGGACGAACAGACAAAAAATTGTGGTTTCTTTGATTTATTTAAAAATTAAATGAGCGCTTCGAATATGGGCATCTCTGTAGATATGGTCGAGTACAATACGAAACCATATTTTAAATTGTTAATACACCCCCAAAATTTGATTTTACCGTTAAAAACACGATTTTTTGGTACATGACACATAACGCAATCAGCAACTCAACAAGTTTCAACTGATTTTCGATCTAACGGTCTTGGAAAGATAAAAGATAATACTTTCTTTAATACAACATTTACATATATTTATTACTGGAATAGGAATGTTTTGAGTTATAAACGACAAAACCTAAAATTTTTACCTTTTTTCTAATTTTTTCAATCTTTATTATTTACTGCCAAAGTTTTGTTAAGAATTGTTATAAACGTAAATATTTTCTGTAAGTAAAATTCAGAACGAAAAAAATCAATGTTCATTTTAGAAAATCGTATGAAAATTTACTGAGTTATTAAATTTGTGTATAAATAAGATTATAAATAAAAAGATATAAATAAGATTACGCCTTCATTGGTCCATTGGTCTTGGTTGCGTTCATATATCAGTTTAAAGCTCATATTAAATACATTTTTATGATTTCCTTTAAAATTGCTGTATTTTTTTAATACCATTTACAATGATCATTTCTTTTATATACATTTTCGGAAATAAACTTTTCAGCATTCCAAGATTATTAATTTTACATTAAACTACTTTTTACATGAGCAATATTTGAATAATGCAGTGCATACGCTTTTATAGAGATCAATATTTATCAAACATCTACGAAAAAGTCGAATTTTTACGATATGCGGACATTCTAGGGCATGGCGCCTCCTGAAGAAATCAATTTTAGACCTTCTCCTTGCACAGGTTTTTTATTTATGAATTAAAACACAAGAAAAATGCTATTAGAAGCGAATTAAAAAAAATAAAAACGATGTACCCTAATACACATTCATACTGAAAAAACCTTTCTAATTCGAACCGCCTAAAAAGATTTTAAAGTATACTTCAGCCAACAACTGATTTTAATTTTCACTCGAGCGATTCTCGAAAACTTAAATCTAAGCATCCATGGTTTTGTCGCCATGCAAATTACAGCCTCTTCGTTATTAACGGCACAAAAACCTTTTTATAAAATAAATTGACCCTACCATCGTGACTCTTTTATAGTCAAGAGTTTTGAAACAATTAACTTTCGAATTAAAGATATGAATCTGCACCAAGAGTTTAATTCAAGCGCGTCGGAAGCGAATTTCATCTGGGGGGGCAGTAAAAATGGGGGGCAGTGCAAATGGTGGTGCAAAAAAAGTTCACCAAAATTTCTTCAAAGAAACATGAATGTGAATAAACAAATTTTTTATTTTAGTTTAAAATAAAAAATATATAAAAATATATAAATAATATTAAAATTTCCTTATTTTTAATAGTTCTTCCAATTTCAATATTAGAGATCATTCTTTAAAGGATCTTTCATACACTCAGAAAAAAGTTTATCGGAATATGAGAAAAAAGGCATCATATTAAGTGAAAAATGGTATTGACTTTGCTCCAGAGAATGCTTTTCTCTAAATGTGATCCCAAAAATTCCCTAAAAATGGCAAAAAGCTTCCATGAAAAAGAGAATTATTTTCTCATTAACAAAAGACACCTTCTTTTGAATAGAAAAATATTTCTTTATAATACGTTCAACCGTTTTCTTTATTGTATAAATTTTTCCCGAAAACAGAGAAATATTTATTTAATTTTAATAAATGTTTTCTTTAAGTTACGTTTATAGTTTCTCACAAAAAATAACACTTTCTTTGAAAGTAAGATATATTTTCTTAACATTGATACAACATATTTCTTTATTGCGTACATTTTTCTTTAGAACACAGAAGTATATCCGCAACTACGATTAAAAAATTATTTTTGTAAAGCATTTTTTTTAACTCAGTTCTACGCAAAGTAGAAGTATTAATATCAAATTGTGATTCGGTTTTAAAAATATTTGTTAAAAATATGTTAAGAGGTAGAATTATTGTTGTGGCATTGTTTTTCGGGACTCTTTATAAATATTCCAGAAATTTATTCTGAAAAACGATTTTGTAAATTGTAAGAAACAGTAGTAATAAACAACATCAATTTGTGTAGTTATGTTGAGTAAAAAAAAACCCTTTTGAAAGAACAATCGTCATAATATGCAGAATATGCAGCACTTGCTTTTCACAACATTAATCAATCTCACGCTTTCTATTTTTTTCGTACCTCATTCAATATAAGAAAAATATATCGATTTTTGAGAAGAGGTCTTTTTAATTTTTGAGAAAGGATTTGTTGTTACTGAAGAAAATATTTCGCATAGTGAATTATTTATCAACAATAGAGAACATTTTTCATTTTCTATAAATTTTTCTCTATAAATGAGATTTTTTCAGTGAGAGAAAAATACTTATCATTGTTAGAGACATGAAATATTTTCATTTCCCACAAGGAAGGAAATATTTCTTCGAATATGTGAAAATTTATTATAATTGAAGTCAATTTTATTTGAAATAAAGAAAATTTCTATTATCGAAAACAGAGAAATTTTTTATCACAAAAAGATAAGTATTGTTTTCTGAGTGTATGGTAATATGAAAATATAAGAAATAATGGTTGCTTTTATAAAGCAAGACTAGGTATATCTTTACATGGTTTAAATGCAATAAGGTACAAAAAGTTATATCAATTTAAATTATTCCAAAATGTTTCTTTCTGTCCTTGCGAGAAACAAACTCTTTCACCACCTCCATCGAATTAAATTCTTCGGTTTTATATTTGTGAATGTGTGTAAGTGCCGCATGAGAGTGAGTCGTTTCTGTGTCATAGTTGCTCGAAGATACGTTTTAAGCCGTCTTAGTGCACTAAAAAGACGCTCAGATGAAGCTGCTGATGCAGGCACAGTCAAAAGCAAAGCAATAAGTTTTTCAACTTCATTTAATAGTTTTTTTACAGTATCCGAATTTTTTGCAAATTGGGATACAATGCCACTACAATTTGAAGGTTTTTGGCCAGGCAATTGCTTTAGCAATTTAAGCTGCCTGTGAAGGTCGCTCACATCAAAGTCATCTGCATAAAGATCTAGTTTTGTTTTTAGATTTTGTTCAGAAGGCACTTTTCCGTTGAAGGCTTCGATTACAATATTACAGTATTAAGCTACATACTTAAGAGTGCTTTTAATCTGAAGTGGTGGGTTTCCAGTAGAAACTCTACATTTTGTTCTATCTTTTTGCAAGCACAGAGAAAGAAAATGGTTATCCGCAAGCATGCTTATGAAGAAGAGAGAAAGAAGAGGAAAATATCTAATACAAAAATATTATCGTTGTAAAAAAAACTGACATGTTGAATAACTTTTGAAGTTTTCTTTTTAAATTGTTTATCTAGCTAAAAAAGTGGGGGGCAACTGCCCCCTTTTCTCCCGCTTCCGACGCCAATGGTTTCATTTTTAAAGAATGGAATGCTTAAAATTATTTATGAGTGATGAAAAGTTGAACTTACATTTTTCAGAACTCTGACCCGAAGAAAAGTTTTAAGTCAATCGTTGAAGTAATTTTGTAAATTTTTAGGTTTTATGATTTATAAAGTTTATGTAAAGTTTTGTAAAGGGGTTCACAAAATTTCCACTTCAGTCTTTATATTGTCGTGAAGATTTTCCCTCACATAATGTTAGATGCTTGCTTTTAGGCATTAAGACTTTGGATTCACGGAGAAAAGTTCAGTTCAGCGCATATTGTTATCTATGACATAATATCGAATAACATTAACTGTCCTCTTTAGGCACTCATAAATTTCGATATACTTTCAAGACAGTTGCGATGTTTTAAAGGTTTTGCAATTCAATTTCATAGGTCTAATTATGCTCGTAATGAGCCATTTCAAGGAGCTCTGGCTTTATTTAATGATCTATCGTCTCGAGTTTTGTTTGCTTTTTTAATGTCTATAGAATGTGTTAAAGAATTGTTGAATAGTTTATTTGTAGTATAATTCTGCTGTTTTTTTGTGCCGTTATTTTATTTTATTTTTAATTTATTAATCTGAGTCTGTAAGGATATTTTTTCCATAAACTCTATAAAGAAATCTAAATCTAAAAAGTTTTTATGTCTTTAAAATTTTATTAATTTGATATAAATGAGATATCGTTCTCATCCCTAAAATTTCTTACAAAATGCCTTCGTAATTCCTTAAGAACACTTCATTTTTGATATTTTTTATTTTACTTATCTACATATAAGAACTTTCAAAATAAAATACCTTACTTATTATTTTTTTTTTAATTTATTATTTCTTACAAAATTATTTCAGAAGGTGTTTATATTATAATTAATATTTTAGCTTTATTATGTATAAATTTCAAAAATTCTGGTTATGAATTCAGACACTCAAAACCTTTTCAACGATATCTTAAAAGTGAGGATCGCATTAGAAATAATGAAGTCATTTCAATTTTAGTGAAAAAATTAAATGTTTCAAAAAAGGCACGAAAAACAGCATTATCTTTAATGTTATTTCAAAACTTTAATATCCGACAGATTTATTATTTTCACAACTATTCTACTAGCTATATACCCTGCAGAAAATTGGACCAACTTTTTAATATTTCTGAACTAGTTCCAAAAAGAACCAGTACTGGTCCCTCTACAATACTCTTTTACATTTATTGAACTGATGCTTTTTACATGTTGATGTCATAGAAAAAAGCAATTGTACCCAAAAATATTCCTTTTTCCCTATATTTGAGCTACTTCCAATATAAATATTTCCAAACTGTTACTTTTTTCTAGAGTCTTAAAATAGATCTTAATTTCAATGTATTAAAATGTTAGACGTAAAAGATGATGCATTTATTTTATTTTATGCAGTTACTTTTTTATATAGTTACTTTTTTTTATATAATGCAAAAACTTACCTTTGTTAAATTCTTTAAATTTATTCCTCAAACAGTTTGAAAATTAAAAAAGATTACAGAAAACGTGTTCAGATTTAATTTATTTTTGTCAGCAAAAATTTTGACAGGAAAACAAAATAAAATCAAAGTGAACTGTTCTACGCAGAAAGTTTTTGTACTATTTCATATCAAGTACAAATTGCGCTATAAAAGAACTAGTTGGATTTTTTAATTGAATCCAAAATAACTGCATACTAACAAACGTACTACAAAAATAACTAAAAAACAAACATAATTTTTTGAGATTTGCAAAATGTTTTAGTTCACTGGCGGCTATTGTAACAGCCAAAATATTTTAAGAATCGTCTTAAAATAGACAAAGGTTACTTTTTAGAGGAATACAAATTCAACTTTTTTCTAATGGAAGCCGAGGCACCTTAATATATTTACTTACATATATAATATATAAAAAACTTAAGTTGAAAACTAAATGAAACAAAAATTTTTATATTTTAATTTTTAATAAAAAAAAATGTTCATCAAAACACCCCCATGGATAAATCCTGGCTACGGCTCTGCTTCAACATGATTTCGTTTTTAACTATCATTTCAATAAATTATTTATGTTTGTTTATCTTCGCATATTGGAATGCTTATTTATTTAAACTGGCTATAAAAATCAAAAGCAAAATAAAAACTCTGTTGATTCCGATCAATATCATGTTGACCTCATTCTTAATAAAAGTCCTCTGAAATTAGCACTAAAATTTAAGAGTTTAAGTATGGATTCTCTTAGGTGCATACTTGTAAATACTCATTTAATTGTTTTGATAACACAGTGTGTAATTTTTTAAGTCATTTTTAACCATATACGAACCTCACTACATGATAAAAGACAAAAAATAAAGACCCCTGTCTCCCAGTTTTGCCCAAAGTCCTCCAGGTTTTTTTTATGGGCCCCCAAAGATGTGGAGCCTCGGTGTCATTTTTGCAAAAAAAGGATCAATTTCTCAAGCTCATATCTTGCAAACCGTTCGGAATTTTGATTTACTCTCTGAGGCAAAGTTGTAGCTCTGTCATAAAGAAAAAAAAATTGTGAACATATAAAATCAAAAAAAACTTCATCTTCAAGGTCAAAATCGCAAAAACTTTAAAAAATTCAAATTTTTTTTACCTTTTTTCCCCTGTTCAGGTCCATAGGTAGCAAACCATTCAAAATTCAAGGAAATAATCAACTACAAAAATGAACCCAAGATCTCAATAAACAACTTTCTAGAACATATAAACTTCCTAGGAATGATTCTAAACACCGTTTAGGTAGCGCTTAGGTAGCTGCAAAAGTGAAAAATTTCCCGACATTTTTTTAATTTCATTTGTTTTTTCTTTACTTCAACATTGAGATGCTATAAAGCCTTCTCCTGTAAGTGAAAAGGCATGTTGCAGGTTTCATTGTTATACTATTACTGATTTTATTAATCTCAGTTCTTAGGTGGTATGGGTTTACATTTAGAGTTAGGGTTGTAACAAAGAGTAGTAGCATAGATATTTAGTAATAATGATTCAGTGTTGTAGGGATTAGTAGTCTCAGCAGGGATGGCACTACAATACTATGCTATCTATTACAAAAATTATAAAAAAAAAATATTCGTATTATGTTTATAATGTTGATGGCCCTGGACTTGCAAATCGCACTCTCTTAAGTTGTGGATCCAAATCGTCGTCCGAATCTGGCCAGGCATATATCATTTTTGAGCGTTAATTAAACATACAAGACATTAAACATGACAAAAGCTACAATGTGAATTCAATGCAGATGTTTGCTTCCAGGTAGTTGTTTGACAGTTTGGGCACGGGAACTCACCCACCAGCTTGAGAATTTTTATTAAAATGCACTTACTATCAGTGAAGGTACAGTGCACTCATACACTCGGCCTCCTGACTAACAATTATTTACGTTCAAAGTTTTGAAATCGTTTTGAAATTTAAGAAATCGCTTATTTTCTTACACTTCAATTGTTTTTTTTACTAGGACTGTTTTTTGAGAAAACCAGATTTTTATTAAAAAAATGAGGTTGAAAAACCTTTTTTTTTAATTTGCCCCAGTGAGTTAATAAAAATGAACATATTTAAACACAGATTTATAGCGTTTTTAAAGGTCTCAACCAGATCGGATAAGAAATGGGTGAGATATAAGCGATTATATACTCACGCTATAAAGGCCTATATCTCAAGAAGTTGGATCGGCCTCCTTAAAAACACTTTGGGGTTTTAATCAGCGCTGTAAGCCCTACCAAGCCAAAGAAAATTGGCGCATTTTTCATAAAGTAAATATGTTCGTAAAAGCGGAAAATAAAAAAAAACGCTTTTTGGGCCATTTTTCGCTCATTTTTTAAAGTTTTTTGCGATTTTGACCTTGAAGATGAAGTTGTTTTTGATTTTATATGTTCACAATTTTTGTTATTTATGACAAGAGCTACAACTTTGCCTCAGAGAGTAAATCAAAATTCCAAAAGGTTTGCAAGATATGAGCTTGAGAAAATGATCATTTTTTTTGCAAAAATGACACCGAGGCCCCACATCTTTGGGGGCCCATAAAAAAAACCTGGAGGACTTTGGGCAAAACTGGGAGACAGAGGTCTTTTTTTTAGTCTTTTATCACGTAGTGGTGTCCGTATATGGTTATTTTATTTCGTGTTGCACTGTGTAATCTTAAAATAAAAATTAAGAACATAAGTCAAACATTTCTGATCAAAAAGTTTTTTATTTCTGATCAAAATAACATCGATTCTTAACTTAAAAATTCATGTCAAAAATGGATTCTTGAGCTCCATAGCATCACATATCTATCTTTAAAATTAAATTAAAACCTTTTTGTATGATGATTTAATCTGAAAAATTCCAATCACTTTATATAATAGAACCTCTATCAGATATCACCAAGTATTTTTTCCAATTTCCAATTTTTTTGTGTTTATTGTACTAATTGCGATTGAAGTATTATTTCGCTTTATTTTCTGGATATATAACCGAACAATAAGAAATGTCATTTCGAGTATCTATTTCTTGTTAATTTTCGTGACCTAACTAAAACTGAAAGTATTTATTTTGTTCCTGCAACCAAAGTAAAAAACTAGTTATACTTTAAAAATATAGGAATATTCAAAACTCGACCATTTACTTTTTACTACTGTAAAGTCTATAATTACGAAATATACTTTCTTACTTACTTAGTTGGCACTACAACTGTATGCCGATCTTGGCCTCATCTAAGAAAGTGCGCCAGCCATTTCGAATTATAAAAACTACTAAAAAATAACATTAATAATAACCAAAAAGTTCAAGTTGATTGGGATATGAATATGACGAATTTAAAAATATTTACATAGAAGAAATAGGTTAATTGTTAAAAATTAGCCACGCTTAACATTTGACTTTCTGCAACCTAAGATAGCTTTTAGCCCGGGGACAAAATTTCACCATAGAAAAAGTTTTAGCAAGTTTTTGGCTTTACTTGGCTTATTTACAAAACTCTGTTTTTGATATCTATGTTCTAAATTCAATGAAGCTTGATTTTAATCATATTCTTGGAACTTATTTTTGCCGCCAATTTTTCACTACCCCACCCCACACTCTTTTAATATCTTTTGAAAAATTCAATGGCATTCATTGAAATCAAACAAATTCGTCAATTCTACTAATTTTGCCATTCATTAATCTTTATTCACGATCGCTTGAAGATCTCTAATTTATTCTTTATGTTTGCACAGAGCTTTGTTAAGTTGCTGTTAATACTAGAGTTCTAAATTAATAAAAAACGTTGTTTGATGTTGGGAAGCGTTTTTGTGCTGCTCTAAACATGAGCAATGCAAACAATGGTCTAAATTACAACTAAAGAAAATCAAAATGTGAAGAGAGTCTGGAGTTGTGTGTGGTGTAGAAATGTAAGAAATTTTAAAAGTAATAAATTTATAAAGACACACGTAGTAGAAAAAACTACACGGGAGGCGGAAAATTACTCTGTGAACTGTTTTCTTAATAGTTTTGCACTTTCGTGAGAATTTGTTTTACCTTGATACATTTTTTATTTTTTACTGTGACACAATTAGGAGAATACAATAAAAAAAAAAGAATGAGATTAGTTAAGAATGTTAAGCTTAATGAATAAAAAAAATTAGCTCTACTTTATGTGAATAAATGAGAGATATGTGAAAAATTTTAAGCAAATAAAAAGGTACTGTAAAAATATTTGATTGATATCTATATATATAAAAATAAAACGGTCCATCTATGAAATGCCATCACGGGCGAACGGCTGAACCGATTAGGCTGATTTTTTTTTTATTCAATTCGAAATTTTTAGTAGATGGTTTATATAGAAAAAACTTAATCCGACAAAGGGGCGTGGTACCTCCCATACAAATCGCAGATTAAAAATCCGATATTTCTGCTCCTATTATAGGTATTTGAACAAAATTTGGTACATCCGTTTAATGTATGCATTCCAAGCTTTACTCCAAATATGGGCGGGATTGGACAAAGGGGCGTGGTACCTCACATACAAATTACAAATTCAAAATCCACTATTACTCCTACTGTTGTTGGTATCGGAATACAATTTAATATGAAGGGTTTAGTGTATAGTTTCTAAGTTCAACTACAAATATGGACGCAATTGGACAAATGAACGTGGTACCTCCCATACAAATTACGAATTTAAAATCCATTATTTCTGCTCCTCTTATAGGTATTTGAACAAAATTTGGTACGTCAGTTTAATGTACGCGTTCTGAGCTTTACTGCAAATATGGGCGGGATTGGACAAAGGGGCCTGGTACCTCCCATACAAATTTAAAAATTAATTATTTATTAACCTGTTAACGATATTTTAACAATTTGGTGTGTCCGTTTGGTGTAAATATTCTAAGCTATACTTCAAATATTGGCGGGATTAGACAAAGGCAAGAAATAACATTAATTTAGCCACAGCTGCTATATTTGGACCCGATAGGTGGCGCTGGGGTGGACTTATATCGAAAATTTGAATTTATGGACCAATTTAACTGAAATTCAGAATGTATGTTTGTTTGATCATAAGAAAATAATTTGTGTATAAATGGACACGGTAGGTGGCGCTGGGGTGGACTTATTTCGAAAATTCGATGGCGTGAAAAATATATAAATACTTTTCATTTTATTTTACAACGAGGGGAGTAGCGAAGCACACCGGGTTCAGCTAGTACATTATAAAAACTGATTGAAAAATCACTGCAATAAATATTGTGAAATTTCACAACATTTATTGGTGATTTTGTAAAAAGATCACGCTATGCAGCGGATTTTTTCAATTCTGTCTGAAACTCGGCGTTCTTTTTCCAAAATATGTATATTCTCTCTACTTTTCACGCTATTTGAGCGTGTTTTCGCTCAGAGTGTACTAAAATATTTATCTTCTCTCTACTTTTCACGCTATTTCAGCATGTTTTCTCTCAGAGAGTCTTAAAGTATGTATATTCTCTCTAGTTATCACGCTTTTTTAGCGTGTTTTCATTAAAAGAGTCCTCGATCAAAGAGTCCTAAAACATGTATATTCTTTCTATTCAGCGATATTTTAAGCTATTGACGCTTGTGTTACGCTTGATCTAAAATAAATACCTATGTTTCAACGTCATATGATTTCGAAGAGTTTATTCAAACAAGTGTCAAATTATATAAGACTTGCACAGCAGATTGGTCACAGCTTAATTACTCAAGCCTACTGAAGTTGGAAAGAGCAGCGCCTTCTGCTGTGTGATTGACTCTATACAGAGTTCTTGTTGTTGTTACCTTGTTCAAAACTTACTTGGGAAACTTCACGCATTTCTACCCATGATATAATTACTGACAAGGTAGTAGCATAAACTGGCTTTTTTTCTCACGAGCGGTGATCGGAAGTTTTCAAAACTAGCTGTTCATGCAATGAATCAAAGAAAAGTGTAAAAATAAGTAACGACTTCAATATAGCTTTTCAACCGCAGCAAATTAAAAACATTCCAATAAACTTCGCGAATAAATGTAATGAATCAAAGAAAAGTTAAAAAATAAGCAACGACTTAAACATAGCTAGAGTCAACAGCAGCAAACTGAAACTCCTGTAGCTGTTTTTAACAACTCTTGATCACCAAGAAACTGCCACAACTACCTTGTCAAAGAATTACACCATGTTTCTACCTTTTTTTTTTATAAGTGAAGACAAGACTGAAAGAGATTATTTTAGAAAAGAGTTTTTACAAGAGCGCGAAAGAGCTAATTGTAGGTGAGAGGATTCACGTAATTCTGGAGAGATATATTTATATTTTTCGCATAGTTTACAGCAGGCAGTAAAATTAAGACAATAAAGAATACGTAATTAATGTCAAAAATGTGTCATTTTACTGTCTGTGAAGTAGGCGTCTAGACAGTAGCAAGAAAGTGTCACGACAGTTAGCCAAGTAGAGCTCAATCATGATTTAATTATTATAGGTTGTCCCTTCGTTTGACAACACCCGTAAATATGTAAACAAAAATATATTCTCTCCTGTATATAAAGGCTTTGTTGTCTTCTCAGAAAAAAAGTTATGTTTCAGTGTTTCGCTGTGAATTTTTTTAAAAAAGTAATTATTCTATATATTGCTATATTCTACATTACAATAACTGGAGCGCCACGATTTGAAAATGGTTTTTTGTTCAGAACAAAAGAAAATATGTTTGGTCGTACAAAAAAAACGATACCTCAACTAGTTATCAATTTTGAAAATTTTTTGCTTGGAACAATATCTGTTCAGTAAAATATCTATATCTTTACTATTATTTAATAGATCTAAAATATTGACACGTCATTTGAAAGATAATTATATTTATCTATTAGACAAAAAACTAACAAAATAAATTAGAGCAATCATTTTAATTTTTTAAGCAGTTTTATATTACTTTTGCTTTTAATTAGTGATAAAGCCGTTATTTTCTCAAAAATTTGCAGCATTAAGGTGTCCATAATATATTTTATATTTAAAGCCTACAGTGCAATCTTTCATTTAATATATATAAATCCATGCTCGTTTTTTGAATTGACTCTAAGTTTAATATATTTGTTGCGATGATCAACTATTTAATTTAATAAAATGGAAGCTGTTGACCAAAATTGATCAGCTAAAAGTTTCAAATTTTTTCCATTGCGTAAATTGAAGCGTCAAGTGTAAAAGTCTTGACGAGTGAAAACCAAGATAAAGTTGTAATTTCTGTAACCAACTGTTTATTCAGTTAGTGATAGACTAAAACGAAATTTAGTATATCACATTAAAGTAGTTATCAAATAAATAATAAAACGTTCGGAAAAATTTTTTAGCTATCGCTGATACCTGCGATCTTCAAATAAAGACGATTTTGACATTCCTGACAGTTAATGTCATTCCTGTAACAACTAAAAAAAAAAGTAAAATAATATATCACTAAAACTACTGGGCTGATTCAGCTGAAATTTTAACAGTAAAGTTTCATTAAATAAAGAATGGGGTTATGAAAAACATTTGGCCACACCCCCTTTTACCGCCCACAAATCTTTAAAAATTCCATATCTCCAAAACTACGGCGCTGATTCAGATAAAATTTTGGCAGTTAATTTCCTTCAAGTTCAGGAAAAAATTGTGCCACGCCCCCTTTTACCACCCACAAATCAATAAAAATGCTATATCTCCATAAGTTTTGAAAATAAAAGATGTTAATAATAAACCTTTAAGACTAAAAAGTAAAAAATAAATAAAAAGTAAAAAAAAATTATTTTAAAATAAGCTTTTATTCAAACAGACGTGAACTAAAAAGAAAAATAAATTAAAGTGACATTTGTCATATATGTATATAGTAGGTATATTCTAGGTGCAGAAGAACCCCTCTCTTGGTAACTCATCATCATAGTATAAACGTACGTAAATTGGTAAGTTCTGAGGACTTATATAAATTTAGAATTTTTCAAATACATTCATATTTAAAAGCTTAAGGCACTGATATTGTGTAGTATACCTGTATAACGGATCGCGGACATCGGTGCCTCAAGCTTTTAAATATAAATGTATTTGAAAAATTCTAAATTTATATAAGTCCTTAGAACTTACCAATTTACGTACGTTTATACAATACTATGATGATGAGTAACCAAGAGAGTGCCTAGCAGCGGATTTGCCAGTGGCTACCATAGAACTAATACAGAATAAATTACCAGGTAAGGAAGCATTACTTTTTTCAAAAAGTAATGCGTCTGCATATAGCAGAAGTAATTAACTCATACCTCATTATCTGTAATGTAGCATACAAGGAAAAGTAATGCAGTGATTTTTATAACTTAATACAATTATTATGTTACTCCATAACTTCTAGGTAATGCTGAAGGGAGGCGATCACTTACCTCCTGTCTCATTCAATGTTAAATGTAAGGCCTTTTATGCATAATAAGGTAATATAGTCGGAAGTAGTGGTCATTACAAGGTAATTTATGCTTCATATATTCGGAATATATTCCATCCGCTACTGGGTGGTTCTTCTGCGCCTAGAATATACCCAGCAGCGGATTTGCCAGTGGCTACCATAGAACTAATACAGAATAAATTACCAGGTAAGAAAGTATTACTTTTTTCAAATAGTAATGCGTCTGTATATAGCAGAAGTAATTAACTCATACCTCATTACCTGTAATGTAGCATACAAGGAAAAGTAATGCAGTGATTTTTATAACTTAATACAATTATTATGTTACTCCATAACTTCTAGGTAATGCTGAAGGGAGGCGATCACTTACCTCCTATCTCATTCAATGTTAAATGTAAGGCCTTTTAAGCATAGTAAGGTAATATAGTCGGAAGCCATAAATATTTTTTTTGCCAGCCCCGAATTCATAAAACTAAAAAAAATAAAGGTGGCAACCCTATCCACCATCTTGAATTTTAAAATTCTGACCTTAGATTCGAAATCAGCGACCCCTTAACACTGATAAATGATGTTTAAAACTTTTAAAAGTACATATTATTAGGTGGCAATACTGTGGTAAAAATTTAGGTGGCAACCCTAACCTCCATCTTAAATTTTAAAACTGTGACAATATATTCGAAATCAAATCCGTTGTCAGAATATCAAAATTACAAGAATTCGCAAAAATAAAAAAAATCTAGGTGGCAACTCTATCCGCCATCTTAAATTTTAAAGTTTGACAGCATCTTCGAAATCATTTATCCTAAAACTTCACACCACGGAGTCCACAGAATCCAAAAGTCCTATTACGCTTAAGCTCTCTCTAAAGAAGCTCATTGAATTTTTTGGATACTTGCTTTAATTCAATAATTTGGATACTTGCGAGCTTACAAGCTTTTGCCGATCGTTTTAAGCTTTTCAACTTTCCGCCCGACAAAGTAAGCCGAAACAAGCCAAGCCAACGAGCAAGCATGAATATGGCTTGTATCTGTTTGGTATTTTTGCAAGCTGGCTAAAGCTTGCTTTTTCAAGCTTGGATACGGGCTTGAATTTAAGTACTTGAAAAAGCTTGAACTTCAAGTAGGCTTGTGCAGTTCTCTGTTGCTCACAGCATTTGTTTTTTTTTTGTTATGGCCATCAAATGTTCATCAAATGTTCATCCAATAGAAACTTCATAAATATAAATTCTTGCTACGGCTTAAAATAAGTAAGAAAGACTTTCAAAATAATAAATATTCTTTTATAAGTACTACACTGACAACTATGACTAAATCCATATAAATGTGCATATAATTTTTTAATGTTTCTACATACAGCTATGTTAAAAACGCCACAAACAAATAAAACAGCAGCAGTTTTTTCGTTGCTAATGCAATTAATAATATTGCTTAAAAATTGTATTATTACTCAGTTCAATACAAATTTTTTTTTTATAACTTTGAGCAATCGTTAAGAGAAAAAACTACTTTTAATTATATCTCAAGCAAACAGCTCATGTACAACATGTTTTTTAGTATTCAGAATTTTTAAAAAGATTAAATTAATATTATGTACATATATAGTATATAAGTCGAGAAGTGATATAATATAACTTCTCGAGTAACACCGGGTTTATTAGCTAATTTTAAATAAATACAGGGAAATGGCAAAAATTATTTTCTTTTTATCAAACATAAATCTACAAAAAAAAATGTATTGCCTCCTGTGAGGATTGAACTCACGACCCCTGGTTTACAAGACCAGTGCTCTACCACTGAGCTAAAGAGGCACTTATTTAATCGCTCTTTCAAAAGAGTTTCATACTCAAAGCAAAATTAAGGAAGAACCAATTTGAAAAAAGAAGGAGACAAAAGAACACAAAAATAAATATAGTCAATAAAATAAAAAAATGTTTAAAGCAAAGAAAGTTAATTAAAAACATCTACCAAAACATTTTAGATAATGTTGATAGATATAGCGACAAGTCAATAAAATTACAAAATAAAATAAAAAAAAAAGCAAGAAGAAACCAAACCAAATTGAAATAGAATCAAAACTTGTCAACAACACGCCTACTGACGCGAACAAAAACAACTTTAAAAATTTAAATAACAAAAATAAATAATAAAACAAGTTTTTAAAAAATAATATTATATAGACAGCTATTAAAAACAAATCTTAATGGAAAAAATTTTAAAGTATATAAAAAAAGATTTATTGATCCAACAAATACAGTTTGTTATAAATATTAAACAAATCCATAAATGAGTTATTATATAGATGTCTTTAATAAATCCTAATGAAAAGCAATATAAAAAGATATGAACAACATTTTAATATTAAGACGATTACAGCTGCATGAGGTAGTTATGAAACAAAACAAAATGACTAACAAAGAATATGTTTAAATATTTTTTTTATACATTTTCATTCATTATAATACTGATGATGCATCACAAGAAACAGCTTACAACAATGAAAATTGGAGGCAATCAACAATAATAATAAGAATAACAACACTAAAAACAACAGCAACTACAAAAACAAGTACAAAGATAAAAACAAAAAAATAGCAACAACAACAACAACAACATTCAATCAAGCTAACCCACATACACGTGTTGCACCTATTATCATCAAGACTGTTGCTTGCTACTATAATGAATTATGGCATCTAAAACATCATCAACACCAACAATTTATTTAGATACCCTTTTGAACACCTCTGCGTAGGTAACCTGCTATTCTTTGTAAACTTCACTACATAGCATCAACCACGCAGTCAAACAAAATGTTGAAGAAAAAAATATTTTTGAAATTTTACGCAGAAATGCTAACGGTTTTAATATTTTTTTTTTGTTGTTCCTTTAAATTTAATTAATGTTTAGGTTTTAATGCTATGAAAAAAAGAGGTGGTGAGCTTTAGTTTGAAGAAGTATTCGAAAGTTAAAATATATTTTGTTTTTATTTCACATTATCTGTATGTTTATCTAAAGGTTTGTTGACCATTAGAATGATACTTTTGATTGTTAAAAAACAAACAGTTTACATATTCTTTCATCTGTCCAAAACCATACAGGGAACCAATCCCGCAGCCAGTATTTTCCATGTGAAACAGATTTTGATTACAAAAACTGTTACCAATATAATATTTAAAAGGATACTGGGTTTTTTTGTGTACCTCAGTAAAATAATCGTATGTGCAACACTTCAAACGCAATTCTTAGCAAACATAACTTAATTTGTTTTTATATTATTTTTTTATTGAAATAGTATTAAGGACTTATATATATATAACAGGATATAGCCTATTTAAAAAACTTGTTATTAAAAAAATTATGTTTTTAAAAAGTTCCTAGAAAATTCTTATATGTGCAAAACCTATTTTAATTGATTTTAAGAAATAAAATAAAAATATATACATTGGCGTAGCAAGCGGGGGCCAAGAGGGGCAGCTGCCCCCCGCTTATTAAGCTAGATAAACAATTTAGAAAGGAAACTTCAAAAGCTATTCAAAATATCAGTTTTTTTACAACGATAATATTTTTGTATTGTAAATTTTGCTCTTCTTTCTCTCTTCTTCATAAGCATGCTTTCGGATAACCATTTTCTTTCTCTGTGTTTGCAAAAAGATAGAACAAAATGTAGAGTTTCTACTCAATTCCAATTTGAAAAAAATTCGGATACACTGAAAATACTATTGAATGAAGTTGAAAAACTTGTTGCTTTGGTTTTGACTGTGCCTGCATCAGCAACTTCATCTGAGCGTCCTTTTAGTGCACTAAGACGACTTAAAAGGTATCTTCGAGAAACTATGACACAGAAACGACTCACTCTTGCGGCACTTATACACATTCACAAAGATAAAACCTCCGAACAATGGAGGTGGTGAAAGAGTTTGTTTCTCGCAAGGATAGAAAGAAACCTTTTGGAAGATTTTAAATTGATATAACTTTTTGTACATTATTGCATTTAAACCATGTAAAGATATACCTAGTCTTGCTTTATAAAAACAACAATTATTTCTTATATTTTCATATTACAACATGATCAGATCCTTTATAAAATAATCTCTAAAAATGGAATTTAAGAAGAAATTTTAAAATAATGAAATTTTAAAAATTTTTTATTTTTTTTATTTTTTTTTTATTTTGAAACTAAAATAAAAAATTTGTTTATTCATATTCATGTTTCTTTTGAGAAATTTTGGTGATTTTTTTGTGCACCCCCATTTGTACTTGCCCCTCCAGATGAAATTAGCTTCCGACGCGCTTGAGTATATATAGATTTTTTTTAAAAGAATATGCCTTTCTTTCTTATGAATGACTTGGTTAAGCGAGAAAGGCATGAAGTACATCAATGATCTGAGGATGTAGCCTTCGATTTTCTGCCATTCATCTTAAAGAACTGTTGATGCTTCATCGACTCGAACTGGTGCCCGTTTTTATAAACTTGGGCCGAAAGAATGCCCCAAAAGGTTTTCGATAGGATTCAAGTCATGACAAACAGTAGGTCACTACAGTTTGGGTACATTTCAGATTTATTGAAAGTCATTTGTGGCTCGGGAAGAATTTGTTGGTGCATTCTCCTGGTGAAAAGTCCAGTTATCCTGGTATTTATAGCATATGAACTCAATAAAAACATCATCTAATAACTCAATATACATTTGTGCATTCGATTTGCACGCTATAAAATACAGGGGAGACTTTCAAAGTATCTGAAACCAGCTGAAATCATCAATGATCTCCTCTCATGGTTACGCGCATACCTGATTTGTCGTGGCTATCGCAAATCGGGCCTGTATTTCTGGCCACCGTCGGGCCCGTCAAGGTTAAACCTTTTCTTATCACTTAACAGGACATTCCCAAATTCTTTCTCGCAAAAAATTTTTATTTTCGGCATAGGCTAGACTGGCCACAATGTGTCATGGTAGAAGCTTGTGTTGAGAGAAGGGCAATTCATGACTGACGTTGGTATTTTCATCCAAAATTTGTTGGATTCTGCTTCTGGTAACCCTGCGCAAATGCGCAGCAATTTCACCACAGCTCATCCCTTTCTCCACAGCGAGATGTCGAATTCGTCTTTTGTGCCGTTGGTCAATCAAGTATTTTCTTTAACTAAGCTTGCATAGTTGTCAAGGTCTTTTAAAAAATGTATTTTGGTGTTTCGGTGAAGATTTGTCCTAGCAGCTATAGCTCTTACTTCTATACCGGCTTCTTTTAAGCCTTTTATATTTCAACGATCTTCTTCCAATAAAGTAGCTCCACGTGGCATTTTTATTTGATTACTCTGAAATGTGCTAATATATTGTTCCAAAAATGTATTACCGTTATATTTATGGTTTTTCTTACTAAGGTTATCAACAAAATTTCGTAATTTTTACGTTACAGCAGTTAAAACACAATAAAAGCAATTGTGCACATATAAATAATTTCTATTGCACACGCGAGATTTTACACTATTTTCGATTAACGGTACTAGGAATATGAGAAAGAGAAGAATTCTCTGTTCTGCTAATAAACTCCATCCTTAAAAAAAAATTTTAACAAACTCAAAAAATTTTATTGTTATAAGCCAGGGAGAAAAAATAAAAAATATTTGTGCACATAAAAATATTTTACTGAGGTACAACTGATTACAGTTGCTACATATTTTTTGGGAATATCTATCTATATATATAAAAATGGATGTATGTATGTGGGTATATGGGTATGTGGGTATGTGGCTATATCACATATAGACTCCAAAACCGCTGAACCGATCTTTATGAAATTTTCAGGGAAACTGAAGCCACATCTTGAGAGTGTTCCTGTGAGGTTTGGTAACGATTGGACAAGGGGGCGTGGTACCTCCCATACAAGCCAAATTTGCGCTATCGATCACTAACCAAATAAATATATATCTAACGGTTTCAATCGTAAAAACTTAAGATTTAGTAATTTTGTTCAGATGGTTACTGTCGGTAACTGTATAAAAAATGGGCGAGGTCGTAATATAAATACGCCCACTTTTTCGAAATCGTGGCAATTCCGGAGTTCAACACATTTTTACAGTAAAACTTACTGTGTAGGTGCTCCAAAAGGCGGTCACTATATATAAATGTTTTCACGCCCACTTTTACCGCCCACAAATCAATATCTATATATATAAAAAGCAAAACTATGTGTGTCTGGCTGTGTGATGTCTATAGACTCCAAAACTACTGAACCGATTGACCTGAAATTTTGGCAGTCGATTTGTTTCAGGTACGAAAAGGTTGAGGAACAATTTTTGCCTCACCCCCCTTTACCGCCCCCAAATCAATAAAAATGTTATATTTCAGTCGGTTTGAGTCGTATTAAGCTAAAATTTTGGAATTAATTATGTAAGGTTACTGTCAACAACTGTACTAAAAATGGGTTTCCACGCCCCTGTTTACCGCCCATAAATAAATTAAAATTGTTTAATTCAGACGCTTTTGGTCGTTTAAGACTTAAATTTGGTACTTTGGTTTGTGTAGTTACTGACAGTAATTGTACGAAAAATTGGTTTCCACGCCCCCTTTTTGCGCCCAAAAATCAGTGAAAATGCAATATTTCAAGCAGTTTTGGCCGTATGAGACTAACATGTGATACCTAATTTTGTATGGTTTCTTTTGGCAACTGTACTAAAAAAGGTGTCATCGCTATATAGCCACACCCACTTTTTGAGAAATCATTAAAATTGACTACTGGCTCGATTGAGCTAAAATGTTGGCTTAGTTTTTACGGTTGCTGTCAGCAACTGTACTAAAAATTTGTATCCACGCCACCCTTTTACTGCCCACAAACCAATGAAAACGTTTTATTTCAACGGTTTGCGTCGTATTAGACAAAAATTTTGTAATTCAGTTCATATGGTTACTCTCGGCAAGTGCACTCAAATTATGCCAGTCCCACATTAGTTAAACTCACTTTTCGGGGAATTAGCGTCGAGTGAAGTAAAGTGCGCCAGGCTTAACCCAAATTGAGCTGAAATTTGGGCAGTCCATTTGTTTCGATTACGAGATGGCTCAAGGGAAATATTTTGCCGCACCCCTTTTTACCGCTTCCAAAAGAACAAATGCTATATTTGGTTATTTAGTGCATATGACTACTTTCGGCAGCTATACTGAAAATGGTGAATATATTTGGCATTTCTTGACATTTTCGTATATGGCAGTAAAGCGGTCTATGGCAGAACAACGTCTGCCGAGGAGAGCGAGTGTTCCTGTGAGGTTTGGTAACATTTAGACGAGGGGGAGTGGTACCTCCCATACAAGCCAAATTTGCGCTATCGACCACAAACCAAATAAAGGATATATATCAAACGGTTTCAATCGTAAAAAACTAAGATATAGTAATTTTCTTCAGATAGTTACTGTCAGTAACAAAAAATGGGCGTGGCTGCAATATATATACGCCCACTTTTTTGAAATCGTGGCAATTCCGAAGTTCTACACATTTTTATTGTGAAACTTGCTGTGTAGGTGCTCCAAGAGACAGTCACAATACATAAATGTTTTCACGCCCACTTTTACCGCCCACACATCAATATCTTCTGTATATATAAAAATGAATCGTGATTTGTTCGGATGCTTAAAACTTGAAAACGACTGGACCAAATTGGATAGTTCCTTCTACGGGTTTGTTCGTAACTGCATCCACAAATCAATAAAAATGCTATATTTTAGACGGTTTTGGTCGTATTAAGTTAAAATTTGGTAAATAAGTTCGTATGATAACCGTCATTAACTTCAATAAAAACGGGAGTGTTACACTTTATCTACGCCTACTTTTTAGAAAATATCAAAATACTTCGAAACTATTGGTCTATTTTAAGAAAAAATTTTTAAAAATTTGTGTTATCGACTAGCTTTAAAGTTATGGGTCGCACAGCTGAGAAATTCGGTATTCGACCACAATTTAGACGTGCCGTTTCAGTGATGAAATTTTATGGGAGTTGGACAAGGGGAAGGGGCACCTCCCATACAACCCAAATTTGCGATACCGAATAGCTCTGAAGTTATAGGCCGCACAGCTTTGGAATTCAGTTTTTGACATCAACTTACACCTGCAGTTTCAATGATTTTATTTTATGGGCTTTGGACAGGGGGGCGTGACATCCCCCTTACAACCCAAATTTGCGATATCGTATTGCTTTGAAGTTATAGGTTGTCAGCGTAAGAATGCGATATGCGACCTACATTTATACATGCACTTTCAATACTTACATTTTGTAGGCGTAGGGCAAAGGGGAGTGGCACTTCCCATATAACCCAACTTTGTGCTATCAAATAGTTTTAGAGTTATAGGTCGCACAACGCCGGAATTCAGTATACGACCTCAATGTACACATGCAGTTTCATTGATTTTATTTTATGTTCATTGGTAAGAGGGGCGTGGCACCGCTCATTTAACGTACATTTGCGATATCGAATATCATTGAAGTTATAGGTCGTAAAGCGTCAGAATTCAGTACTCGACCTCAATTTATACATGCAGTTTCATTAATTACATTTTATGGGCGTATGACAAGGGGACGTGAAACCTCCTATTTAACCCAAATTAGAGATATCAAATAGCTTTGGGGTTATAGGTCACACAGTTGTTGAATTCAGTATTGGACCTCAATGTACACATGCCGTTTCATTGATTGCATTTTATTAGCGTTGATCAAGGGGGAGTGGCACCTCCCATACAACGAAAATTTTTATTGGAATAGCCTTGGAGATCAAGGTCGCACAGCTTCGGAATTCAGTATTCGACCAACATTTACACATGCAGATTTACTGATAAAATTTTTTAGATTTTGTCGGGGGGGGGGGGCGTGACACCTCCAACTTAACCCAAATTTGCGATATCGAATAGCTTTGGAGTTATAGGTAACTCAGCCTCGGAATTCAGTATTCGACCTCAATTTACATATGCAGTTTCATTGGTAAAATTTTATGGGCGTAGGTAAAAGGGAAGTGGCACCTCCCATACAACCCTAATTTGTGCTATTGAATAGTTTTGGAGTTATATGTCGCACAGTTTTGTAAATCGGTAATAGACCTCCATGTACACATGCAGTTTAATTGATTACATTCTATGAGCGGTGATCAAGAGGGCGTGGAACTTCCCATACAACCCAAATTTGTTATATCAAATAGCTTTGTAGATATAGTTCGAAGTCTCGGAATTCAGTATTCGACCTCAATTTAGACATGCTGTTTAACTGATAACATTTTATGGGCGTTTGACAAGGGAGAGTGGCAGCAACGCGCCGGGTTTCAGCTAGTATTTTATAAAAAAACTCAAAGTAAAATTTTAACTTTTATATTTGAGCGAAATAAAATCAGCCAAAAAACAACGATTATTTGTTGTTCATCATAACCGTTATGGTCCCTGGTCATAAAATTGCCCACACTGTCAAGGGCGTAGGCTGGATGAAAATTAGGGGTCGGCAAAAACTCTATAAAATTTTTTTAAATACATGTTCAATCAGGCATTTTACGAGTCAATGAAAATAGTTCAAAATGAATGTATAATGTAGTATTATCTGCCTTTTTTATATATAATGGAGCTAAATGAGAAAAAAATTTTCAACTTATGTATATCAAACAAACGCAAGTCATGAGATCAAATAAAGCTTACTTACTTACTTAGTTGGCGCTACAACCGTATGTCAGTCTTGGCCTCATCTAAGAATTTGCGCCAGCCATTTCTGTCTTTCGCTTGCTGGCGCCTGTTGGAAATTCCAAGCTTCGTCAGGTTGTCCTCTACTTGGTCTTTCCAACGAAGATGCGGTCGTCCTCTTCTGCGTTGACCGCCGCTGGGTACCGAATCGAATGTTTTCTTCACTGGAGCATCGTCTTTCATGCGCTGAACATGACCAAGCCAGCGAAGACGCTCGATTTTAATGCGCTTGACTATGTCGATGTCAGCGTACAGGTCATACAGTTCATCATTCCACCGTATTCGTTAATCGCCATTGACGCAGATTGGTCCGTAGATGTTACGAAGAATCTTTCTCTCGAATGCTCCTTAAGTCTTTTCATCTAAACTGCTCAGCGTCCAGGTTTGTGATGCGTAAAGTAGGACGGGCATGATGAGCGATTTATAGAGCGTGATTTTCGTTCGTCGAGAGAGGGCTCTGCTTCTCAATTGCCTACTGAGCCCAAAGTAACACCTGTTGGCAAGAGTTATTCTTCGTTTGATCTCAATGCTGATGTCGTTGGTTGAATTAATGCTGGATCCCAGATAAACGAAGTTCTTCACAATCTCGAAGGAGGTATTGTCAACGGTAACGTGGGTTCCAAGACGCTGGGACTGTTTGTTTGTTGACACTAAGTATTTCGTCTTATCTGCATTCACTGACAGACCCATTCGACTTGACTCTCTTTCTAATCTGGAAAATGCTGCACTGACTTCGCGCGTATTATGGCCAATGATATCTATGTCATCAGCATACGCAAGCAGCATAACACTCTTGTAGAATATTGTGCCACTACGTCTCAGATCAGCAGCTCGGATGATCTTTTCCATCATTAGGTTGAAAAAGTCGCACGATAAGGAATCACCTTGTCTGAAAACTCGTTCGGTAATAAATCGTGGAGAGAGGTCCTTCCCGATTTTAACTGCGCTGCTGGTGTTGCTCAGTGTCACCCTGCAAAGTCGTATTAGTTTTGCAGGAATACCAAATTCAGACATGGTCGAGTACAGGTGCTTCCTTATTGGGCTGTCGAAGGCGGCTTTGTAGTCGACAAAAAGATGGTGGGTGTCGACTTGTTTTTCTTGAGTCTTCTCCAAGATTTGTCGTAGCGTGAAAATCTGGTCGATGGTGGACTTTCCAGGTCTGAAGCCACACTGATAAGGTCCGATCAGTTCGTTTACAATGGGCTTCAATCTTTCACATAAAACGCTCGACAGGACCTTATATGCGATATTAAGAAGGCTTATCCCACGGTAATTGGCACAGCTAGTGGGATCGCCTTTCTTGTGGATTGGGCAGAGCACACTGAGATTCCAATCGTTCGGAATGCATTCTTCCGACCATATTCTGCATACAAGCTCGTGAATGCATTTAAGTAGAGCTTCGCCTCCATTCTTAAACAGCTCAGCAGGTAAGCCATCAGCTCCCGCGGCTTTGTTATTTTTAAGCCGAGCTATAGCTGTCAGAACTTCATCATTCGGGCAGCGGAACCTCAACGCTGTCATCCAAAATTGGGGTTACCGGAATATCATCTTTATTGGCGGGATTGTTGTCAGCGTCGCCATTTAGAAGCTTAGAGAAGTGTTCCCTCCATAACGTCAGTGTACTCTGGACATCTGTCACTAGATTCCCGTTTTCATCCTTGCAGGAAGGGGCCCCGGTTTTAAAACCATCGGCAAGGCGTCTTATTTTTTTGAAAAATTTTCGGGCCTCATTCCTGTCACCATACATCTCAATCTTCTCCTGCTCGCGCTTTTCTGCCTCTCTTTTTTTCCGCCTGAAAATATGTCTCTCTTCCCTCCTCTTTTCTTCGTATCGCTCCTTAGCAGCGCGCGTTACAACCGACTGCAGGGTGGCTTTGTAGGCGGCATCTTTCTCTGCAGTGGCGTCGCGACACTCCTGTTCGTACCACTGGTTTCGGCGAGGGCGTTGGTAGCCAATCACCTCTTCAGCAGCCGCACGCATGGAGTTGGAAATGTGTGTCCACTGCGCGCATATATCATCGATTGGAGGAGTGCTTTGAAGCAGGAGTGAGAGTCGAGTGGCGAAAGCATCGGCTGTCTGTTTCGATTGCAGCTTGTCGACGTCTAGCTTTCTCTGTGTAGGGTTGCGTGTATTCTTAGCTGCGCACAGACGTGTACGAATCTTGGCTGCAACAAGATAGTGATCCGAGTCAATGTTTGCACCACGGATCGTGCGTATATCCAATACACTGGAAGAGTGCCTTCCGTCGATCAAAACGTGATCAATTTGATTTTTTGTTTTTTGATCAGGGGACCATGTTTCGTGCTGCGGCGAAGTCAATCAGCCTCATTCTGTTATCGGAGGTGTTGTCGTGGAGTCTGAATTTTCCGACTGTTGGACCAAATATATTTTCCTTGCCCACCTTAGCGTTGAAGTCACCAAGCACGATGTTTACGTCGTGACGCGGGAAGCGCTCGTAAGCATTTTCAAGGCGCTCGTAGAAAATTTCCTTGATTTCATCGTCCTTGTCTTCTGTCGGAGCGTGCGCACATATTAGGCTTATATTGAAAAATTTAACCTTGATGCGGATTATGGCAGTCGTTCGGTGTGAATCGCAGGACGTGGGGCCTTAGTCTCTTGCCAACTACAAATCCGCATCCAAACTCGTGCTTCTCCGCATGGCCGCTGTAGTAGATATCACAGGGTGCATGCCGAATGCAACCCTGTCCCTTCCATCGCATTTCTTGGATAGCAGTGATATCAGCTTTGTATCTTTCCAAGACATCAGTCAGTTGGATAGAGGCACCTTCCCAATTAAGGGTTCGGACATTCCAGGTGCATATCCGTAAATCATTATCAGTTTTTCGTTTGCGGTAGTCGTCATCAGATTTGGGGATCATTTTTCTTCTTTTCTTATATGTTTTCATAGAAATTGGTTTTTACGGGTGGGCTTCAAACCCGACGCACAACCTATTTTAAGCCTAGGGAGGCCCGCCGCTCAGAATAGCCGCCAAACTAACGGTTGTCAGTTTTGACGATGCCCAGGAAACACAACGTGGAGGTTTGAGTCGACTTGAGGCGATTTCACAAAGATTATGCTGGCCTCGCCAGGTTGAGACAGTCAGACATGTTACATTGTTCCATCGCCCCCAGTTTCCCAAATAAAGCTACATTTTTTTAATTCCGGCTAAATAATTTTAAAATATGCTATCGATTAAAAATTTACTTTCAAAAAAATTTACAAAAACTCAAACTAAGGAAAACTCGACAAAATAATACAAAACATTAAAGTACAGTAATAAAACGAGAATTAAGGTGCAAAAGCACAAACTAGGAAATACCAAGCGTACTGCTCCACTGGATATAGCCACGTACCACTGGATATAGCCAAGCGGGCTAAAATTTTGCCTGTTTTGTTTTAGGTATTTTTAATTTGTATCTTTTTTTGTGTGATCCGATATAGTGTAGAAAAAACTGAAGTGCAAAATATTTGTGAGCAGTTCGGTATTGGAAATTCTCAGATTTATTCGGTTAGTACCGATAGCACAACCTCCAATACAAACGGTATTAAAAAAGACTATTTTTATTTTTATGCAAAAATGAATAATAAAATAAAAATGTTCATATTACAATGTAGGTAAATTTTCAACTTTTGAAAAGACAAAAAAACGCTGAGCCACGTTAACTTAATTTTCGGTCGTAGAATTAAGTGGAATACTCAGTTTTTCCAAATAAGATCAAAATATTAAGATACTCAGATTTTTTTATATATTACCTTTATTTAAAAAAATTTTTAAAGTTTTTTACCATTAACTTTTTATTGTATTTTCAAAAAAATACCTTCAACGGGAAAATTGAGTCAGCCTTGTTGAATCTATGGGTCTTGCCAATAGTCATTTTAATGTCCACTCGAAATTTATTGTAAGCTTTTTGACAACAAATTCTATAGAAATAATGTCAGAAAAGCTCACACTAAATTTAAAGTAGGCATGAAATCGGCCCTATTATTTTTCAAAAGCTGAAAAAATTTTTTTCGCTTTTCTTTCATCTTAATCAAATCTGAGTGCTGAACGTAAAAGCTTTCAAAAAAATCTTGAAATTTTTTTATTCAAATGAGTTTTTTATATTTCATAAGTAGATTAACTTCTGAAAGTTTAAGCGAAATCGGACGTGATCCAAATTTTTGGTGTCAAAAGTTAAGGAAAAAATAGCTAAAAATGGGTCTAAAAGTGACTAAAATTCTATCGCACATATCTCGAGATTTTGATCTGATTGGGAAAAACTGAGTAAGCCACTAAATTCTACGACCAAAAAATGAGTATGCGTGTCTCGGCATTTTCGTGCATCTTTTGACGTTCCCACAGTGTTATCTTCTTCATGTAAAAATTTTCTAACTTTCTGTTTGAACAGTATATATTTCGAAATACTAACTCAACAGAAAATATTAACTCGACACATACTAACTGGCATGGACAAAATTATACAATATCTAGTTTCAAAGAAAAACGTAAAACCACACATTAAAAAAGGATCACAAATAGAAGCTACGAGTAACTACTGAAAAATCCATCGATTAAATAAAAAATTCCACATTTAGGGGAGGCAACTGCCTGCCTCTGCCTACGCCCTTGCACAAAGTTTGTCCTTGATTTGCGAGAACAAAAAGAAGTAATTGGGTGCCAAATTAGGACAGACGACCCATTAATTCGGTGTTTTGTGTGCTAAAAAACGCCTATATTGAGCTGATATGTGGGAGATGTCATTGTCTTGATGAAGAATGCTTCTTCTTTGCTTGTTTGTTTTCCTTATTTAACGGAACACTTCTGGCAAACAAATGAAGATATATCCGACCACTCAAAGAAGGCGATGTAGTCATAATAATAGACCCTAATCTGCCACGTTACTCATGGCCCAAAGGAATTGTAATATCTACATATCCTGGAAAAGACGGCCAAGTACGAAGCGCAATGGTTCGCAAAGCGACAAGTGAGTACCACCGTCCAGTTACTAAACTAGCCATACTGGATGTTGCACCGCAAAACCCGACAACGCCTGCAGATGGTATTGACTCGCACGCATCGTCATACCGGGGGAGAGAATGTGGCAACACCTACGACTTGCCACGCCGTCTGAACACCGATCTCAATCTCAACTATACACGTCTCTAACGATCACACACATCACTAAGAAATCGTCAGAAAACACGCGGAACAGTAAAATTTCCTCTTAATATTTGATAAACTGTAAAAATTATAACTTAGCTTTATATTCAATCTTCGAACAGTTGAAAACCAAATGTAAGAACTACTTCTTCTTATGTAATACAATTCTAATGTATACTCCTATAATATAGTTTTAAAAGCTGTCCCAAGCTGTTCGCCAAATCAGACTTTTCCTGGGCGGGCATTGGACTGCTGTCGTAATTGGTTTTTTACACCTTTAATCTGCATAATAGTTTTTAGTGAGAATTTCGCTTTCATAAAAAATTGCAGCCAAAACTCATGATCTTTAATAAAAACTTGATTTTGTTTTCAAATCTAATGTTTGATTTTGTTTTCAAATGGCAGGCAGTGAGACTGGTCTCGAAATCCTTATGGACTTTATACCTTTTTTAACACAGCTTTCACAAAATAAGTGTGGAAATATTTCTTTTAATTTATTAAATAACCTAGATGCAAACACTGGAAAACTTTACATTTTGCTGATACTTTTTCGTTGTTGAATCTTAGATATTCTTAAGAAAAAGGTATTTCTTCAACTCTTTTACAGCTATAGTATATAGAAAATTTCTCCAAAAATCGTCGAAACGGTGCAAGTAATGACTTAAAATCATAGGGTTAAATGAAAGGTGTAAATGTCTAGTTTTTGATCATATATCGGATTGGTTTATCATCAAATTACTTTAGAGTTGTATGCTCACAATTAGGGCAGTATTTTTCAAAAGATCGAAAAAAAGGTCTAAAACAATTTCAAATCATCTTTAAAATTTCAAAATGGTTTTTTATTATCTAGAAACAACTCTGAATAGAACTAGCAATGTCATTTTCGCTGTGCAAGAATTAATTCTAAAATTGTTTACATGTATAATTAATGAAGCAGTATATGTCAAAGTGTGACAAATTTGTCGAAGAATAAATAATTTAAAAACACATTATGTTATTCGTATATTCATCTGTGATTTATTATTCTTCTTCTTGGCCACACCTGAAATTGTAATTAAATTTAATTGCAGAATCCCACCTTATTTTCTTTCACAACTGTGTATTCTACAAAGTAAGATCATTTATTTTAGTACACGGCAGATGTTTCCGCATACATTTTTTTTTTCTTTCTATCAATACATTAAACAAGCTATATTAGAACATTACTTTTATTTGTTTTTTTTTTCTGCATCCATTCCATCCTGCAACCAACAACATTTAATTCTATAAAATCAAAACTTACCGCTGCTGCCTCAACCAGTCATTAATTCGAGTCAACTTAAAGTTGTAGCCGGTTTTTGCCGTTTTTGCGTCAAGTGTTGCTTATCTGAAATAAACATTGGTCGCAACACAGTGCGGCGACCTAAAAACCATGAATTTACTGTCTGTCGCTGACCTTATTGACAAGCTTAAATGACGTTTATGCGCTTAATGTATATTGGCCGCAATTGCTGCTGCCGGTGTTGTCTACGACAATAATATTTGGCGCTTAAATACAATATAATTAGCACATATTTTGTAATTAAGGTGATCTTTGAATGCTGTATGTTTTTCATGTTCGTCTGCTTCAATGCTTGTTATTAAGTTGTGATTTATTTTGGTTGCTGTAACGGTTTGTAATGGTTTTTTTACCCTTTACTTGAACTATACAAGCTACACTACATGAAGCTATGTTTTGCTGAAGTGCTGTTTAGTTTTTACTATTTAATAAACGTTAATTTGCATTGTGACATTGGGACATTATTTTCATGTATTGTGTTTTAGAATGGCGAAGTTAACATTCAGTTGCGCAAAGCTGTAAGGTGTTGAAATTTGAACTAGACGTTTTTATATTTTTTTCAATTTTACTTAAGTTTAGCAATTTTTAATGTCTAAGCACTCTTATATTTTTAGAATTATTAACCTTAAAGGCAATATACTGTTTTGAAAAACTTCAAAAAGTAATTATGTATCTCATGGGCATAGCCAGGATTTTGTTCAGGGGGGCGTAGCCAATTATTAGAATTACGTGTTACAGCGCGGTTTGTATGGAGGTCATTTTCACAAATATCAAAAATAATAAACTTTGATAAAAATTGTCACCTGCTTTGCAGGTAGTGACAATTTCATTAAAAAATTTTGTTTTTTGAGCTTAAAATTTTGTTTTGAAATCAAAAAATTACAACAAACACATAGAAATTTTAAAAATACTGGGTAATAATTTTCACTTTGCCAGAATACGGCTGTAAGTGTATTTTAACATGAAAAACAGAGATTTTAAATTTTGACTATTACAGCTCCGCTAAAACAAAAGCTACAAAATTTGTTGATATTTCGTTTGATAATCTCAAAATTTTAGCTCCGCTGCAGCACATGGCACGAAAGTTTCCATATTTTGATGGAAAAGTTGATATTTTTTCTGAAATACAAAATATTATTTTTTATTTTAGATCAATAATACTAAACTCGTGCCAAAACCGTAAAACACCCTGTATCTTGAAAGTTTTACAATGTGGGAGAAAACTCCATAAAGTTTTATTCTCACCTTATCAGGTGGAACCACCACCCGAGGGAATCAATGCTATATCAGAAAATCAAACATCAGAAAATTTAAGTTTGGGTCCAATCTTTTCCTCCTCCTTAAAATCGTAGGTTTAAGGAGGAGCCTAAGGGTATTTGAGCATTTGCAATATCTCTGATGTACTCATAAGGGTTCACCGGCAACCCACTTGCCCAAGTCGTTTTCGCAGAAACTGTGCAAGTAGAAGCAGATGCAGATAGATTCCTTTGCAATTAAAAGCACGGAAGCGGTTGCACGCAACTCAATTTTCTTTTCTTGACTGAAGAGCAAATTAATTTGAAAATAAACCTAGACCATATAATTTGCAGTAACCTAATATAAACTTGCCACCAAAAAACATTCTTATATATCCATTTTTTCATTAATGAAAATAATTATAAATTAAAAAATGCACAAATTAATCCAATCAGAAATTTCAATGTGAACAGCTGATTTTGTTTATACGTCAGAGTAACCAATCAATTTAAGTTAAAGCTTTTCATAAACTTTTTTACTAAATAATGAATTTGTCAGCCCCAAGTTTGTAATAAAAAGTAAATTAAGCTTTAATAAATATTGAAAATTTCAATACTTTTCTAATTAAAAGGAAATCGGTTTCGGAATTCTTACTTTAATACTAAAAAAATTATTTTTCTTAAGTCCGTTGGGCCCCCTGCCCTACCCTTGCTACGCCCATGAAATATCTGTAGTTTGATAATGACAGCCTACTTTTTTATATATTTTAATTAATGTTTTATTTACTATCAGTAGTACACATTCATTCGTTATCTTCTTACCGTTTAGACGTGTTTTTGCGAGCTCTTACTTTTAAAGATATCTTTAACCAAACGTTCAAAATTAATATAAATAAATAGAAATTAACAGCTTTGATCGGCGTGCTCATACATCTGGAAGCGTGATAACGTGGATTACATCCTTTTAAAATACTTGATATTTAATTTAATTTTCAATATAAATATATATATATATATATATGTATATTTGTTTAGAATTTGCTTCTTTCCTTCTTCCTGTTTTGTTTTTAGCGCAAACAGGTTTCTATAGAGCAAATTATTGTATTTACTTTTACAGCTGTTTTCACGCTACTGCAAAAACTCTAGTGCTTATAAAACTTTTCAATTCGTTGGTTCTATAAAATCAGGGCTGCAAAGTTTCTACAGTACAGTGTCTTTAAACAAAATAAACTGTTTTTCACTAAAAGCATTTAAGTTCATTTTTCTCCTTTTACTTTCATCTATATTGCAAAACTTACTATTAAACTGAAAATGATCTGCAATTTCCGAAACTGCGCTGTAAAGGGTGAATCAGACCGGCTGGTTACTTGCTGGTTGTGTGATTCATTTTTTCACATCAAATGTGCAGCGTTGACTGCGAGGATCTTCGATGCACTCAACGAAAGTAAGGGACTTCGTTGGTCATGTGAAGATTGCAGGTTTACAAACGTTGAGATCTTTAAACTTATTAGACAATCTCGGAAAGGTTTTTTGGAGGTGGCTAAGGATCTAAAGGTAGCACAAGATAGACTGAGTGAATACGAAGATTTGTTTAAAAAGTTTAAAATTTTGGAGGAAGCTTACAATTCTCCAAAACGTAAACGTTCAAACAAAAATCTTCGTAGTTCAGCTAAAACTACTGATATAGCCATGCCGTCACCCAATAATAATACTGTTCTACCTTCTACTTTAACTGTTTTCCCTAATGTGAACATACAGATTGAAGATCAATCAATTGGTGCTGTCAATACTGATCAAATGACTGATAATATCGCACCAACTAAGGTCGCTGCGTCAGCTGATCAGATTTCTCTTTCTGTTGAAGCAATACCAATCATAGAGGAAAATGCTGATTCTCCTCGCGTTTCTGCCACAAAAAAAACTTACGCTGAAACTTGTATTTCCTCAAATGTGGTCCCTGCACCTTCTCAGATTACTCCGGTTTCTACAGGAGCGATACCGAAACAAATATCGAACAGCAGTATAAAAGCCCCTGTTCATAAAGAACTTGTGATTATTGAGCCTGCAAAATCTATATTTGTTTCTCGTTTTGCAGCTGATACATCCGGTGAAGACGTGTTATTCTATATAAACTCTAAGCTGAATGTTGTAAATAAAAATATCTCTGTTTACAAATTCAATTTTTCATACGAGCGAATTACGTCCTCTTTTAAAATATCTTTGCCTGGTGATCTTTTTCACAAGGTATTGGATCAAAAGTTTTGGCCTGACAATACGATGGTGCATGAATTTATTTCTAGACCTCGGCCTACAACTTCCTTGGCTACTTTTTCGGTTTTTAACAAGAATCAAAAAAACTAGATTGTTGCTTTCAGTTCCTTATCCTTTACCAAAACGTTCGTGGCATTAACACAAAACTAAATAATTTATTAATTTTGAGTCACAACCTTCACTTTAATATAATAGCTTTTAGTGAGACTTGGCTGAAACCTAACACTCTAAATACTGAAATTCTGTGCAACAAATTTAACATATACCGCAAAGATAGAAACTCCATTCCTGGTATTTGCTCTAAAGGTGGGGGTGTGTTGATTGCAGTCAAAGCGACACATTTCTCTGAAGAGTTATTAATTCCAGAATCCTTGGACATTGAATTCTGTTGTGTTCATGTTAAGTTTGGTTCCTTGAGCCTTTTTATTACATGCTCATATATTCCTCCCTTTTCTACCTTAGAAGTTTATAGCAAACATTTGGCTTCTATTAGTAAAGTTTGCTCAAAACTGCAATCAAATGATCATATTTTAATAACTGGAGATTTTAACCTGCCAAACGTTTCTTGGAACTGCTGTTCTGAAATTCCTGAAATATTTTTACCTTCGTCTGAAAGTTCATCCGATAATTACTTTTAAAACGAGCTCTCAATCCAAGGGCTATTCCAACTTAACTGCATTTTTAACAAAAATAATCGTTTGCTTGATCTGGTGTTTTTTGATGACAGCAATATCGCTTCTGTGTCTAAATCAGATCCTCTGGTTACACCCGAAGATTCTCATCATCCAACATTAGAAATTATTTTAAATTTTCCAAAACCATCTGCGCAGTATTCTGATTCTCAACCACCTATTGAGTTTAACTTTAAAAAAACAAACTACGTGATTTTGAAGAATAACTTGTCTAATATAAACTGGAATTCTATTCTAAATATTAATACAAATAGTTTATCTTCTCAGAGTCTTGATGATGCGGTATATGCGTTTAATAGAACGCTCAATGATTGTTTTCTTAAAGCTGTTCCGCAAAGGAAAGCCTCCTTGACATCGGGTCCGGTATGGTATACAAATGAATTAAGAAAAATGAGGAATTTGAAATCTAAATACTATAAAAAATATCAAAAAACACATAACATATGTGATTTTGGATGCTATACCTCGATTAAATACAGTTATCAACAGTTATGCAAACAATCCTATAATACCTACTTAACAAAAGTAAAATTAAACATCAAATCTGATGCTAAATCCTTCTGGAACTTTGTTAACACAAAACGCAAGATTGATTCCTATCCTTCTTTTATGAAGTATAATTCGGTTGAGTCTGATAATGATAATAGTATTTGCAATCTTTTTGCTGACTTTTTCAAGTCGACTTATTCATCATCGTCCTATGATTATTTAAGTTATCCTTTCAATATTCAATCTGGGGATATATATTTCCCAATAATTGACACAAACACAGTCTTATCATTTTTAAAAAATATTAAAACATCATATAAAAGTGGTCCTGATAACATACCTTCGTGTATATTAAAATACTGCTGTGAAGAATTAGTAACTCCAATCTCTTTACTATTTACTTCATCATTAAAATCCTGCTATTTTCCTGCAGCCTGGAAGCATTCATTTATCATTCCGCTGCATAAATCCGGAAATAGGTCTTTAATTGATAACTACCGTGACATCGCAAAATTGAGCGCTTTGCCTAAATTTTTAGAGGCAATTGTTACATCACGACTATCGCAAAGCGTTAAATCTTTAATGTCTCCTTTCCAACATGGATTCCTTTCTGGAAAATCCACTGTTACTAACCTTCTCGAATTTACATCAAAAACTATAGAAAACTTTGGAAAAGGCATGCAGACTGATGTCATTTACACGAATTTTAGCAAAGCTTTTGACGTTGTAAATCACAAACTACTGATCTTAAAATTACATCTTGTTGGATTTCCTATACCGTTGGTAAAGTGGATTGAATCTTACTTAAGCAATAGAACACAATCTGTTCTTTTTAAGCTCAAGAAATCACACGAGTTTCCTGTTACTTCAGGAGTACCTCAAGGAAGTCATCTTGGGCCTCTTCTGTTTCTACTTTTTATAAACGATTTGCCATCTGTCATAATGCATTCCAGCATCTTAATGTTTGCTGACGACGTCAAACTCTTCCTTTCTTTTAAAAATGATAATGACGCTGTATTTTTGCAAGCCGACATAGATCATCTTCATAACTGGTGCAAAACGAACCGTATGAACCTCAACATGAAGAAATGCAAGCATATGTCTTTCTCGCGCAAACCACCAATTAAATGTACCTTCAAAATTTGTGGTTATCCATTGGAGTCCTTAGATAGCTTCAATGATCTTGGAGTTACAATGGATCCTAAACTACGCTTTAATATTCATGTAAATAATATAATAAATAGAGCAAATAGTACTTTAGGATTTATTAAACGTTGGGCAAAAGAGTTTAATGATCCTTTCATAACGAAAACCTTATTCACTTCCCTAGTGCGGCCTATCTTAGAATACGCTTCAGTTGTTTGGTGCCCAAGATACGGTTGTTTCATAGACGACATTGAATCAGTGCAGAAACAATTTCTTTTGTTTTGCTTAAGCTATCTTTATTGTAATACTGATTTTCACTTACCACCTTATGAATATCGGTTACAACTCTTAAATCTTCCGTCTTTAAAAAATCGGAGAATTATGATAAATGCTTGTTGGATTATAAAACTTTTACATGGCTATGTAAACAGTCCATATTTATTGAGTAAAATATATTTTAATATTCCTCTTCGTCCTAGAAGATCTTTTGAGTTACTCCACATGAACTTTTGTAGAACTAATTATTTGCAAAATGAACCTCTTAGAAGCGCTTGCGGTGATTTTAATTTTGTATCTGATGTTATATCCTTAAGTGAATCCATGGACTCAATCAAACATAAAATTATAGATTACCTGCAGTACCGTCGTTGATTATGTAAAGTTCTTTCAAACATATATCTGATGCATCTGGTGATTTGTAAACACATTAATATAACAATCTAAATGGACCTAAGCGTAAAATGGAAAATTTTGGTGTATAATATATCTTAATAATCTGAATGGACCTAAACCTGGGATCTTCAGTTGCCTCATATCTTCATGATGATTGTAACAGCACTTGTCGACGGGACCGTGGTGTCTTGGTGTCTTTTTACCTCTTGAAACACTACGTTAGATCGATTTGTAATATATTAATATGAGTGGCCGATAAGACCTAGTTTGTCTTGGTGCCTGCGTTCGCAACTGGTTTTCTTTATTTTATGAAAATTGGTTTGGTGAAGTTGACCTAGTTTGTCGAGTAACCACCCTGTCAAGCCAGGATTTCACCGGCTTCAGGGAGACAGAACGATATATATTATATATATACCTATTGGAGTGGTGTTTTATTGGGTATGAGACCTTGTTTGTCACACGACTCCGCCGTATACAAAAATTGTTGCTAACTTGACCTTGTTTGTCTTGAAAACGCAACCCTGCTATGCTGTCTGATTTTATCGATTTTGACTTAACTTTTTTTCTATTATTTTTTATACTTTAATAAAATTATATACTTTAAGCAATTTACTAAAACTTTTTAGTTTGTTAATAATACATTATTTCATTCAAAATCATACTTTATATTTTTGAATTGTATTAAATATCTTATTTTATAATTTTAAATTTGCTATAAAACCTGTTAAGGTTTAGCAATCAAGTAAAAATAAATAAAAGGAGCACTCCACGGTCACGTACAGACAAATTCAACTATATTTTTTTGGAGTTTATTGTACTGCCAATTCTAAATGTGCACATTTGAAGTGAAATTCTTTTGTCTAATTAAATAGATTGCTTTCTGTTTTTTCATTGAACGTTCAAACTTTCTTTAAATTTTATTAATTGCAAGAGAAAAATTTAAGACATTTACTGTCACGTGTCGGATTGGTCCAGTCAACCAACTTTGCAAATCGTTGTGTTCGAATACAAAATTTTGCAAAATAAACTAAGATGGGGAAGAAGTATTTGAAAACTAAATTTGTATTACTCATAAATAGGCATTCCAACTATCATACGGTCAAATTATGTATAAAATATATAAAAATTTAACTCAAAAATCTGGACAATTCAGTACATTATTTGGTTTTTATTATGATTATGAAGAAAAAGATTAATATAAGAAAGTTTGCATTTTTAACGAAAGATAATAAGAAGCAACAAGAATAATAAAAACATAATTTTATGTTGTTTTATCAGACGCATGGTAGAATAATTACAAGGTAGCCGTGGCAGATCTTAAAGCTACCATCAAATGTCAAAAACAGTATAAAATAGAGAACGAAAGAAAATGACAAAGTTTTCATTTTTTTGTCACGGTTGACTTTTCTGTGGAATGCCCCAAAAGAATTAAAAAGAATTTATGTTATTACCTATCTCGTAGAATCGTTTATTCTCTATTGATAAAAAACTGAACTGAAACAAGAAAGTTTTGAAACGGTTTGCAATGTCACCAATTTTTTCGTATTAAAATTGAAACGTAAAAGTTAATAATATTCGAGTTATTGATTTATTCTATGCAATCGATTGCTCTAATGCAATTAGTACACTTTTGATGAAAATAAATTGTACAAGAGAACAAAATGGCATTTTTTAAAAGTGGCAGAACATTCGATAATCAAATGTACATGAAATTTAAATGCAGATTTCAGATATGATGTCCATTTTTTACCATCAGCTCAAGTTGTTGGGTGATAGCAGAAATGTGAAAAAATGTTATTTAAAAAATATTCTATCTTTGCAACGAGTTGACCAATTTTTATCGTCTTTGAACTTTTTTAATTTGACTTGTAATAAATTTTAACAACGGAAAATTTAATTTAAGGGCTTATAGCAAAAACTTGATAAGCCACATAAATAAATATTTTGAAATAATCGCCTCTAAAGTTTTGCAAAAATGTATATTTGTATGAAGAAATGGAATTGAACTCGGAAACTTTTACAAATTGGTTAGAAAATTAATAAAAAATAACCAAAATCTCTGCAGTGGTTGTTGATAATGCATTGTGTAACATATTCAGCCGAAAAATTTATTTTTTAGAACATTTGGTTTATCACGTTATTGCAATAAGCCCTTCAATTTAATTTTATTTGGCATTTTTAAAGATATCAACTTTGAAATATTAAAATTTATGCATAATACGAATTTTAAAAGCACATTAACTTTTTCATACTCTTCTGTATAAATTTAAAATTTTCTTTACTCATTAGAAAAACTCTGAAATTTTAATCGAAATTTTATATTTGTATTGCTATACTATTGATTGTTTCAGAGATATTTTAGGGTGGAGAAAAATTTCCAACATCATCGCCTTCCTTACCTTTTAAAATAGCCAATATGAAATAAAAAATCGTTAGGTCTTATATGTATAAGACTCTATCTGAGATTGTGGTTGAACGTAAAAAAACTATACTAAGTTACTGTAATTTTTTTACAAAATAATTTTGCCGCGGCGGTCTAAAGGTTAAGGCTTCACCTCAAACAAAACATTAAAATTTGTGGCTCTGCTTGAGATTTACTAAGATTAAAATAGATTTATGTTATCAAGGTGAGTGTGAAAATTGATACAAAGTAAATCTTCTTATTCAGTGCCATATTTTCATAAAATATGTATTTAATTCGCATCATTTTCGAAATATCTACTCGACATCAACTCTAACCGCAGTTCCACTCCACTAAATAATTAAGCGTTATCAGTATCAATATCAATTTCGGTAATCAACACGCACATTTCAGTTCTCAACTAAGTTTTAGGTAAGACTAGAGTTCTTACTTAACAAGTGTGTAACGTAACATCGTTTTTTTTTTTATTCTTTTCTTTAGCTATAATATTTAAGTATTTCTTCACTAGCCTATAGCTAGCTTGTAGCGTGTCTTGCACAAGACAGGCAAAAAGAGTATCGGAGTTTTTAAGCCAGACATTCCTTAACGCAAGAGCAGCGTGAGAGAAAAACGCGTTTTACTTGATCGCTTTACAATCTATTCATTCCATGCACTCTCCATCTTAGTGAGGTACTATTATCGCATGACTACTTTTATGGATGGACCGACCGACCCATTGCAACAAAAGCAAGAATAAACTAACAACAATAACAAATGTAATAACAACAACTATAGTATGTACAAGGAGTAGCCCACACAAGGTTGCCAGATACAATGGAGACAATGTGGGGGGAAATATTGTCGTCGACAAGTCTGCAATGTTTACAGCTCAATGAAAGATCATTGATCTAATTTATACGCTTGCTTGCATCATAAAATCAATATTTAATGAGATTGATGATGATATGATAATGAAACTGAGATGACAAATTTTGGAGTAGAGAACAATGAATGCAATCTACGTAGTTTTTTCTTTATATAATTTGTATCTTTACTTTCATAGATTGAAGTACTTAATGTTTAAAAAAGATAAACTCGGATAGCCATCCGAAGTAGACACATTGGGCCATAGAATCACGTTCTTATGCAATGAACTAAATAAATGGTTGGTTATTACAGTTAATTCTTGAGTTCAATTCCTCCCTGTCAGTTCATGTGTGCCTACATAATTAAGGCTTGTTTTCACAAAATACCTATTAATTATTCTTTTTTTTCAGTTGCCACAAAACAGTTCCCAAGGGACATATTTTCACTGGGTAATCTTAAGACATTATTGCTATACCTAATTTATTTTACATTTACTTCCTTGGCATTCTGAATAAAACTACTGATTATAGCTACTCGCTGAGCTACCTATATATATGTATATGGATACTTTTGTATATAGAACTTCACCCTAACTCATACTTTGCGTTATAAGAGTGCGCGTGTACAACAGGTGAAAAAGTTGTAGTTGTTGCTTTCCTAGGAATTTCATTGCCTCTTATATGGCCAACTTTGGGCCGTTGATTGTTCTGAATCACTGAACCGCAACCACCAAAGTAATGTTGATATAAGATTATAATTGTGTGTACAGATATAGCAAGAAAATGCAATTTCAGTTAAAAATCTATTTATGTAGTTTTATAAGAAATCTAATTTCCGGTCTTTGTTTTTGCATTTCGGTTTCCTTAAGTTTTTAAATAGAGTATTCTCTCTAAAAAAAAATAAATTAAGAAATTGGCAGACTGAAAAGGAGCGTCACGCACTTTGGTTATTATAGATGACTTCATTTGAGTGTGATAACGTTTTTTTTTGGGTTAATGTTGAAGATATAGATGAAGTCAATTTTTAATATTTGCCTGTTATGAATTCATGAAAGCTACACTAAAGTTTTTGTTTTATTTATTTTATCATAATGAGGGTTTTTAGTTATTTGGCATTTAGTAGTATCCGGTTATTCGGTCATTAAAATATTTGAATAATTTATTGTTTGATTTCGGTATAAACTGTTTTTAAATAAAATAAAAAATATTTTCAATTTATTTTTATCATTCTTAAAAATATAATTTTTTATGAAATTATAAAATCATAATAAATGATATTTTACGGGCTCAAGGTCCAATCTTTTGGTTGAAAAATAAACGTTTTGTTTAAATTTTTTTCAAATTTTTTATTTTCAATATTTCGCTCGCCGTCGGCTAGCATCATCAGGAACTGTAAAAAATTTTTTAACAATAATTAACAAACAATTTGTATGCACTAACTACATTTTAAAAACTCACAATTTTTCAAAAATTTTTTAAAATAAACGAGTTACATTTAACATTAAAAACATTAAACATTAATTCACAATTTTAGAATTTTTAAAAAACGGAATAAGTTAAAAACAATTAGCACTAAAAACCACGTCTACATGTTTTCTCGTCAGCTTGTCAAGTGAATTTCTCTATGTATTTTCTGTTATATGTGCGCAATTGTCAGTGTCAGTCTTGTAGTTGAGTCTCTTTTTTTTGTGGAACGTTAATGATGTGGAGCATTTTCAAAGTGTATCGTCTCCAGTAGTTTGTCTCTTGCTTCAAAATTTGTACATTGTCAAAATTCGATGAATGTTTGTGTTCAGCACAGTGGGCCGAAAGTGCTGTTTTCTGTTCCGATTGTCTCCGTGTTTTTTGGTCTGATTTATGTGAAGCAATTCTTGTCCTTAGTTTATTTTTAGTAGTCCCAACATATACCCGATCACATACGTTAGACCCGTCACCGTTACAAGAAATTTTGTAAACAACGTTGGATTTGTCCGTCTTGTCAATTTTCGTTTTGGTCTTACTGTAAAGTTGTTGTACTATGTTGTTCGATTTTAGCGCGATATTTACGTTGTCTTTGTCATACAAATTCGATTTTGTAAATCTTTCAGATAAGCCGGGAATATAAGTCGAGGATTTGTAAGTTTGAGCGTTTGTTTCGTTTTTGTCTTTTATGTTTCTTCCGATTTTATATTTGTGTATTAGCTCTTCGATTGTCTTTATAGGAAACTATTGGGGGTTGGAATTAGTTTTAAAGGTTTTCTAAGAGATGGCGTAACTATCAATAGATCGCATCGGGCACACCTGTGACTATATTCATTCCAAAGCACATTGTCTAAGCTTCATTTTTCAGTATGTGTCATTCCACTGAAGTGTAAACAACATATATTTTTTTTTCTGTGAACATGTCGACTTTCGTTCAAACAAAACGCAATTTGCGGGAAGGTTTACTTTTGTGCTTCCATTTGAAGAAAACAGCGGTTGAAGCACAACGCACGCTTACTGAGGCTTACGGGGACTATGCTCCATCGATTTCTACTTGTGAGTACTGGTTCCGTCGGTTTAAAAGTGGTGATTTTGATACGGAAGACAAAGAGCGTCTGGGCCAGCCGAAAAAGTTTGAAGATGAGGAATTGGAGGCTTTGCTCGATGAAGACCCGTGTCAAACCCTTCAAGAATTGTCAGAATTATTGGGAGTCCACTTATCAACGGTCGGCAAACGCTTGAAGGCCATGGGAATGATTCAAAAGCAAGGAAATTGGGTGCCGTACCAGTTGAAGCCGAGAGACGTTGAACGGCGATTTTGCATGTGCGAACAACTGCTTCAACGGCATAAAAGGAAGAGTTTTTGCATCGTATTGTCACTGACGATGAAAAGTGGATACATTACGATAATCCTAAGCGAAAAAAATCGTGGGGACCACCCGGCCATGCATCAACATCGAGGGCCAAGCCGAATATTCATGGCGCCAAGCTTATGCTGTGTATTTGGTGGGATCAGAAGGGTGTCGTGTACTATGAGCTGCTAAAACCTAACGAAACCATCACTGGGGAACGCTACCAACAACAATTGATGCAATTGAGCCGAGCATTAAAGGTTAAACGGCCGGAATATGCCAAAAGACACGACAAAGTGGTTTTTCAACATGACAACGCACGGCCACATGTTGCAAGAACCGTCAAGGAAACGTTGGAGGCGCTGAATTGGGATGTGCTACCCCACCCGCCTTATAGCCCAGACATAGCCCCTTCCGACTACCACCTATTCAGATCGATGACGCATGGCTTGGCTGAGCAGCGCTTCACTTCTTACGAGGATACCAAAAAATGGGTCGATTCGTGGATTGCCTCAAAAGACGAATCGTTCTTCCGGCGCGGAATCCATATGCTGCCAGAAAGATGGGAAAATGTTGTAGCTAACGATGGACAATACTTTGAATAATATACATTGTACCGTTGTTTCTAAATAAATGCTCAAAAACCGAAAAAAAACCTTTAAAATTAATTCCAACCCCCAATAATTTTTTTGTAGTATTTTTCGAATTTTATTTATGTTTTTTGTATGGAAAGTTTTGTCGCTGATGTCTAAAATGTTTTTAATGAAATTTGTAGCTGTATTTATTATTACCCGTTTGGGGTGTTTAGAATAAAAATTAATTAACCCCAGACAAAATATTCGACAGGAAAACGGCATTATATCAGCATAATTGTGTCAAATGAGCAGAGTTCTGGCAGTATGTTGAAATGTGGTGGCGGCCAGTTTACTTTTTATCAAAAAAGGCTGCCAGAAAGTAGCAGCATAAAGGCATGGAAAAGTCAGTAGAAGGCAGTGTGTCGAAATTCGGCATTGTATTGGACGGCAACTGAAATGTTCAAGCAGCTCAAACATTTTTGTTTTTTCAGCAGCATCCTTCCTTCGCACTATAACGGCAGGCATATGAATTCTGTTGAATAAAATCATTATTTTGGCATTGAACTGAAATATTTAGGCAGGCTTAAAAGTTTTGTTTTCTACAGAACAGAATGCTTTCGCCCTACACTGGCAGGCACATGAACTCTGTTAAAAATAAGCATTGTATTGGCATCCAATTGAAATGGTATAGCAGCTTAAAAATGTTTTGCTTTCTAGACAACAGAATCATTTCGTCTTATACTGGAAGACGCTTTTATTCTGTCTAACTCTTCTGAGCTCTAACTTTTTACTGGCTTTAACTTGAAATTTTGAAAACCTTTTCACATGTAACGTGTGAACTTGACAGTTTTTTTTTTTGCAGGTCTGTAACAGTTGTTGCAATGCGCCGTACACTTCATAGCGGAATTTATTTTTATGAAATATTTTTTAAAGACATAAGAGGAGATGGGCGTTTCAGGGCATATGGATGGAATCAATCAATTCCAACAAACTGCTTAATGCAGAACTGCTTAGTTTGTATCGTAAAATGTATACTTCTGTATACTGAGGTGAAGACTTCAGATGTTGATAACGGAGATCCTAGAACAAATCTATCTTTTCCAGCAATCGGATCTTCTCTATACTCGTCTGATGCACAATTTTTTGATTCTGGGAAGGATGAGTGACCAGGGAATTCATCATCTCAATGAAAAACTTTAACTGATTATATGGTACAAACATTTCTCTGTCAAATTTCGTTAAGGAAATCTGCTTATTTTTTGCGTGTTGGACTATGTTTGTATAGTGCAATAATTTTAAAACTCACCATTCGTTTCAATAAAACTGTTCGCACACGTAGTCTCTGGTATTGTTAGTGGCATTGCTATTATACCCACAGGAGTGGATTTCCTTCTTTGTTTGGGTTTGTTTATACCTGATAAACTTTAAAAAAAAAAACGTAGAAATTTACGTTTGAAAGATCCGAAAAAAAAGTTTAAAAGAACTTCAACAAAAAAGCCATTATATCTCCTTCAAACAAAGCGTGTAAAGAAACAGTTGTGAAAACTTGAACAAAATGGCTATTGTTCCACTTTTGGTTAATTTGGCACGTGAACTCGAATCCGAGTACAGCCTACTATCAGGCGATTTGGATCATCTTTTGGACGATGACTTCGGCTTTAGCATCCATCCTATGGAGATTTTCCGTTCATCGCGACCATCCATGCTACTGCATCCACGTCGTCGCCATTTGCCGTATGACCGCCACCATCATGCTTTGGCTCGTCGTGCTGCCATTCGTCATGGTGGAGGCAAAGACGAAGCCTCTTCTATGCAGCTGTTGTCCACTGTTGGCAATGAAGGTTTTCAAGTGTACATGGATGTTTCCAAATTCAAGCTGAATGAATTGACCGTAAAGACCTTGGACAAAACAATTGTAGTTGAAGGTAAGCACGAGGAACGCGAAGACGACCATGGTTTGATTCAGCGTCACTTTGTGCGCAAGTATACGCTGCCAAAGGATTATGATCCCCAGCATGTAATCTCCACAATTTCATCAGATGGAATACTCACTGTAAAGGCACCACCGCCACCAAGCAAAGCAATCAAACAAAATGAGCGCATCGTTCAGATTCAAAGACTGGTCCGGCTCATCTGAGCGTTAAAGCACCTGAGCAGTCACAACAACAGGATGGCGGCAAGTCTGTTGATCAGGCTCATAATGGCGCTGGTGAACAGAATAAGATGGAAACTGGCAAATAATTTTACTAAGACTACAGCATTTAAATAAATCTCGTCACATATTTAATTTCTTTTTGTGAATTGTATTGTGATTTAATCGTTAATTCATTGAATTGTATTTGTATCACTTAAGACTTGCATTTCCTAAACGTTTGAATAAAATTTTTGTACCAATTTTTTTTTTTGTACCAATCTCACTCAAAATTGTATGTCACAACATCAAAGCCGTTCAAAATTTAAGTACATCGAAAAAAATCGACAAACCCAAGGACCAAAAACTGTTAGTTGAACAAAAAAAGTTCAAATATATAAAATAACCTAAAATATATAACAGAAACCAATATTTTGCATTCAATGCCCCATCCAATTGCCTGCCACTACCTGCTTGTATTCTGCTCTGTACATTCCCTGCCAAGTTGCTTCCACTGAACGCCACTTGCATGCTCTCTTATACATTTTTGAGCCTCTGTTAGTCAGTCTGCTGTTCTGTACAGTGGCAGTCAACTGGCTGGTTTTGGTACAATTCCCGCCCTGCCCTGCCAAAATTGGGTCAAAATAATTTCATTTATATTCCAATAAACAGACTACCTGTCTGCCGTTTTAAGTTCATTTTCCGGCCAAAAATTTTGTCTGGGGAAGCGTCCAGATGCCATAGGTTTCTCAAACCAGTCAAATTTTAATTTGTTGTCTAGTCTTAATATCAATGTGTCTAAATATGTTAGTTTTCCGTCATTTTCAGTTTCCATGGTAAATTTTATGCTTTTGTGAAAATTGTTAAGCGCGTTTAGAGTAATTTCTATTTGGTCTTTTCTGATTATTGCGAAGAGGTCGTCCACGTATTTCGTCATTAGTCTGGGTTTTATCTTCAGTGTCTCCAGTGCTGTGTCCAAAAGTTCTTCCATGACGATGTCGGCAATTACAGGTGATGCTGGTGATCCCATGGGCATGCCTTTTTGTTGTTTATAAATGTTGTCCTGTAGCTTGAAGAAGTTATTGTCCTTCATGCAAAAGTTAAGCAAAATTTAAACAAAACGTTTATTTTTCAACCAAAAGATTGGACCTTGAGCCCGTAAAATATCATTTATTATAAAAGAAGAGGTCAAAAATCAACTAAACAACATTATAAAATCATTTTTTAGAATTATATTTGAGCTTAATACCAAATAGGTTTATGAAGTAACAGGTTGCAACAACAAGAAGTTAAATAAGTCATCAACATATTTGGCATCAAGCTCAAATATAATTCTAAAAAATTATATTGCTTAGAATTATAAATATTAATTGTAACTAGTATCGCCTGTTGCCGCAATTCGACTAGCTCTCTGAAATTTCAATCGTTTTTTTCTCATTCTGAAGCGATGTCCTTGCTTTAAGAAAATATGTTGTACTAAGAAAATCTTAAGTTTCAAATTATCGCAATAATTTTGATATTAAAATAGCCAAAATTTTTTTAAAAATATTATCTGCAAAAACATTTCCCAAAAAAAAACTTTAGTACACCGTTATTTTTCACAACCAGGGCTTTTAATACAAAAATACGTTGTACTGAGAAAAGCTAAAGTTTTCGAGATATCGTCATAACTTTGATGTCAAAATAAAGGGAATTTTTTGGAATTTACCATTTGTAAGAAATTTCACCGTTACAATATATATTCACATATGTTACATAAAAAAAATGCTTATTGTAGGGTATCCGTAAGAGATGGCGAAAAATGTTTTTTGTACATTTTATTAATGTCTAAAGTTTCCTCTAACGCCTTTCCATTTCTTATAGTTTAGGTTTTACTATAGAAATATTCTTTCCTTCTCCGGTGAACTCTAATTTATTTAAAAAAATTATCAAAATCGGTTCAGAAACACGGAAGAACTATTTCTCCTACGCCTATTTCAACATATAATGAAATGGCTTAAAACATAGATTTGTGTATACAACTTCGGAGTAGTTTGAAATAATTGTAATTTTTTTTTTTACAGAAATTATTTTTGAAGTCTTAGAACTTAGTAAGAAATATAAAAACAACATATTGAAAAATTTAATTTCCATCAAAAAAATCATACTGGATAGTTTATGATTTTCGATGATAGAAACTGTTTTTTTAATTATGTGTCAAAATGAAGCAATTTTGCAAATAAATTATATGTCGTATGAAGGAGTGTGAAAAAAGATAATATTATAAGAAAAAAATTACAACAAAAAACGTTTGGCCTATTTTTTTAGCAAATACTGAATATTTCATAGGTTTAATTAAGACAATATAAAACATTGATTTAGTGAGATAACGGTAAGTCTTTTCTCATTTCTCCCAAGTCATTTAATTGTTCTTTTAGGCAAACAAAATTTAATAAAAATCGATTGGAAAATGGCTGAGATATTTGCTTGCAAAATCACAACATGAAATTTCTATCGATTTTTTCTTGTCATGAGGCGATGACCTTGCTTCAAGAAAATACGTTGTACTGAGATAATCTACATTCTTTGAGATGCCGTAATAATTTTCATGTCATTATAACGGGAATTTTTCTAACATAGGTTCTATCTGTGAAAAATATTACCAAAAAAGCTTTCGTATTCCGTTATATTTGGCTGTGCGAATAATCGCCCAAGCTACAATCGCCCAAACACAAAAATGAACAATCACCCAAAAAAAATTTGGCGTTTGTCCGTAATGTACAATCACCCAAAAAATTTATGAACAATCGCCCAAAACTGCGAACATGCGCCTTAATCGTGAAAAAATAATCGCCCAAAAAATTTGGGCGTGTTTCATAATGTACAATCGCCCAAAAAATATTTTTGGGCGATTGTTCATTATTTGAAATTCGGACGATTATTCATAATGAACAAACGCCTGAATTTCATAAAAAACCAATACGTACAATCGCCTAAACCCAAAATGAACAATCGCCCAAAAATTTTTGCCGGTTTTTTGGGCGATTTTTCATTTCCGTACTTTTGGGTGATTGCAACTTGGGTGATTATTCGCACAGCCGTATTTGTCTGTACGAATATTCGCCCAAGCTGCAATAGCCCAAATTTTTTTGGGTGATTGTTCATTTTGGGCTTGGGCGATTGTAACCTGGGCGATGATTTGCACAGCTATATTAGTCTATGCGAATATTCGCCCAAGTTGTAATCGCCCAATCCCAAAATGAACAATCACCAAAAAAATTTGCCCTTTTACGGAATGTACAATCACCAAAAAATTTGAGCGTTTGTTCATTAAATACAATCGCCTAAAAAAGTTATGAACAATAGCCCAAAACTGCAAAATTCCGCTAAAATCATGAAATAAATAAATTCATAGTGTACAATTGCCCAAAAATGCGATGAACAATTGCCCAAAAAATATTTTTGGACGATTATTAATTCTTCAAAATTTGAGCGTTTGTTAATTGTGAACAATTAAATGCCCCAAGAAAAAAGCAACAATCGCCCAAAAATTTTAGCCGTTTTTTGGGAGATTGTTCATTTTTGTTCTTTTGGGCGATTGTAACTGGGATTGTAACGGGCGATTATTCGCACAGCCGTTATATTTCTGAACCAACGACGTTTCATACAATAATACGTTGTACTGAAAACATTTTTAGTTTTCGAGATATCACAATAATTTTTATGTCAAAATAACGAAAATATTTCATAGTTTGCTATTTTTTAGAAATTTCACCATAACAATATATACTCACACTTGTAACATAAAAATGCTTATTGTAGGGTATCCGTAAGAGATGGATAACAATATGTCATTTCTATTACTGTCTTTGCTGCAAATGAGAATTCTACCGATTTATCAAATGTCAGTAATGTTGTGTGTTATTAAGTTACTAGCTGAAACCCGGCGCGTTGCTGCCACTCTCCCTATTCAAACGCCTATAAAATGTTATCAGTTAAACAGCATGTCTAAATTGAGGTCAAATACTGAATTCTGAGACTGTGCGACCTATATCCACAAAGCTATTCGATATAACAAATTTGGGTTGTATAGGAAGTGCCACTCTCTCTTCATCACCGCTAATAGAATGTAATCAATTAAACTGGATGTCTACATGGAGGTCGAATACCAAATTCCAAAACTGTGCGACATATAACTCCAAAACTATTCGATAGCACAAATTTTGATTGTATGGGAGGTGCCACTCTCCTTTTCCCTACGCCCATAAAATTTTAGCAATGAAACTGCATGAGTACATTGAGGTCGAATACTGAATTTTGAGGCTGAGTTACCTATAACTCCAAATCTATTCGATATCGCAAATTTGGGTTAAATTGGAGGTGTCACGCCCCCCGACAAACTCTAAAAAATTTTATCAGTAAATCTGCAAGCGTAAATTTTGGTCGAATACTGAGTTCCGACGCTGTGCGACCTTGAACTACAAAGCTATTCGATATCACAAATTTTCGTTGTATGGGAGGTGCCACTCCCCCTTGATCAACGCTCATAAAATGTAATCAATGAAACTGCATGTGTACATTGAGGTCCAATACTGAATTCCAAAGCTGTGAGACCTATAACCCCAATGCTATTTGATATCTCTAATTTGGGTTAAATAGGAGGTTTCACTCCCCCTTGTCGTACGCCCATAAAATGTAATTAATGAAACTGCATGTATAAATTGGGGCCGAATACTGAATTCTGACGCTGATATTCAATATCGCAAATTTACGTTAAATGCGAGGTGCCACGCCCCTCTTACCAATGAACATAGATTGAATCAATGAAACTGCATGTGTATATTGAGGTCGAATACTGAATTTCGGCGTTGTACGACTTATAACTCTAAAACTATTTGATAGCACAAAGTTGGGTTGTATGGGAAGTGCCACTCCCCTTTGCCCTACGACGACAAAATGTAAGTATTGAAAATGCATGTATAAATTTAGGTCGAATACCGAATTCTTACGCTGTCAACCTATAACTTCAAAGCAATACGATATCGCAAATTTGGGTTGTAAGGGAGATGTCACGCCTCCCTGTCCAACGCCCATTAAAATAAAACCATTGAAACTGCATGTGTAAATTGAGGTCAAAAACTGAATTTCGCAAATTTACGTTAAATGGGAGGTGCCACGCCCCTCTTACCAATGAACATAGATTGAATCATTGAAACTGCATGTGTATATTGAGGTCGAATACTGAATTTCGGCGTTGTACGACTTATAACTCTAAAACTATTTGATAGCACAAAGTTGGGTTGTATGGGAAGTGCCACTCCCCTTTGCCCTACGACGACAAAATGTAAGTATTGAAAATGCATGTATAAATTTAGGTCGAATACCGAATTCTTACGCTGTCAACCTATAACTTCAAAGCAATACGATATCGCAAATTTGGGTTGTAAGGGAGATGTCACGCCTCCCTGTCCAACGCCCATAAAATAAAACCATTGAAACTGCATGTGTAAATTGAGGTCAAAAACTGAATTCCTATAACTTCAAAGCTATTCGATATCACAAATTTGGGTTGTATCGGAGGTGCCCCTCCCCCTTGTCCACTCCCATAAAATTTCATCACAGAAACGGTACGTCTAAATTGTGGTCGAATACCGAATTTCTAAGCTGTGCGTCCCATAACTCTAACTAAAGCTATTCGATAACAACAATTTTTTATTTATATGTGGGAGGTAAAAGGGGGTGTGGCATTGCCCCTTAAACCATCTCGTACTCAAAGCAAAGCGTACTTACAAAATTTGAGCTCAATCGGACCAATGGTTTCGATGTATTTTGATATTTTCTTTAAAGTAGGCATAGATGAATTGTGACCACGCCCATTTTTTCAAAGTTAATTATAGTTATCATACGAACTTATTTACCAAATTTTAATTTCATACGACCAAAACCGTCTTAAATACAGCATTTTTATTGATTTGTGGGCGACAAAAGGGGGTGTGGTACAAAACCTGCAAAGATACACACATGCAATTTCTTATGTGCACCCTCCACACAGACCCCAATCACCCCTGAAAATTTCATTGAAATCGGGCAAGCCGTCTAGGAGGAGTATGCGAACAGGAAGTTTTGCCACTTAATTTTATATATATAGATATCAAAACAGTGGGCGCAAAAGTAGGCGTGGTCAATTTTTCTTTCAGTAAACACTTAAATTGGATTACTACGAACATTTGAAAAAAAAATTATCCAAATCGGTCCAGCCGTTTTCCGATTTTAGATAAATTGAAAAAAGTGGGCGCAAAAGTGGGCGTGGTCAATTTTTCTTTCCGACAAAAATTTAAATTGGATTACTATGAACATTAAAAAAAAATTATCCAAATCGGTCCAGCCGTTTTCCGATTTTAGATAAATCAAAAAAAGTGGGCGCGAAGTGGGCGTGGTCAATTTTTCTTTCCGTAAAAACCTAAGTTGGACTATTATGAACATTTTAAAAAAAAATTATCCAAATCGGTTCAGCCGTTCTCAACTGATGCAATTACCAACGAACGACATTTGATTTTTATTTATATAGATTCAATTAAATTTCGTTCATTTGTCGTATGACCATTTTTTCCCTTTGTTATTGGTTGCGTGCTATTTTGATTGCTATTTCCAACAAAAATAGCGCGTATGTACACAATTTGAACTGCATAAAATTCATACATTTACTTTTCATATCAATTAAAATCAAATTTGCAAAAAAAAAATTTCCAATAGGTCCAAAACCCTTCACTCAAACACATATAACTCGACCAAATCAAAACATTTTCAAACAATTTTTTTTTTTAAAACCATCTAAAGAACGTACCCTACAAAATGGTATCGGCAGATTTTTTTTTTACTCAGCCGAACTCTCAAACACTCGTCACAAACAGATTTGACAACATTTTTTTATATATATAGATAAGTACTCGAAATATACCTTTAAAAATGGTTACTTTTGTATAAGTCGAATTTTTTTCTGATTGAAATATTTTGTTATTCTTAAAAAGTTTTAGTTTTAAAGGTAAAGCAATTTATAAATAATGCCTCTTTACAGAAAAATTTTAAATTTTATCAAAATAGTATATGTATGAGCTATGAAAAAGTACCCGGTTGCATATATTTGCTAAGTTTTTGCAGCACAGCACTAAGTGTAAAATTATTTATATTCATAATCTTTAATTATTTCCGCAACCATTAGTACACATCATTATAACATAATTAATTTTCTTAAACTGCAAATATTCACTTTTTATTAAAAAGACAAGCACCTATTTATTATAAAGTTTCAGCGCGACTAAAATAATATATTCGAGTAAACAGCTGCTTGTCATTTGACTCAATTTCTCAACTTTTCTTCTCGATTTATGTTCTTTTTCATCTCGGTCCGAGTTTTTACCGATTTAAACGAACAGAAACATTAGTTGTCACGAAATCGGTAACTAGGGATCGATAACGGCTGACGTCACACAAATCGGTAACTTGCCGATTTCATTACAGGAACGAGATTGCAAAAAATCAAATGGCATATTTATTTATTTATTTATTTTATTTATTTATTTAGAAATAGTGATGTTTACATATCAGACAGAGTCTTTTGAATGCATTAAGCAGTTTAGAATAACAACTAGTTATAAAAAACTGAAAAATAAATATAACTTAAAACTAACATTTAGTGATTTAACAAAAATAATAAATAATAATAAATATTATAGCAATAGCTAGTCATAAATAACAACAAATCATGAATGAACAAAAAAAAAACATCATTAGAATATTAGATAAAAAATAAAAAAACTTAAATTATTTTTATTCTATTAGATGAAGAAAGAGTAAGTTTAGATAGATAAGTAGTAGTATTAAGAAAAGTATTCGAAAATTTCATGCTTAAAGTTGCGTTTGTTTTGAATATTTTTAATTCTTAGAGGTAACGAGTTCCAAATTCTGATAGCGTTTACAAAGAAAAGCCTGTTTGAGTTTAAAAAATTGTATCTCGGGATAATAAGGTTCATGTTTCTATTCGATCTGCAAAATTGTAACTTATCAAATAAATATTTAGGTGTTTTTGTGTAAATCAAACTATGCAAAAATATGCAGTTCCTGGCATCCAATATAATTGAACATTTTGCAACCAAGTATTTGATTGCTGAAATGACTAACGCGGTCAAACTTTCTGAGACCATAAACATATCTGACAGCGTTATTAAAAGCTTGTTGTAACTTTAGTTTGGACCTCGAATCAAGTTTACTATACACAAAGTCTGAGTACGTAATGAATGGCATTATAAGCTGGAGTACCAAATTTCTCCTAGTGTCAATGATGCTGTCCACCTCAGGTTCCGAAGGGCATAATAAATCTTAGAAACAACCGAATTAATGTGATCCTCACAAGATAGTGAGGAGTTAATGTGGTATCCAAGATTTTTAACTTTATCAACAAATCTTAGCCCTACACCATTAAGATAAATCGTTGGTATATCAGACAAAGAGTAACTAGATTTAAAGATCGGTAAAACAAATTACTTCAGTGGATTTAGATTAAGCTTATTAGCTCTAGCCCATTTAGTTATTTTGCTCAAATCCTCGTTCATCCTGAGACATAAATTATCAACAAGACCAATAGGACTGGCCAAGTACAATTGAAGATCATCAGCATATGCATGCATCGTTATATGACGGCATTTGCTGAAGATATCATTTATGAACATTGAAAATAACAACGGACCAAGTACTGAGCCTTGAGGAACCCCACAAGATAAGTAACAGAAAGCGGACAGACTATCTCCCACCCTAACTCTTTGAGACCTTCCCACCAGGTAACTATATAACAGACGGACCGCCGTGCTAGAAAACCCAAAGTTTACATATAATTTTTGGCACAATATTGTATGATCAACGGAATCAAATGCTTTCGAAAAATCTAAGAGACAGAGCAAGTTTATGCTGCCTAGATCAAATGACACTGTGATGTCGTCTAAAATCTTTATAATAGCTGTAGAGCATCTGTGCCCTGGACGAAATCCAGACTGAAGTGGGGATAAAAGGTCAAATCTTCAAATGTGTTCTGAGATTTGCACGGCTATAAGAGACTCAAAAACTTTTGATAACGATGATAACAGACTTACAGGACGATAATCAGACGGATCACACGCATTAGTTTTTTTCGCTATGGGCATGATTGTTGCTGATTTCCAAACATCAGGGAAGCACGAACTTGTGAATCAGTGATTAAATATGTGGGTAAGTGGGCTGAGGATAAATGGTAAAATAAGTTTAATAAATTTAATGGATATTCCATCATCACCCACTGCATTGGATTTAATTTTGTTTACACACCGAGCTACATCACACTCATCTACCGCAACAAACTCAAATTTAGGTGAATATTCAGATGTTAAAGTTCTTGTGTTATAGTCGATCACATTACCATAAGAATATTAGGATCGATCTGACAATCATCGGTTTTCATCTTGCATACACCAGCTTTTTTTAAATTGTTAAATAGCTTTTTGGATGGTTGTGCTGAACTTAACTTAGACACAAAAAATATGCCTTTTGATGATTTAACTGTAGAGTTAGCTACGTTTCTTGATCTTTTGTGCTGTTCCCAATTTGATGTTGTTGGATTTCTCTTCCAGCGGCTATAATCTTTATTTCGTTTTTTAAGGGCTAATCTTACATCATTTGTAAACCAGGGACAGCTTGTATTCTTTACTCGGCGAGTGATTAATGGAACATGCAAGTCATAAAGTTCACTGATTCTATTCATAAAATGCCTAAGCTTCTCATCAACTGAGCTAAACGACCAGCATTCAGACCAATTTGTAGTAGACAAGTCACTACACAAAGAGCAATAATCAACAGATTTATAATCTCTAAAAGAGATTTGTTTTTTCAAAGACATTTGATGACATATCTACATTTAAAGTACAAAAAATAAGGTCATGGTCAGAAATAAAGGACAATTGGTCAAAAAGCAGAACAGAAGATATATCTGAGACAACAAAAATATCTTATAAGCACGGAGAAGCATTATTTGCATATCGCGTAGGTGTACTAGTGTTAACCGTTAGAAGCCCAACTTCAGTAAGTCAATCAAAGAAGCGGCCAACAAAATTGTCTTTACATAAAATGTTAATATTGAACTCACCGCACATTACATAATAGTCGTAGCCAATTGCACAATTTGACAACGTAGAAAACAATTGATCCAAACTACAGTTACGACAAGGATTATATACACACGACACAAAGATCTTAACACAATTAACACGGATTTCAATGTTGAGAAATTCTACCTCAGAACCACTCGACATTCCTAACAGTGCACCCTAAACAAGTGCGCGTTGCGCTGCGTACCCAAGCGCCACGCTACTTTATTTTACGCTTAACCTAAACAAGTGCGCTGCGGAAAGAACTGCTGCTCTCGAACCAGCTCAGTCTGATGGTTTAAAAATCTTAAAAAACTTTTAGTATTGTGTAAAAATCTATTAATATTGCAAATACTTCCATTTGCAATTGAGATTAATTAATTAATAGCAGCTGATTGCTCTTTGTTCTAATACTTTGGTTTTATGCAGCCAACTTCACATCCGAACGCACTGTCAAAATTGGAAATTCGATTCATGTTGCGGTAGTCCGGTGCGTGTTTCGGTAGGCTTCATACAAAATGTATGTGCATGAGCCGATTTTGACAGTTAAACCACGCACGCGCCTTTGTTTAGGGTGGACTGTAAGAGATTAACATTTAAATTATTTGTACAGTAAATTGCAACACCCCCGCCCTTCTTATCTATGCGATCATTTCGATAAATCTTATAGTTATTAATATTTAAGCAGATATTAATATTGCCACATGAATATAACAAAGTAATATGAATAAACAATCTATTTTTTACATTTTTTTATTTTTTTTATTTTTTTTTTTTTGTTTTTTATTAAAATTGAAATTAAAAATTACATATTTCTTACATTACAAAAATAATTACAAAATTAAACTGCCAAACACACACAGAGGTTAATATTAATTATATGTTAAAAAAAAATAAAACTTTCTTAGACTTTCATAACTATGTATACTAAATTAATACAGAAGTTATTAATTATTTAGGAATTTTAGAAGTGTTTTTTTTTTGTAAAATTTAGTAAAATCTTTTTTTTATATATTAGTTTTAAGTTACATGTAATTGAGAATAGCTCCTCCATGTCAAACTAACAAGCATTGAGCAAAACTTGAAACTCTTTTTTTTCCAAAATATATTAAATTTATATTATACAGGGTCCGCCATCTAAAGTTTTTTTTTCAACTAGTGCTTATTTCGTGAATGGTAACACTTAGCTCATGTCTGATTTAACAGATAATTAGTTTTATCCTTCCGCTGAACGAATATGGTTGTGTATGCGCTTGAACAACGCTGGGAAATATTGCGACATTACTTTGATGCAGAAGATGCCGATTTTGCCAAAAAAAATCATCTTTTCAGGTGAAGCTCATTTTGATCTTGGCGGGTATGTAAACAAGCAAAATTGTCACATTTAAGGCACAAAAAACCCGCACGCATGCATTGAAAAGCCGCTGCACTCAAAACGAGGCACTGTTTGTTGCGGATTTTGGTCCAGAGGCATAATTGGGCCATTTTTCTTCGAAAATGAGGAAGGAGTGGCCGTTACAGTCAATGGCGCTCGTTATCGGGCCATGTTGAACGAATTTTTGTTCACAAAAATTGAAGAGGAGGATATTGGCAACATTTGGTTTCAACAGGACGGCGCTACGTGCCACACAGCCGAAGCTACACTGGATGTTTTGCGCCCTGTTTTTGAAGATCGCATTATCAGCCTCAGAGCTGATGTCGTTTGGCCACCTCGGAGCTGCGATTTGACACCGTTGGACTATTATTTGTGGGTTGCCCTCAAAGATAAGTATTACGCCGACAAGCCAGAGACAATTGACGCTTTAAAGGACAATATTCGTGAAGCCATTGGTGAAATACAGCTGCACACAATCGATAATGTGCTTAAAAATTGGACCGATCGTGTAGGCTACTGCATGGCCAGCCGAGGCAGCCATTTGAATGAAATTATTTTCCATTATTAACCGTAAGGATTGTACTTTCAATTAAAAAAAGAAATTTGAGAAAATATACAGTAGTTTTTTTATAGAATTTTCAAAAAAAAAGTTATTTGGCGGACCCTTTATCTGTTAATGTTAACATTCAATATAAGCTAGTTGCATTAAAATACATATCTGTGATCGCTTTAGACAATACAATATAGTCTAAAAATTTACATTATTGATAAAATGCATTGTAACAATCCAATATTATGAAGACTCAATAAATTGAAATTGAAACAATCTATTTTGTCTGTCTTTTAAACCCAACAATAAATCAATTTTGATGCGTTCGAAATGAGTTCTTATTCACAAGAAAATATTAAAAATTAGATTTGGTACAAAAATATCCGATATTTCGGAATATCCGACAATATTTATTTGGATATTGAATATATCCGCGTTTTTAAAATATACGTTGGATATGAACACTATAAGTATTCGATTATCCGGATATTTGTATTCGATTTAAAAAACCGTAAACATATTTTTAAAAATTTTACACCACATCCAATTTGAAATGCTGTTTTGCAGCTGAAATTGATAAATGACAAAAAGTTCAATAGCAGTTTCTCTCTAACTTTTTTGTATCTTTTACAAAAAATAACTTAGTATTTAATCTAAAGCAGTTGTAAGGTGCCTATTCTCTACTTTTGTCATAGAAATAAATTTCTTATGCTTTATTTGAACTGATATAGAAAAATCAAAAAACTGTCTTCATTATTTTAGTTTTTGAAATCATTTGATAAATAGACTTTATGACCACATATGATGAATCTTTTGATTTCTCTTCGAATACCACACAATTACACGAATATGAAAAATGATATTGCAATCAGAAAAATTATAAATTTAATAGGTAGAAATTTTTTTATTAAATGAAAACCGGAAGAGTTCAATGTGATTGAAATGAAAAGCAAGCAAAGCTGTTTTGTCAAATATGAAACAAAAGAACTAAAAGCCATATCTCTAACAAGCTGAAAGATATGACAGTGAAGCACTTATAAAAAGAACGATCAATATTTCAAATTTAACAAAAGCTAAAAGTCAATGATTGTTAAAATTTACATTGTTGTTATAGTTATCAAAAAAATGAATAAAAATTTATTATTTTTATAAAAGATTCTGACTTTCTTTGGAAATTTTACCGTTTTTATGTAAATTTTTTTTTTTCGATAATAGTTAAGCAATAATTGTAAATTTTCACTAACTATTATGAATGACAGTAATGCACAGTAATACAGTAATGCGCATATAAATATCTAAAATTCAAGTTAATGGTTGAATGTTTTGTTATTAAATTTTTAATGTTTTTTTTTTTCTTTTTCTGTTTTTTACATTCTAAGAAATATGGTGCATTCTAAGTTATTGTTTATTATAACTAGTTGCTGAAATTTCTTTTGCTTATGTCAATTCTTTGTCACAAAGACGGAGTAGAGTGTTAAGTCAAAAATAGATTTTCTTTAGAAACTATACGATAAACAGGTATCTAAAAGATATAGTGAAAGTTTTGCAAATTATTTTCTTTTTTTTAGGAATTACTTTATAACTTTGGAAAAATTTTATAAATATTTTTTTGATTTTCGCCAAGTAAAGTGGCATTTTTATAAACAACTAGCTGAAACCCGGCGCGTTGCTGCCACGCTCCCTTGCGTGTAAATGGAGGTCAAATACTGAATTTCGATGCTGTGCGACCTATAAATCCGAAGCTGCTAGATATGCCAAATATGGGTTGTATGGGAGGTACAACGCCCCCATGACCAACGCCCATTATATGTGATCAATGAAACTGAATGTGTAAATTAAAGTCGAATACGGAATTCCGACGCTGTGCGACCCCATACTCCAAAATAATTCGATATAGAAAATTTGGGTCAAATAAGAGGTCCTTTGGCAAACGCCCATAAGATTTAATCAATGAAATGGCATGTGTACATTAAGGTCGAATACTGAGTTCCAACGCTGTGCGACAAATAACTCAGATTCGACAAATATTCGATATCGCAAATTTGGGTTGTATGGGAGGTGTCACTCTCCCTTGTCCAACGCCCAAAAAATGTTCCCAATGAAAGTGCATATGTAAATTCCTATCGAATACTGAATTCCGACGCTATGCGACCTATAATTCCAAAGCTATTTGATAGCACAAATCTAGGTTGTATGGGAAATACCAGTTCCTAAACAAATTTGATATTTTGGATTTTGATGACTACAAAAAAAAAACAGGTCAGAAAAATTGATATTTTGGTTTTTGATGACAAAAAAAATTATCAAAATTGATATTTTGGATGTTGATGACAAAAAAAAAAGTCAGCAAAATTGATATTTTGAATTTTTATGACAAAAAATTGATATTTTGGATTTTTATGACTAAAAAATGTCAGGCGAATTGATATTTTGGATTTTGATGACTAAAAAAAAGTCAGCAAAATTGATATTTTGGATTTTGATGACTACAAAAAAAAACAGGGCAAAAAAAATGATATTTTGGATTTTGATGACTAAAAAATTGCTATTTTGGATTTTAATGACTACCGAAAAAAATTGCAGAAAAATAGAAATTTTGGATATTGATGACTAACAAAAAAATTAGCAAACTTGATATTTTAGATTTTTATGACAAAAAAAAAGTCAGCAAAATTGATATTTTGGATTTTGATGACAACAAAATTTGATATTTTGGATTTAGATGACTACAAAAAAAAAACAGGGCAGAAAAACTGATATTTTGGATTTTGATGACAAAAAAAAATTACCAAAATTGATATTCTGGATTTTGATGACAAAAAAATTATCAAAATTGATATTCTGGATTTTGATGACAAAAAAAATGTCAGCAAAATTGATATTTTGGATTTTTATGACAAAAAAAAATTATATTTTGGATTTTGATGACTAAAAAATGTCAGCAAAATTGATATTTTGGATTTTGATGACTAAAAAAAATCAGCAAAATTGATATTTTGGATTTTAATGACTACCCAAAAAAAAAATTGCAGAAAAATAGATATTTTGGATTTTTATGACTAAAAAAATTAGCAAAATTGATATTTTGGATTTTGATGACAAAAAAATTTGATATTTTGTATTTTGATGACTACAAAAAAAAAAACAGGCCAGAAAAATTGATATTTTGTCTTTTGATGACTAAAAAAAAATTAGCAAAATTTTATTAGCAAAAAACCCATAAAATGTTATTAATGAAACTGCATGCATAAATTGATGCCGAATATTGAATTCCGATTCTATGTGACCTGTAACTCCAAAACTATTCGATATCGCAAGTTTTGGGTGTATCGGAGGTTCCACTCCCCCTTGTTTAACTCCCATAAAATGTCATCAGTGGAACGACATGTCAAAAAAAAATATCGAATTTTAAAGCTAAAAGGTAAAAGAGGGTGTGGCAATTGTTTCTTAAACCATCTCATACTCGAAACAAATCTACTGCCAAAATTTTAGCTCGATCGGACCAGTAATTTCGAAGTCTCTTTATCTTTTCTTAAAAGTAGGCGTAGCTATAGTGGAACCACACCTATTTTAAGTACAATTACTAGAGACCGGAATCTTATGCACTAAAAACATCCAATATATGCGCATATATATGCACCTAAAATGAAGAAAATATGCACTTAAAATATGCATTAAAAAACTAAAAATTTTTTCAATATTTATGACAAACAATTACATAAATACGCATGTACTTACCAAATAAACACATAAAGCTCAAAAAAACATTTGTAAATATTAGCTTAGTTTGTTTTCATTCCTCGTTTCAAGCTCAAGTTTAAACTTAATACGGAAAACAAAATCAACACGAACTATTAAATCAAAATATGAATCAAGTCATCAAATATTTCTCATTCAAGTTCAAATTGAACTGTGCAATGTCTCTTGGTATGTTTTTCTGAGTTAAACCAGCAACGAAAAATAACAGTTATTGATTTAACAAAAAATAGTTAATATATTTAAAAATAGAAGAAAGTTTAACAAAGTTATAAATGTGAATTTTGCGATATGGAATCAAAACTCATCTATTCCACATTAGCCAATCATATCTAAAAATTTGTTTATCGATCCAAATTAAGCAGACACAAGATGTTTAAACCAATTTTTTTTTTAAAGCTGAATTATGGTGACCACTCTTGAGAATATACGCTCATACTTATCTTGTTCTCTTAAAAGTGAAAGAGTAGTGTTGGGTTTGAATAAAATTGAATATATATAAACAACTAGTTTGAAGTTTTAATTTTATTTTTAATGTTTAAATTCAATTTACAAATTTGATGTGTTCAGTTCGATGAGATTTTACCAACTCACTTCTTTTACATATCTCACTGACTTTTATGCATGTGTGTGTGAATATGAAGAACATAAATAATATGAATAAAAAGAGAGAATATGTGTGAAAGTTTGACAATAAAGGTTACAAGGCAAATTGCTTGCATCAAATTTGCAAGGCAAAATGCTAAGAAATATTAACAAAATATTAAAGTACTATTTAAAGAAAAATATATGCATGAAGTTGTGTTCTGACCGAACAAGTAGATTTTTTTATTCTATAGGCCTCATATATTTAATTTACTTTTCTACAGATATTGCCTTGTTAGCAGAGACAACAAAATGTTTTTCAAATAGCGATTTTAGTGAAAAGTACCCAAAATGTTGACCGAATTCTGAACACTGTTGCACTAAAAATTTCTTGAATATAAAAATCTTCCTATTTATAACTTAGGTGCCCCAGATACCTTTCATTTGCACCCATTTTTTAGGTAGTTATTTTAGATTGATAAAAAGTTACGGCGAAAAAAGCGGTGATTTTTGGCGAAAAAGTGATTTTTTTAAATCAAAACCGCTGGATGACGGTTCCACCAATTTCGATATCCTTTTGGATTTAAGATCTACTTGAATCCAGCTCCCAGAATATGAGTGTCAAAAAAATGTTTGTTTTTTTTTATCCACTACACAATGTTATGTTCTACACAAATGTTGTGTAGAAAAATATTAAACGTGAAGAAAATTAAATAAAAAAATAAAAACATTTTATAAAATATTCAAAGAAAACGTGAATTTTAAAGAAAATATGCAAAAACATGCATTTATAATAAAACATGCACTTAAAAAAAAATATGCACTAACGATTGAATGCCATTTTAAAGGAAATTTTCTGCATCGCAAAGATATTCTATTCATTTTCTTAACATGGTGACCACTGCAAACATGCATTTGCATCAGATTCCAGTCCCTAATAATTACCGATAGTTATCATGCGAACTTAATTACCAAATTTTAGTTTAATACGACAAAAACTGTCGTAAATATAGCATTTTTATTGATTTGTGGGCGGTAAAAGGAGGTGTGGCAAATTTTAAATATGCCTATATTGTTCGCGTTAGTGCAAGTAATAAGTTTTATCGCAATCGGATGAACGGTATTGCAGCGTATAGCGAACGAACAAACAAACAAACAAGCAAACATTCATTTTTATATATTAGATATTTTATTTCAAACTCTGCTCTTGGTACGTTCTTTGATTGTTAAGAAAAAATATATTTGAAAATTTTTTAATAAAATAACCCAAGTTGTTAATAGAAATAAAATATACCATAGTATTTGACTATTAACAAAGAATACCACACAGAAACTATGCCATAATTATGGCAAGGTAGGTACTTAGAAAAGTCATGTTTTATAGCTAGACCTTTATGTCTGTCTTTATGTGTGTTTACGTCCTTAACTTCATATTTGCTCGCATTTTTTTTCCAAAATTTTGTCTTCGTTTTTGTTGTTTTTTTTTATATCAACACATGTCTAACTTGACCCAAGTTTCTTTTCAGACTTTTGCATTGTTACATTGTTTTGTAACTTCCTCTATTTTCCATGCTATTCTTTAGGTTTTTTTTCGCATGTAATTAAGTTAAAAATTAGAATTAGATTAATGACTTCTAGTATGTAGAACATAAAGTTGGCTAAGAATAAAAGTAAAGATGTTCATTCAAATACTTAAGGCACATTCATATGGGCCTGGTGGTAATAAAAACAAATCTGGATGATATTCGATGAATATTCGGCAAGAAATAAATGCCAAATAAGAAAAGTCGTAGCAAAAATTGTTGTTTTGTAAAACAAAATTACAAATAATTACTTAAGCGAAGTTTTATCAGTCTTACTCCTTTTTTAGCATACTCTCTGATTAACCTCTCAAATATTTCAAATTCATTCAATTTTATGCTTAATTTTTTATATAAACATTTCAGTAGATTTTTAATTTTTTTATTTCATAAAAAAATATTCATAAAAACCATCAACAATAAAATAAAACAATTGAATAAAGTTACTGTTACGTTTTTTCACAACATTATCATGTTACGCTAGCTAAATTACACTACAAATACACGACAACAACAACAAAAACACCGGCAAGATAGCAATTTAAAGCTGAAGCAATGCAACACTGAAATCGTCTCATGTCAACAAGTAACAAAACACACACAAAAAAACAGTATTGCATTTTATTTTTTCTTACTTTATTATTTACTCACAAAACACTCATTCCGGGTTGTCAGCTCAACAAAACCATTACATACGAGTACATGCCTTGCTTTATGCCTCAACTATACAAACCTTTGTAGTCAATTTGCATGAGCATGGAGTAAAAATTTAGCGTGCACCAAGTTGATTATGCAAATTTATCTGTTTTAAGCAGATAACAAGAAAATTGATATGATTAAAATGAGCCACCATGTGAGCAGATACAATGAATATTTTAAAATATTTTAAGTGCCAAATTTAGGTGCCTAATTTATGCAGAATTAATGGTAACTGGAGTCATGCATGTATGCATTTATAAATTTAATAAATATCATTTTTTAATAGCAGACGAATTCTAAATGAATCATTTACTCACTTACTTGCTTCTGGCACTGTTTGACTTTACCAATTTGAGCATTTCCGGTTGAGTGCGCGGATTAGAAACCGTGTCCATGAATGGGGCTAATTTAAAGTTAGACAAAAATCTTTTATTTTAAAATTAAATAAAGTTTCTTCGAGAAATCAAAAAACAAAAAGCATAAAAAACACTTGTTTGCTTTTTTTAACAAGAAAAAAGAGGTGTGTAAATTTGGAAACTTGATAGAAGTAAAACTTTTTTGGGGTTTCATAGATTTGATAATTTCATAAAAAAATATTTCAACACATAACAAATTGAATCACAGCACGAGTAAGATTTATTTCACTAATTTTTTTGTAGAAATAAAGATAAGAAATATAAAAAAGCTTTATTATAAATGTCCACAGTTGCTGAAGTTATATCTATAGTAATAAAAATTATTTTCTGTTTGTTTGTTTGTTTGGCCTTTATACAAATCTAAACGGCTAAACGGATTTCGCTCAAACTAGGTATACATATTAAGTGCATCCCAACTTAGAATGTTACATACTTTGTTTTTGCCACACCCCCTCCAAAATTTTTCAACTAACAGTGTATTTGTTGTTATAATACTTTTTAGTATTGAATTTCTTGCGCATTTAATTTAAAAAAATTTCTGTTATTTTGACATCAAAAACACTCACATATCTTCAAAATTGGAGAAAGTTTCAGTGCAACGACTTTTTCATAAAACATCGTTACCTAAGAATGAGAAAAAAACGGCATGAAAATCAAAGTTTGGTCTTTCGATGCAAATATCTCCGCTGTCCATTAATATATTTCATTCAAATTTTTTTTGGTCAAAAGTTCAATAAAATCACTTCAAAAAAGTAGGTTGAATCTTACCGTTAAGTCAGTGTAACTGTGTTTTATAATTATGTCAAAAAAAGTCCAAAATATTGACTTTTTATTAAAAAAATGACTCAAAAATTGTTTTGTTGTAAAAATTAAATCAATTAAAAAGTGCACATCTGGCTACCTTTCATATAACATAGCATTTATTTGCAAAAATTCTTCCAGCTAAGCGCAAAAACTATTTTACTGTTTTTGTCATCAAAACCCCCCCTTTGATTTTTTTCGCGAAATTTATTTTTTCCAAAATGTTGTTTTTGTATTTTTTACAAAAAAGTCAAGTCTCAAAAATAATTTATGTGAAAAAATTACCCCAATATCTCTTTCCAATCAAAAGTTATGGCTAAAAAATTTTTTTCATACAATTGACCATCTATAGCAATAAAACTCATTTGCTGTTTGTTTGTTTGTTTGTTTGTTTGTTTGTTTGTTTGATTGTTTGGCCTTTATACAAATCTAAACGGCTCAACGGATTTCGCTCAAACTAGGTACACATATTAGGTTTATCCCAACTTCAAATGTAACATACTTAGTTTTTGCCACGCCCCCTCTAAAATTTTTTAACTAACGGTAATTTTGTTATTATAAAACTTTTTGCCATCGGAGATTTTTGTGTATTTAATTTTATAAATTTTTTGTTATTTTGACATCAAAAACACTCACATATCTTCAAAATTGGAGAAAGTTTCAGTACAACAACTTTTTCATAAAACATCGTTACCATAGAATGAGAAAAAAACGACATGAAAATCAAAGTTTGGTCTTTCGATGCAAATATCTCCACTGTCCATTAATATAATTCATTCAAATTTTTTTTGTTCAAAAGTTCAATAAAATCACTTCACAGAAATAGGTTGAACTGTACCGTTAAGTCAGTGTATATATGTTGTATGATTATGTCAAAAAAGGTCCAAATATTGACTTTTTACTCAAATAATGACTCAAAAATTGTTGTTGTTGTAAAAATGAAATCAATTAAAAATTGCACGTCTGGCTACCTTTCATATGACATAGCATTTATTTGCAAAAATTCTTCCAGCTAAGCGCAAAAATTATTTTACTGTTTTTGTCATCAAAACATACCCCCTTTTATTCTTTCGCGAAATTTATTTTTTCCAAAATGTTGTTTTTATATTTTTTACAAAAAAGTCAAGTCTCAAAAATAATTTCTGTGAAAAAATTACCCCAATATCTCTTTCCAATCAAAAGTTATGGCTAAAAATCTATTTTTTCATTCCAGACAATTAATAAAACTGAGTTTTGTTTTAAGATTCTCTATATAATTTGAGCGTGCCCATTTATCTCTGAGAATGCAGTTGTGTGTCTAGAGTAATTACGAACATTTTGGTTTGTATCAAATCTTCCTTATAGCAATCTACTTGTAATCAGTTTCAGCTATATGGCGATATAATAAAATATATGCACATCTGGTCAGGACAATTATTTCATTAGTTTTGATCTGTGCATTAAATTCACAGATAGATGGCGGCGCATTTGTAAGTACTGTGGGTACAAACTAAAGGGTGGTTAGATTTTAAGGGCCGATGTTGAATGTGAACCACACCTAACGTCAAGTTTTTTTCTGCATTTCATTTGACATTTCTCAATTTCAGACTAATTCAATTTGAACCATGGAAAGATACACAATCGAGCAACGCGTAAAAGTTATTCAGGCTTATTATGAAAATGGACGTTCAAATAAAAATGCATATCGTGCATTTCGTAATTTTTTCGGTCAATTTAATCGTCCAAATGTGCGTACAATCGAAAAAATCATGCAAAAATTTGAGCAAACCGGGTCTATAGGAGATGTGAAATTTTTTTTTTTTTTTTTTTTTTTTGAGAAGGCAATTTTGCTGGCTTAAAGATAAAGTAAATATAAAATATATTTTTAATTTTGAAATATGTTTTTCTTACCCCTTCTCTGAATTCAATTAGCTCACCGCAAGAGATGGAACCACCAACAAACAAAAATATTCCAAAACTTTTTCGATTAAAGTTCGTTCAAATACCTTTCTAATGGTAGCTTAAAAATAAAATTCAACAGGTTTTTCATTATTCCAGAATTTAAAAAACATTTAATCGAGAAGTGTATATTAAAATGTTAATATAAATGACTCTCGAGTAACACCGGGTGTATCAGCTAGTGAATTTATAAAATGCTTTCAGCTAAAAATTATTTTTGCAACATTCATGCATTAAATTTAGGTTCTTCTAGCTGCGGAATAGGATCGGATTTTGTATATAAAGTTCAATTTACAGATCATTTCTTAGTTCAAAGTGCAACCGAATATCAGCCAAATGTCGATGCACAACAAACAAATCTTTGCAGAATCAATGCAGGCACCCTTCGAACATTTGCTTTTTGCAAAATTGTAGAAAATATTGCTTTAAAAGGTGGCGAGCAGCACAAATAATTCTGTTTGAATTAAACAGAAGATGCGTATAAGTTTATCAAAGTACAGAAGACTACTGAAGAGTTGATGTAATCAATGAAACAGCTGTCTAGTCTGCTTGGCGGTTTGTTCTGCAAAGAAATTGTTGTTGTTGCAACCTGTTGCTTCGTGAACTTATTTGGCCTTGAACCTTTTTAAAGAAAATTAAATTTTTTAGAATTATAAAAATAATATGACAAGTTATTTTATTGTTGAAGAAGGAAAGAAAACAACTTCAAAATAAAGGGTGATTCTTAAGCGTTTAGTTTTTGAAAATTGAAAAAAAAACAGAAATTTTGCAAAATTGAGCGAATGAAGTTTTTATTTGGAGCGATAGATCAAAGCTTTTCATTTACTTTTTAAAAATTATGTTGATTTTCTGTGATTTATATACAAATTCTAAATGCTTGATAGTTTAAATCATTCTTGATTTTAAATACAAATTCTAGTTCTTTGATAGTTTAAAATCGTTTATTGAGCTTAAGGTCAGGTTAGAACAATTAATTGCTCTAACGAATTTTTCCAAAGAAACAACAACAACAACATTTTCAATATGAACATGAAGAACATCACTAGCTTATTTTATTGCAATTTCGGCCCTGCTAAAGGCTTCATGAGAAATCTTTGTGATGCCGGCAGAAATTGATCCCGCGCTGTGCTTTCCTCGTGCAAGCGCATCTTAGCGAAATACACCAACAGAGGCGATGAGATTTCAGTGACAATTTCTCAGTTTTTGAAGCGAAGCTTTTTACGCCTCGTTTTGTGATTTGCTTGAGTGAAATCTGAAAAACGACCCTTTTTCCATATACACCTTTTTCTTAGAATTGTTGTTGTTTTTTTACTTGCGTCTATTACAACAATAGATATAAAATTTATATCTATTTTTGAAATAATCTTTGCAATCGTGAGGATCGAACTCGCGTCTTCCGATTGAGAGTTCTACACTCTAACCACTACTCCAAACCAACACTTTCTGATATCATGTGATTCATTCAATATTAACTGAAGCTATGTTGCAGTAGATGACAGGAATTTATTAAAGGGATTGTTCATTAGCTGCCCTACATATTCTATTGTGAATGCGTGAAGCTATAATGCAGCAGATCACAATTATCGATCAAATATTACGTTTCCATGGCGAGTTAAATTGAGGTTGACTCGGGATTAACTTCCCGCGGAAACGCGAGTTGAGTTGAATTTTGTTAAATCCACGAAACTCCGCGAAACTTATTAGATTGGATGCGTTCGGAATAAGAAACAGTTGCTCAACTGTTGAGTGAGGATTTCTTGATTATTTGTTATTTTATTTTATTTCTGCCACTGCGTTGACATAAAATGTAACAAACCATTCAGCAGGCACACAAAGTAGCGGAACTAATACTTATCAAAGACTCAATACGTTTAGTAAATTTTGCACCTTCTGAACGCACACATTTATACTAAGAAAAAATGGCGAATAGAATGGCAGAAGTCCAACTCGACTCAATGTTGTGCATGGAAGCACTATCGAGCTAGAAACGCCATTATGTCAACTTGAAGAAAATCCAACCTAGGAACAACAACATTTTCAATATGAAAAGGAAAAAATCACTAGCTGATTTTATTGCAATTTCAGCCCGGCTAAAGGCTTCATCAGAAATCTTTGTGATACCCGTGCAAGCGCGCACTAACGCACTGCACCACAGGGGCGATGAGATTTGAAGTGTCAATTTCTCAGTTTTTCTCAGCGTTAGTGCGCGCTTGCACGGGTATCACAAAGATTTCTGATGAAGCCTTTAGCCGGGCCGAAATTGCAATAAAATCAACTAGTGATTTTTTCCTTTTCATATTGAAAACTTTATTGTTGTTGTTTGGAAAGATTCGTTAGAACAAATAATTGTTCTAACTTTGACCTTAAACTCAATAAACGATTTTAAACTATCAAACAACTAGAATTTGTATTTAAAATCAAGTATGATTTAAACTATCAAACATTTAGGATTTGTATTTAAATCATATGAAGTCAACATAATAAATAAAGAGGTCATTTAGGAAAAAAACTTTAATCAAATGGTAGAGCTCGACCAAACGGAAACAGCTGAAAACAAAATCAGCAAAAATCTAAAAAAAACTTCAGTAAACATGCTTTGTTAGTGGAGACTTCCAGCAGGAAGTTGCACGGGTATCACAAAGATTTCTGATGAAGCCTTTAGCCGGGCCGAAATTGCAATAAAATCAGCTAGTGATTTTTTCCTTTTCATATTGAAAACTTTGTTGTTGTTGTTGTTTCTTTGGAAAGATTCGTTAGAACAATTAATTGTTCTAACTTTGACCTTAGGCTCAATAAACGATTTTAAACTATCAAACAACTAGAATTTGTAATTAAAATCAAGTATGATTTAAACTATCAAATATTTAGAATTTGTATTTAAATCATATAAAGTCAACATAATAAATAAAGAGGTCATTTAGGAAAAAAAAACTTTCATTTACAAAAAATAATTCAAAATTAATGTAAAATAATAATGTAAGGTAATAAAATTTACTGGTGGGAAATTATTTTTTAGTTAACATTAGGTATTTAAAATTTTTCAATTTAAAAATTTTTTTATTAAAAAAAACCATTAAATTATGAAACGTATAAAACTGCGAAAAAGCTTCGCTTCTCTCGTGTGTCCAGCGACGCATCTGTTTTTTTTTTATTTGCGTTGGTTGAATGCTCAACTGCAACCCTTAACTCAAGAATGCACTTTGATTTTTTTAGTTTTAGACGCTTTGTAAATGCTGGAGACGAGAAGCCAATTGCAACAATTTTTAAACACGCTAACTTCAACGCCCTGTAGGAAATTAACAACAACTATAAAGACAAAACATAGGAAAAACTGACACAGCAAGGCTCAGGAAGCTACTCTCAAAGCAGCCCTCCATTCAGAGCCAGCTACGCAAAGACAATGGCCAGTGGACGGAGAGCAGTCAGGAAACCCTCGAGGTGCTTTTAAAGGCGCATTTTCCTGGCTGTACCGAAGCTCCAAACACTGCTACAATACGTTGGCACAGGACAACCCCGCTACAGGTTCCACACGACTTAATAACGTCTAACGGAATCGTATGGGCTATAAACTCGTTCTCGGGATACAAATCTCCGGGACCATACGGTATAATTCCTGCCATGTTGCAAACGGCTGAATCGCGAGTCGTCCCATGGCTGAAGAATATATTTAACGGATGCATCAGGCTAAACTATGTACCTGTGGCTTGGAGGACAGCGAGGGTTGTATTCTTACCGAAGGCAGGTAAGAGCAGCCATCCCTGTCCGAGAGACTGCAGGCCAATAAGTCTGACCTCCTTTGTACTCAAAACGCTCGAGAAACTGATTGACTTGCACCTAAGAAACAATTCAATCCAGTTATCAACCAACCAGCACGCATACACGAAAGGGAAATCGTTTGAAACGGCACTACATTCCCTAGTAGTAACCATAGAAAAAGCCCTCCACCACAAGGAATACGCACTCGGGGCGTTTCTAGATATCTCAGGTGCATTCAACAATGTATCAACCACCGCAATCCTCAGTGGATTACGTGCAATAGAGGCACCACCGGCAATAAACCTATGGTTAGACAAGCTGCTAAGCTGCAGAAAGGTGCGGGCTGAGTGGGGCACTAAATCCATGGTAACGGAAGCTCATAGTGGGACACCCCAGGGAGGGGTCCTCTCGCCACTACTATGGAATCTTGTAGTTAATGAACTGCTCGAAAAGTTCGCAGGTAGAGCCACGAGGATAACTGCCTATGCAGACGACATAAGCATTATTATAGTAGGGAAATGTCTATCAACAGTAAGCTCCATAATGGAGAGCACACTCAAAGATGTACTTAGATGGTCAAATTCAGTCGGTCTTAGTATTAATGCAGAGAAAACGGATCTGGTTCTGTTCACGAAAAGGTACAAGATACCACAGTGGATACCACCGAAATTGAACGATATACGTCTCATACCGAAAACTCACACAAAATATCTAGGAGTCGTCCTGGACGGCAAGCTAACATGGAAAACCAACGTGGAAGAAAGGGTGAAGAAATCCACCATTGCGCTATACACATCCAAAAAGATGCTAGGCAGTACTTGGGGTCTCTCACCCTTTCTGATGCACTAGATCTATGTAACTGTAATGCGTCCTATTCTACTATATGGGATTATTGTGTGGTGGCCGGCTGTGAACAAATCAATATTCCTCAGGCACTTGGAGAAAACTCAGCGGCAGGCAACGCTATGCATCACGGGGGCACTGAAGTCAACTCCAACTAAAGTGCTTGAAACCATTCTAAGTATGGACCCCCTGGACATACACGCAAAACTAATAGCCGAAAAACGGCACAACGCCTTACGGCAGCAGGCAACATGCACATTCAAAATTTTGGACATTGTACAATCGGAAAGGATCTACCTAGTAGCACAGACTACATGGTGCCTCGCACGATAGTCAATTCCAAAGCACGAACTCTTCTGGGACCAAATGACTGGTGCAAAGGTATAGAACAAGCACAGCAGGCTGTCAACATATTTACCGACGGCTCCAAAATGCCTACGGGGGTAGGTGCGGCGGTGTATTACGCAGAGCCTAATATAAGGCAGCCATATAAACTGCCGAACCACTGCAGTATCTTCCAGGCGGAAATATTTGCCATAAGGAAGGCTGCTGAGATAGCCATCAGCATGGACACACAACACTCTAACATCAACATTTTCGTTGACAGTCAAGCGGCGATCAAATCCATGCGCTCCGCTAGCATCAAGTCCAAAAGTGTTTTGGCTGGCAGAGATGCACTATGCGCTTCGAAAAGAGTGCGCATCTACTGGGTCCCTAGCCACCAGGGCATTGAGGGAAACAAGATAGCAGATGGTTTAGCAAAGGAAGGCGCCGGGCTGGAATCAGAACTCGCAGAACATTTTCTTACTCCGCTACAAGAGTTGTACAGGAACCTCGAAAGAAGAGCCACACTAGCAGTGAATCGTAGATGGAGAGATACGACATCGTGCAAAATCTCGAAAATCATGTGCACAATGCGAAAAACGAACTCTATTCATCTTCGTACGCCCGCGCAAAGATTGCAGGACACTAGTGGGCATGCTCACTGGTCACTGCATGATGGCAGCCCACGCGAGGAAGCTCGGCATCACCACGGATGACAACTGCAGGAAGTGCAAGGAACCGGGCACAATGGAGACCCTGGAGCACCTACTATGCACATGCCCCGCCCTACTTAGATCGAGACTAAAATACCTAGGCTCATCGACATTCCCGTCGCTTAAAGATGTAGCCAGGGTGTCTCTGGAATCCCTCCTAAGGTTTGCGAATTCAACGCAAATCTTTAAAGACTTTTAAACAAACACAAAGGTTTCTTTTGTTCGCTACCGGTACCACTAAGAACCTGAATTGGTCTATGTGAGCTTTCACGAAGGCATCCGGTTTAACCTAACCTAACCTGTAAAGACAAAAAAAAATTTTTATTTCCTCATAAATAATTCTTCATTATGTTAAAACTTTGAATCATTAAAATTAATAGTACTAGGTAAAAAAAATTCATAAGAGGTGTTTTTTTATAGCTATACACTGTAATATTGTAGTATCCTTAAATTTGGCGAATTCATAATTTGAAATGTATTTGCTGTTTGTTGCAAATTGCTCTTTCGAATGTTTAAATAATAAAATTTCTTAATCGTGCATTTAACAAACTAAAAGTTTCCAACCCCAATAGCTCCCATTGCACCCCAAATCATAATACTGCCATTGCTGTTTTTGACCGTTTTATTAACATCTTTAGAGTTCAATGCTTTACTCCACTCAAAACATAGTCCATTCGATGCATATACGTTGAATTTGGACTAATCTGTAAATTTCACTGGATTCCAAAATTCTACTGTTTTAAATAAATGTTTCATTTTCATCGCTTTCAATAAAATTTAAAAAAAATTCCTATGTGCTATTTTTTGTCGCGGAGTGTAGAAACAACAATTACTTTTTATACTCGTATACGTGTATAAAAATTCATTATACATTTTTATACCTTTTACCATACGCAATAAATGTGTAACTACTCTAAAAATTTGTAATAACTACTCAAATTAAATATTCCAAAATGAAATTAAGTGTAATGTTATGCAAATATTTTAAAGTACTACCTTTGTAGTGTTCGTAACGGTATGTAAAAGTAACTTTACACCACCGGACGCAACGCTCACAAAACACCCCACAGCGCAAGTCCATCATTACAAGCGTTTTAAAGAATTGCACTTTTGTAAGATCATAAGTTTCGGATTACAGCAGCAGCAACACCACCACCACCCATCCATGGACAAATGCTATGACGTACGAGAGCAGCGAATGGCATGAACTGGGGCGCTAACAGCACTCATCCATGAGGGTCTGTTTTGGCAAATGCTAGCCAGACTTGGTGGTTGCGCATGCGCATGTTCGAGTGCATTTGCATAGTTGAGCATTTGCAACGGTAAAGTGGTGTGGTTTTACAATACATACGTAAGTAATGAAAAAAAGAATAGTTTTGAAAGGATTTTGCATGCTTTGTTATTGTAATGCAATGCAATGCAATGCAATGCGGTGCGGTGCCATGCGGTGTTGTTGTGGGGTAATTATGGGTTAATATATCATGCACTTCTAAAGAAATTTGAGTGACTTACATGAATTTGTTTGTATTTTGTATTTGGGACCAATCTCACATACATGCAGGGGACAGCATGAAAATATGAATGCAGTAATTATTTTCTTATTATATATATTTCAAAGTGCATTTAATTGACAGTTGCAAAATTATTACTCTATGGATATTTTTATGAACATTTCACTTACAAAAGCAGCGGGTAGGATTAAAATGTGATGTAAGGTATTATAATTTAAAGGTTATCGTAAATGTCATGTTATCTGGGTTGATATCTCAATTCAGAAAACGTTGGAAATCCGATCTTTTTTTAAACGTAAAAGGTTAATGGAAAGATCTTGTATTTATTTGTCCTACACTAAGTTAGGAAACTTAGTCTACATCAGATTGAAATCTTTAAAAATTTGTTCTTCTTACTTAGAACCTTTGTAAAAAGCGTCTTTATATCTTGATTGCAGTTTGTTTTTTGTTGACTTTTGAAACAATTTTTAAATAAAGATTGAACCGTTTATAAATTTTAAAAAATTTTGATTTAAAAAAAATAGTTTTTACAGGATTTTAGATTAACAAAAATGATAATAATGTATTGAAACTCATATTTTGAAGATGATTTGTGGAAATTTACCTGATTGTAAGAAACTTGATGAAAATTGAGATATTTTCTGTGTGGAATTTGCCAAAATTTACTGCTCAAGATAATGTTCACTACATTCCAGCAAACCTGCAAAGTTTCTATATCAAAACAATATCTAATTTTAAAACATGTTGCTATTATTTTCGATACTTATTTTTAACTATATACTTTTTGGAAAGATTCTAAGTCGATTCTAAGTCAAATAACTGAAGAAGCAAAAACTCCCCTTACATAGTATTGTTTTTTTTTTTCAAGTTAGAGGAATAGCATCAACCCCTTCAAGTAAATCAAATTTTTTTTAGCTCGAGTAAGCTTTCGAGTTTGGTTTCGTTAGCAGAATCAATAAAAAGTCCTTATCATTTATTTTCTTTTTCAAGCGGCAACTTATAAATTATCAAAATATTGATCGAGAAATAAGTAAGGCTACAGCAAAAAATTTTCAACCATCTCTGGTACTCAGTACCCGAAACTGTGACGCTATCATTTTTTAAATTTCCAATAGCCGTTAAAACAAATGTGTCTCAAGTTATGTTTGAAGCAGGGACATGTGAAGAAGAGGAAGAAAAAAGCAACCAACTGAAAAGATACATATTGCACCAAAATGATTTTTCTTCCTACACACACATAAAGATTTCGTCTCTTCTCTGCAAACATTTAGAAAACGAAGCTGCAAATATTTGGAAGACGATTGGAAGAGAAATTGATTTGGCCAAGCAACTGCGATTCGCACAAGGGTTCTTTGGAAGATGGGTCGCTTTTCAATCGCCCAAGCGATGAGTGCGCGATTCAAGCAAAATGTTCAATTTCTTCCTTCCAATCGTTGGAAGATGAATCGCTTTTCAATCGTCCAAGCGATGAATGCGCGATTCAAGAAAAATCTTCAAAATTTTCCTTCGCACATTTCGATGATTGTTGGAAGATGGATCGCTTTTCGATTGCCCAAGCGATAAATGTTTTATTCAAGAAAAATCTTTAAAAGCTTCCCTCGCTCATTCCGGCGATCGTTGGAAGATGGCTTATTTAAAAATTTTAAAGATCGATTGTTGGAATATGAAGCAGGCTATTTTAGATACTTCTCTACTGAAAATAGTTATCAAAAAAATTTAAAAAAATTATTTTTTGTGTTTAATTGCCGTATTATTAAAAATATTCATATCAGTACGATTTGTGGTGCTCGATCTTTTTGCTGACCGATTTGACAAAGAATTTCTCCTATAAAACCACTTGTAACGTTAGACAAAGAATCTTCGCAACAAATTGCTGAGTAACCCTAAAAGCAATTCGTTTTCCAATCGCTTAAAATAACTTTTGAATCGCGAAGTCCTTTCGAATCGCTTAAAACCCCTCTCAGCACTGCGGTGGCAACTCTTCCCAGCGAATCGCTAGCGCACCCTTTAGGCGATTCTTTTGCGAATCTTCCCGGTAAATCGCTATTATGGCCTCAGCTGCTTACAGTCGGCGATACCGGGATGACTCCCAAATGAGCTCGCCGGTGATTGTATCATCTTTCAAGCGATTCGCTGGCGATTCTGAGGCGATTGAAAATGTTTGCAGGGTTGTAACTTCTGGTACAAACAATTTCTTCAAGAAATTTTCTTTTATTACCGATTGCCTCGACAAAGAATCAAGAAGGATAATCCTGGTATCCACAAGGAATTAAAAACCTTCAGAAGATACATGTTTTTGTAAAAAGATGTGTCAAACTCATTCAGGCATATAATAACATTCTGATGAAAGATGGAATTAATTTACTTTTCAGATTTATTTTGCAGATCGTTGCCGAAGACCGTAAAGCTTATTCAACTGCTAATAGATCGTCTCTTAAAAGTAAATAATGTTAAGTTAAAATTCGTTCATATGTTGTTATGGAACCATACTAATTTTGTTTTTGTAATTTTTAATTTTTTGTTTTCATATTATTTCGGGGATTTTTTGAAATAACTTCAGGCATATTTATTTTAAAATATTTTCAGCCAAGGAGCTTGACGGCTGGATAATTTATCGCAGATCATTATTTTGTGAATTGAAACAAGATTGGGAGTTGGGACAGGGTTGCCAACTCTTGGAAGCTCCCCGCCCGGAGCTTTTCTAACATAAATTTTTTTTTCATTTTCTCAAATTAATTATTGTTTATATTTATTTTAGAATAAAAATTTAATTTTTTATACGTAAATATAATAAACAATCTTATAATTTATTGTTTTAGCAAAAAGTACATAACAATTTGTATATTTAAAAAAATGACTAAATCTAAGTCAATATAACACATTTTAAAAATTATATTTGAGTTGCGATTTTGAGCTGTTAACAAGTTCTTGCTGATCCGGGTGTTGAAGATACAACAGAAGCTGCTATCAATCAAAATAAAAATTTATTCGTTCTTTATTTATTTATTCTTTTACCAAACGAGCGCTCATTTTGTTTCTATCGGCTCTTCATACAGACTCAATTATAATAAACGATCAACGAATGCGTTGCTAATTGGTATTACAAACACTTTATACCAAGTTGTTTAATTTCTAGTTTTTAATTGGTTTTTAAAATTGCTATCCAAATATCAGCTACCGATGAAATGGTTTTCTTTAATGTTGGCAAGGGTTTATTGATATAGTTAACTTTATCAAAAAGTTCGTCAACATTTTATTCAACATTAATAACACTGTGCACCAAAAAGAGCCTTTATTTTTGTGATTAAGAAACCGACAAATGTTTTCAATTGTTTCCGGACTCCTAATCACGAATCTGGCACCCAAATTTTTCCATCACTTCAGGATTTTGAGAAAACCATGATTCAAGGTCAAAAATTCTCCTAAGGGAAATCAACTTGAATCGTCAAAACTAAAAGTGGAATGCAATTTTTGAATATGGCAAAGATGTTTGTTATAAGTTGATAAAAAATTGTCTTTCATACTTCTATCCCCCCACGCCCTTTTTTACCCATATTTTTACGTTTTTCAAAAATAATTTATTTTAGCATAGCTGTGTTCTGCAAACCATTGAGAAATGTAATATTATGTGTTGGCAAAAAACCATCCCTATTAAAAAACTTATTGGATCTTCCAACAACAAAATTACCCTAGATGCACCATGGCACAGATGAAGTCAATTTTTTATCAACTTTTAACAAATATCTTTGCCATAAACAAGAATCGCGTACTACTTTTATTTTTGACGATTCAAGTTGATTTCTCTTAGTTGAATTTTTTTGACCTTGAATCACGGTTTTCTCAAAATCCTGATGTGATGGAAAAATTTGGGTGCCATATTCGTAATAAGGAGTCCGGAAGTAATTGAACTCATTTGTCGGTTTCTTACTCACGTTTTGGCTGTCGCACTGTGTAATTTTCGAGGCTTCTTAAGGCGAATTTACACATTTCACTCAAAACGATGATAGTGAACGTTGAACGATGATAGTGAATCAATTTTTAATTTACATTATTCAAAGTGTAAATAAGATATTTGATGGATGATTCGGGGTTGAATGTCAAAATATATTCGTTGGCTGATTAATTTTATTGACGTTTAAAGAAATTAAATAAATAAAAGCTATTCAGCAATTAAATAAAAAAAATATAAACCTTCTGCTTGAAATTATGTTAACACATCAGTTCGGTTTGCTTTCACTTTCATCAAAAGTAGGAAGACCTTCTACTTCTTTCACTGTTCAATGTGGATGACAATCATCTTCATTTTAAAGATGAAACTCAATTTACATTTTACAAATCAGATGATTCATCCAAAGTGAACGATGATAGTGAATCGTGTAAATTCGCCTTTATACACGTTCGAGTGTGATTTCGTGCTTCACAATATATAAATAATCTAGAATTTCCATAGAAATTCCCTTTTTGAGAGCTTTCCTCAAAATTGTTAAATTTTTCTAAAATACACTAAGTTTTTTTAAAACTCCAACCACATCATTAAGAATAATTTTTTGTTGTCATGCTTTTAAAGCGCTAAAGTGCATACGGACTTTAGTTTCAAAAAAATTTTCAAAGAAAATAATTTTATATTACATTTTTATATAATTGTAATTTTTTTATTAAAAAATAAAATCTTAAAGTGCGAAAGCCGGAGAAAATCTGTGAGGGCCGGAGCCCGGAGATCGACCCTTCAAAACCGGAGTCTCCGGGCCAAATGGTATGAGTTGGCAACCCTGAGTTGGGAGCTGAAATTTTCTAAAGTTAAAAAATAAGGGCCGCTCTAATATACATACTATATTTTTTAATTCTAAGCCTTTTCACATAGTAAAATGTGGGTATTATTTATTAAATTCTGCATAGAAATTTCTCTATACAATATCATGTTCAATATACCGTAGCTGTCAGATAAATGTTGCAAACAAGACATTTAAACATTTTTCAGAAAAATCGCATACGGTCAAAGTATTAAGAAAAGGTTTTGTTATTCCAAATATATTTTTTTGTCTAAGCCTTACATCGTAAATAAAAGCCTTTCATGTTAACCAGCTCAGAAAGTTTTTAAGCTTGTCGAAAAATTATGTTCAATATCGTTATCCTCCAGATCGTTCCGACATCGAAATTTCATTCCACTTTGATGTAGTTACGATCTCGAAATTTTCTTTAATCACAATATCGTTAACGATAGATCTTTTTGTATGGAAAATAGCAATTTTTCACTATCGAAGCGATAACATTCGAAAATCGTTAACGATAAAAATTATAACCTTAACGATATCATTTGGTTTGTTGTATTGTGCCGAACTTTGTGTCTTGTTTTAAAAAAAAATAGACTTAAATTAAATTCTTATCTGAAACTCCATAATTCTCGATTGTATGATAATCTGCATATCATCACAACATGTATGACTCCCTCTATGTCAAGACATAGGCAACAACAACACAGTGAATGCCCAACAATTGTTCCCATTCAACAGACCATGAAATTAATTAATTGTTCTTCCCTCGAAGAAGCACCGCGGCAGTTGTATTCTCTAAGCTGGGAGCTGGAGCTGAGATAACTTTAATTAAACCCTCGCTTGGTTAGCAAATGATAAAAATTTGCTTTTGCCAAAAGAAGCAACACTAGGCAAAAGAAGAACTCCACACTTGAAGTTAAAGTTAAGTGAAATAATGTGTGGCAAGAAAAACGAGTTCAAAGACATTAGGGCCAAGAAAGAAGCAAAAAATACTATTTAGAAAATGTATTAAAAAAAGTACAAAGATTTAAAAATATGCAGTGAAAAATTATAGCACTCTGTCCAAGGGCGTCCGCAGGATTTGTTCTAGGGGGGACAAAGGCATAAAGGAGTCTAGAATGCACATAAAGAAAATGTAGCCTATATAATTATATTTTCTGAGATTTTTGGTACTAATTTGGAACTAATTTATACACATAAGAAAATTATATATGTTTTAAAGATGGGGTAAAAATCTTTCTCGTTCATGCCCGAAACATTTTCAAATATAATTTTTTATGTTGACTTTATATGATTTAAATACAAATTCTAAATGTTTAATAGTTTAAATCATACTTGATTTTAAATACAAATTCTAGTTGTTTGATAGTTTAAAATCGTTTATTGAGCTTAAGGTCAAAGTTAGAACAATTAAATGTTCTAACGAATCTTTCCAAAGAAACAACAACAACAACAAAGTTGTTTTTCTTTTTTTTAAATATGCACCCCTGTGGTGCAGTGCGTTAGTGCGCGCTTGCACGGGTATCACAAAGATTTCTGATGACGCCCTTAGCCAGGCAGAAATTGCAATCAGATCAGCTAAGGATTTTTTCCTTTTCATATTGAAAAACTTTGTTGTTGTTGTTGTTTCTTTGGAAAGATTCGTTAGAACAATAAATTGTTCTAACTTTGACCTTAAGCTCAATAAACGATTTTAAACTATCAAACAACTAGAATTTGTATTTGAAATCAAGTATGATTTCAACTATCAAACATTTAGAATTTGTATTTAAATCATATAAAGTCAACATAATAAATATAGAGGTCATTTAGGAAAAAACTTTAATATATTTTTTTTTGTGTTATTTCAAAAATTTTTTCTCAACAAATATTCTTAGTAATTTAGTAAATTAAATAATGTGAGGTCTCTTTTATCCTTAAATAAAATCACATTAATTACTATTTAGCCCCAAGTTTTCCTCTTTTCAAATAAGAATACAAAAATGTCCCAATATTTTTTTTTTTTTTGAATGAATAAAACCAGCAAGACTTTTAGACTAGTTTTTGCCAGTTTTGGAGGCCTAAAACTCATAAACTAATTGCGAACGGCCTGAAATTTATCAGATTTGGATTTAGGAAGTAAAAAAATAAATAAAATAAACTGGCCATTTCAGCCCTTGGAAGGACTTTGACCTAGCTTCTATTGATCAATTGTGTTGTGCGTGTTATTAAATGTTTGATCACAAATGACCGAGAACTGGACCTACCTGTTTTATGCCGACTCCGAACAGCTTATGTTCTCAAGAAGCTTAACATGACAATTTTTACTCTCTGAGGTTTGCCATTGTCTGCAGAGAGGTGACGACCGAACAGAAAAATTAATTCAATTGAAAAAACTTTCTGTCTATGCTAGAATTGAACCCGGGCTGCCGCGGTTCTTTAGCTTAGGGGCCACGCACTCTCACCACTTGGCTACGGCCGCCACGAGAATTTAGGAGGTAGAAATCCATATAATCCGCAAAAATTAAGAATTAGAGTGTAGCTATTTTTGAAATGTTTCCTGCATGAACATCAACTGACTTATTTCTTTTTTCAACATGCATCAGTTCTAGCAGCATGCAAGTTACTAAAATCGAGTTTGGAAACATACCTTTTGTATGAATTATTTATTTTTTTTTTAATTCAAAACGTATGAAAAATATATAAAGCGGTACATACATGTATAGATGAGTTTTTGGTTTTTCATTCATTTTCTGAACATATTTCAGAACCTCCCTGCAAGGCTTGATTCTGAATCCTTAATGTAATATAAGCACGTGACGCGAAAAAATCCAGAAAATTCTTAAAATATGTTGACGCCTGTTAAGAAATGTGAATTTGAAGAAGTATAAAAAAGGTGTTTCGACTCGAGTTTCCTTTTTTAATTTTAGTCACAAGAAAACTTTTGACCATAAGATATTCTAATGTAAAAGCGTCTTTTAACAAGAATTTGCAATATAATTTTTTTAAATTTAGTGCTTGATCTAAAAATTCCCTAATTTTTTTCGCTTTTGAATTAGAAGCTTTGCCCTCGCCTAGATCACTGCAATTTTCTCAAATTTAAATGCTGCAAGATTGTTAGCAATTGCATTAAGTTTACGAAAAATTAAAAAATTATCCAAATTGGATCATCTTTATTACAGAAAAACGATTTTTTTAAGCGGACTTTTGGGAAAACATTTATTTTTTTAACTTTATTTTACTTTGTTTTCTTCTTGTGTTTAATTACTTTAAAAGATATATTTGCTTATCATTCAGGTTCATATGCGTTATTGACTTAAATGTCCCTTACCTTCTGTTGCTCCGAAGAATGATCTTCGACTAATAGGGATATCATTCCTTATCATTCTTCAATTTCTTGTAGGAATAACTTCGAAATTTCTTCCATTATATTCGTTGTATTTACTAATGGGTTCGTACTATTTGGTATTAGAAACCGAAATCTTTCAGCCTGGCTCGTTAAACAATTACCGAATATAAGGAAATGTATGATTGCAAGGTTGCCGTAGTCTACTGAAAGAGTACGTGGCCCGTAAGCTGAAAAACTGTGGTTCAAAACCCAGCTCAGACAGAATGTTTTTTTTTTCTTTATTACTAAATGCAACAAATGTATTCGTACAATATACATTTGTTTTTGTACGAATATGAATAAACTATTTGTAATATGTACCAAACTACGTTCACTCTACGAATCCTATTCGTGACTGAAAACTATGAACAAAATTCGTAGAATGGACGCACTTATTAGTAATATTTACACACAAAAAAGTTTTTGAGTGTAAGAATGCGTATTGAAAAGTGCCTATGAAGCAAGGATAAATGAAATGGTATCGTAACTTATTACTGCGACGGGTACAACGTACTATTTAAAAATGCATACATGGTTTATCTCAGCTTTATTTATAAATATACCTTCAAAAAAGTTTTTTGTGTTCTCTTCAAAATATATTAACATATATAATGAAAATATCGTCATATAAAATCAAAAAAGCCGTAAGTTACAATAAATTCAAAGTCGAGTTTTTGATTGATTATTGATGCACCTCATCAAAATACATGTTCCTGCTAAATTTTACACTCCTACAACTAAAAACGACGTTTTTATTAAAAAGTTCTGAAATCCCTAAGTTTGAGCGTAACTTATAATTACAATTACAATTTTGAAAGTTTTTTGACCCTCCCGTAAAATTTTTTAATTGTAGCCTACGGCTTTTTGATTTAACATGAAGATATTTAAAAATTTTCACTGTCTATGGGGTGCACATGCCCCCCTGTCCCCCTCTGTGGACGGCCATGACTCTGTCTATGCATGCCGCAAGTTGTCCACGAGTGCAATTTAATTCTCTAACGTTGCAGTCAAAGAAAACAAGATAGCAAACTTTTGTGGGGAATCCGAAATGTGGTGAAGTAAAACACACGTACGAGAAAATTTCGTTCACCGCGACTATCAATTTGCAAAAATAGTGAGGTGAATACGTCAGTTGCTAATTACGCTACTTAACCCTTCCAACACTTTTGTTATTGATTGGCTTCATAACGAAAACAAAAATCTGTTAGGTGCTTTACTTCATTTTAAATAAAATTCTGTAAAAAAACCCATTATTTCCTTCCGAAAAGTACAAATGGAATGTTAGGGTTTGCAATGACCACTGGGTGAATTTATGAATAAAAAAACCTTTTTTTTATTCCGTCGTGGTGAAAATAAAAATCCATTGACAAATACAACAAGTGTGAAAATTTGCATACTTTGTTTGGCGATATATTGTAAAACAAGAGAATGCAACTTTAAGATTAAAATGTTAACCCGAATCACCCTAAGTAATTTTTGTTTTAATTTTCAAAATAACCTGTTAACACAAAATATAGAATGTTTAAAACTAAAATCAGCACTTGTTAAGTGTTTATAATTGCGTTACCATATGGCAATGATAGGGTAATTCAGGTAAAAGCACTCCATCCATACATTTTTTCCCAACAGCCAAATCCGATTTCCATACAAACAAAATCCTGCTATGAATTTAGATTTTGTGAATTTGTAGTTTGAAACATCACAGCCAGGTGGCGTATAATGAGGTCAGTGATCGGAAAAAGCATTGTTGACATTCTCATGTTTGCATTAAACGCCATCTAGTTGTCAAATACTTTTCATTTTTCTTGTTTGAATACAAAAATCCAGCAGAAAAAAGCAGAATAAGAAGAAGAGCGTTCCTTTTTAAAATCTCACCTCAAGTAGCGGGGGTTTGTGTACGAAACGGGTACTGATACAAAAAGTATTAAGAAATATTCCAAAGACACGTGTGACTTTTTTCACAATTTCTTTTTTAAAATGACCTAGGCAAAATAATCCAAAATGTCTTTAAAAAATTACAAAATTCATGCAAAAAAAAAAATCCGTGTTGCTTTTTTGAGAAAAATTACACAAAAAGTGCAGGGTTACTAGTTAATTTATGACAATTCAAAAACATTCACAATAAAAAAATTAACTTGAAAAAAGATAAAAAACTGAAACTTAAAAAAATCAAATAAGTATTTTGAATTTTTTTTTAACTTATAACAGATTTCGAAAGAGCGTATTTAAAATCCCCTAATTTAGAATTTTTGCATGAAACAATCCCAACTTTATATTAAAACTCTGCACTCATTGGCGTCGGAAGCGGGGGGAAAGGTGGGCAGTTGCCCCCCCACTTTTTTAGCTAGATAAACAATTTAAAAGGAAAAGTTATTCAAAATATCAGTTTTTTTACAACGATAATATTTTTGTATTATATATTTTCCTCTTCTTTCTCTCTTCTTCATGTTTCATGTGAAGAAATTTTGGTGAACTTTTTTTGCACCACCATTTGTACTGCCCCCCCATTTGTACTGCCCCCCCAGATGTAATTCGCTTCCGACGCGCTTGTCTGCACTTGAAACTGCGTGCGCAAAATAAGAGCATCGTACATAACGAATTAAAGGGTTAAGTTGGATGTGTAAGTGTATGTTACTTCAACTTGTAGCTCGCACAAAAAAAAGCTAATTAAAACTGAACAATTTTAAACTAATTTAAATGAGCAGCTCCATGCCATAAAAAGTGCAGCTCTAGTGAAGCACAGAGTTTAAAGCACCACAACAACAACGGCAACACCAAAAAGTTACAACTTGAACATGAGCACGCACCCTTATAGTGTTGTTGTTGTTGTTGTACTTTTTAAGTGCTCAAGCCACGTTTGCCTTAATGAAAAGGTTAAAAAAATAAGACCAGAAAAATAATTGGTGTTGGTAAAAATCAACAATAATAAATGCTGAAAAAAACGCATTGTTTTGAACAAGGTTCGCATATTGTTTGTACAATAGTTAGCTGGCAACGCTGGTGATGCAACAAGTTCCGCTTCAAAATCAGCTAGTGCTTAATTAGCCAAAACTTATGTTACAAACATGCGAAGTAGTTAAAAACTTTTTGATTCGAGGCAATACTTAAATTGGACTTTAGGCGTTTTTAGCGGGAGGTGTTGATTGATAAGCACTTTAGATTAGGTTAGACGTAGAAGGAAGCGTAAATACACATATATATATTTTTTTATTTTTTTTAAATTCTCATTGATATACTTAGGTATATACGTACATATTTTAAACAATGGAATGAATGTTATATTATTGATCTTATTATTATATTATTATATCATATTGTTATATTATTGATATAAGATCAAAACCTCAACCGAGATAAGCCCGGGTAAATTCACTATTTCTAAATATTTTGACTAATGTTATTTCTACTAAAGTAAAATATCCAGCAAAATACAAAAATCGGTTTTTTGAATAACCGGTTTTCAGTGAAACTTAACATGAAATTGAATGAATATCCTACACAACATTGAAAATAATTAAAAAAAAATCGCATGAAATATAAAAAAAATTAGTTGAAAAGTGAATTAAATAGAAAAAAACTCTTGCAAAGCATTGAAAAAATTAAAAATTAAAAACGTAAAATAAATATGACTTAACTTTTAAAATAATTAATTTAAATTCAATAAGTGATGCATATGAATAAAAAAACGATATAGACATAAATAAAACATGAATACATTTTAAAGTGATTATTGTGAGGTTGCTTTATCGATTAATTTTATTTAAAGCACATTGTTCACGCTTTAATAATTTTAACAATGCTTATTTATCTTTTGTTTTGTTTCAGTTGAGAACTTCACGCATTGAAGATTTTAAGATAAGCTATTTTAATGTAATGATTTTTTAATATTTTAAGGATACACGCAGAGCCTTGCACGATTCGTTCGTTCGTTCGTAAAAAAAATAAGAATATTTTGTCCGTTCGGTGGTTCGTAGAAAATAGATGTTCGTTAGTAAAAAATAGTTGTTCCTTCGTTCGTTTGTAGAAAATAGTTGTTCATTCGTAGAAAATAAAAATTAAAAAACGAACAAATGAAGGTATTATTAAAATTATTAAAATCTTAAAAAAATAAAATACAATGAAATTTTTAAATAATACGTATTATAAATAAAACATTTGTTAAAAAATCTGTAAATTTTGATGATTTTCCAGACTTTTTAGCCCATTTTGAGTATGCTATTATAGGAGCTAGAATTCACCAGTGATCGAAATTCGACCATTTTGCTGTGACCTTTCGACCTGCACTGTGATATGAAATCGCTTACATTCTCAGATGAGCGTAGAAAGAGGAAAAACACGACTCTATTTCAACTTTCAGTTTGTGGTTCAGTATTCATCAAAAACTTTTCATACAAAAACACGTTGTACTGAGAAAAGCTACAGTTTTCGAGATATCGTCATAAATTTGATGTCAAAATGACGGAAATTTTTCCTTTAGATTCTTTTGGAAGCACTTTTTTGCTGGGTTGCCTTACAAAAAAATTCCTAAATCTAACCGTTTTACAGTGAATCACATAAGATGGTGCAAAACTCAGGCCTATCAAAAAAATTTTTTTAGATTTTCCAAAAATGGGGTTTTTTAAATTTTTTTCTACATAATTTTCCTACACACAATAAAGTATAAAATATCAGGACAAGAACTTTCACTGGTAAGAAACTGTTACAACAAAGTATTTGACACAACACCGAATTCTTCGCAATTTGGTCGATACAAAATTTATTTTTATATCTGATATCAGTTCCGTGATTTTATTTTTTTATTTCAATTTTTGTATTTATTTATTTTATTTGCGTTCGATCTGATCGGAAAATTTTAATTTCTGATTGAAAAAAATATCCCTAAAAAAATAATTTCCAGAAATAAGCAAAAAAATTCAGATTTTCACAAAGAATATTGCAATTTTAATACCTCCACGTGTGCTGCGAAAGGGATATATTAACTTTGTCACTCCATTTGTAACGTCAATAAGGGGGCGTGGTAGGAAAAGTATATACATTCTTGATCAGCACCATCGTCTGCCTATCCGTTCGTATGTCTTTATATCTACAAGATTTCTGCCGTAATTGGTAGGATATCGTAATGAAATTCGATGCATAAGCTTCTATTAAAAAAAGGTTAAGTTCGAAAATAAGCAAAATCAGATAAAAACCACGCCGACCACCCATACAAAGAAACTTTTGAAATAGTAAAATCCCTTAAAATTCCACAAAAATTAATATAATGACTTTCAATTTTGTGCATGAACTTTAATCTCTTTTCTTTACCCTAAATTTTGATTTTGTTAAAACCGGATGAAAACAACTCCTACTTTCTATTGAAAGGAACTATTTATATGAAAATGGTTTAGACTCTTAAGATTTTACAAAAAAAATTTAACGATTATAAATTTTACACATATGCTTTTTATTTTTGCACTCTAAGTTTCAAATTTGAAAAAAAAATACCTCGCCTACATCGCATGCAAAGTGACATCATCAAAGAAGCCTAACCTCCATAAATTTCACAACAAATTCTGTATTTGCTGGATTTCTAAAACTTAATAATCTTCAATATTTTCAAAATATTTTTAATTTGCATTTTGGCAAAATTAGATGAAAAATTTTCCTATTTTCCATACAAAGTGACAAATCATACTTATAAAACTAGCATTACTTCGAATTTATAGGAGGAGTATTTTAACTTCGACTCAATCAAACATATTTCTTTACTAATTTTTTTCTTTTGTAATATTACAGAGAGTAAATTTTTTTCTTTTAACGAAAAAATGTTTCTAAATAAATGCGTTTAAATACGAAAAAATATGAAAACAAGCCCTATAAATACAAGTATATAAATATTGCGAATTCTGCTACTAACATAAAATTAATCCATAAAAACCATGATGTGGCTCATGATACATCTCAAAGATGCATGGTTGGTTCCAAGCTCCAAAAATCTTATTAGCATTGCATTTTTATTTTTGACAGAACCATATCCTCAATATGGAAAAAATAGCAAGTTTTATGTGCGTCTTTAAGGGCAGGTTCTCATCTTACAGGTCTAAAAACACGGTGATATTCTCGATTTTTTTTTTCTTAGAAGGAAGCAAATGAACACCTTGAGTTTTTTGGCAGTTATTTATTGATTCTTAAAGTGTAGGAAAATATTTTTTTTATACATTTTTTTTTTATTTTTTTTTTTATTTTATTTTATTTTATTTTATTTTATTTTTATTTTTTATTTTTTTATTTTTTTATTTATTTATTTATTTTAATAAATTAGTATAATAAGAACAAGTTTTTTTCTTATACAAAGAAATATAATTTAGAATTAAATATTACATAAAGCAAAAATTAAACAACAAATATGAATCATTTTTAATTTTGAGCATAAGTTATTTAAAGTTATAATTGAAAGAAATATACGATTATTATTATTATAAATATTATTTAATATAGCTTTTAAGTATTTGAATTGTAAAAGTTGAAAATAGACAGTATTATAAAGAAGACAGAAAAGAATGAGATGAAAGAGAATAGAGGGAAAGAGTGAAATAATTTAAGATAACTGGTTACACTAACAAAACTCTATAGTTAAGCAAACATTTTAAATAAAGCTTGTCTAAAGCTTCCAATTCCATCAATGAATTTTAAATGGTTTCGTAAAGAATTCCATAATTGAATGGCGTTAATGAAAAATAATTTCGTTGAATTAAGGACTTTAAAATTAGGTATTATCAGAGCATTAGTACGAACTGACTGGGAAAATTGTAGTTTTTCAAATAGGTATAAGGGAGTTTTTGACCGAATTAGTTTATATAAAAAGATACAAGTCCTGGCATTAAGGTAATTAGATAAGTCGCAACCAAGAACTGATTTCTTGTACTGTGAAATATGATCGAATTTCCGAATGCCATGGACATATCTCATAGCGTGGTTGAATGCTACATGCAGGGACCGTACCGGTTATGGTTTTTATCAAAAAAGTCAGATATTAACAGTTATCGTTTAACTTTTATTTTTTCCGACAAAAATACTAGTTATATAACGGTTTTTATTTTTTCGGGAAAAAAAACTGTTACTTTTGACTTTTATTTTTTGGGTCAAAAATAACAGTTATTTTGTGCCTTTTATTTTTTCGGTCAAAAATATCAGGCAATTTGAATTTTTTTAAAGGCCGCTTGAACGCCAAAAAAAGTTTTATGCAATTTTTATCGTCTCATCAGCGCGCACATTTTGAGCTTTAAAACTTTTTAGTTTTTAAAGTTTTTTATTTGGCCTTTGAAAAATACAAATTGCCTGATATTTTTGACCGAAAAAATAAAAGGCACAAAATAACTGTTATTTTTAACCTAAAAAATAAAAGTCAAAAGTAACAGTTATTTTTGCCCGGAAAAATAAAAGGCAAAAAATAACAGTTAATTTTAATTTTTATAGTAACAGCCAAAAATTTAAAAGGCGTTTAATATTCGCAAAGCTGCTGACATTGCGATAATAATGGTGTATTTAAAAAAGTCCTCCAGAAACTTTTTCGTTATGCCTTTTTCATCTGAAAATTGTAAAATAACAGTTATTTTCGGTCCCTGGCTACATGTAGTTTATGCTCAGATTGTGAATCTAATTTGCTGTATATAAGTTCAGAGTACGTTATTATAGGTAATATTAACTGTACTATAAACTTACGCCTGGTTTCTAAGAGCGTAAAGTCAGCAGACATTCTAAGATTTCTTAGACAATAATATATTTTACGGATAATGCTGTTAGCATGATCGGTGCACGTCAGTGTTGAGTTTATATGGAAATCTAAGCTTACAACATTGGTAACAAGTTTAAGTTTCTTATCACCTAAACAAGTCAGGGATATTTTCAAAAAATATTTTAGATGCCGAGATCGGTAAAACGTAAGATTTAAGTGCATTAAGCTGCAAACCGTTTCTTAAAGACCACTGGTTTATATCTTGAAGATCTTCATTAAGTCTACAACTCAAATCCTCCAAGAGACCAGTTCTACGGGAAAGATGTAATTGAATATCATCTGCGCATGCATTCATAGAAGAATGTATACAAGTTGAGAAAATGTCATTTATAAAAACTGAAAATAGCAATGGGCCAAGAATTTAACCTTGTGGCACTCCACTGCGTACCAAATTAAATTCAGAACACCTATCACCAACCCTAACTCTTTGCAATCGACAAATAGCTTCTCAAAAGACCTACAGCATTATCACAAAAGCCATACCAGCACTTTAGTTTTTGGCAAAGTAAGTTGTGATTTACAGTGTCGAAAGCCTTGGAAAAGTCGAGTATGCAGAGAAGAGTAATCTGTCCTTCGTCATATGATTTTCGTACATCGTCCAAAACTTTCATAGTAGCAGTGGCCAACAGCTATGGCCAGCTCGAAGTCCAGGTGGAGAGGAGATAGCATTTATTAGTGTTCAAAAAAATTGAGATTTGATCTGCCATAATCGCGAGGACAAAATAATAATTGGCATGAAATCATTGGCTTCGACCGCAGACGATTTTTTAGCAATAGGGACCACCTTAGCAATTTTCCAGGAATGAGGGAAAGAAGACGTTGTAAAACAGTGGTTAATGATGTGAGTTAACGGACTAAGAACGTAGGGTATAATTAGCTTTATAAATCTTATCGAGATGCCATCCTCTCCAACAACATTTGATTTAACTTTCATAATGTACTTCCTTACATCATTCTCACTTACTGCAGAGAATTGGAAGTGTGGTTCAACAATGACATCAACTATATTTATGTTTCCTTGAGAAGAATTGCGGAAGAGAAAGAAATGGTTAAGAACGTCGGGAATTTCCCGTTTTGGTTAAGTCACTTTGTATGGGAGGTAGGTGTGGTTTTATCTGATGTTTACACTTTTAATACTCAAAATAAATAATTAATATTTAAGACACTGTGCGAAATTTGAAGTCATTAAATTGATTTTTGTGGAATTTAAAGAGATCTTACTGTTTTGGTTAAGTCACTTTGTATAGGAGGTAGGCGTGGTTTTCATCCGATTTTGCTCAGATTCGAACTTGACTTCCATTTTTGTATAAAAAGCTTATATTTGAATTTCAAAAATTACGGCTGCTATCGTGAACACAGACGGACAGACGGACAGAAAGCCACTATGTTTTTAACGTTGACCCCTGCCGCGAAGGCTTAATTCAACGGTGCTCCAATGCTTGGGACAAATATGAAGCGTCGGTCAACGCCCCTTCGGAATTCAAGAAAGACCATTTTTGAAAGGTTCCTCTAATTACATGCCACAGAACCCCAGCACTGATGTCAAAAAGACACTATACATGACCGTGACTCATTCAGTCACTCGAATTTAAACATGACTTGGTTATTTTAATAACCATGGGTCATCTCAGTATACTATACCAAGTAATACAACCCTTTATTTGATCCGCACAAAATCATCCCATTCATATCAGAGGTCATCACTCTCTGACACGAAAAATTAAGGCGGCAACTAGGCCTGTCACTCATGCAATCAAACTCCTCAATCTCAAATGGTCACAACTCAGACTATTTAGGTTTCCCCGTCGCCTGTACTCAAATTCCAAAGGTAACAGTATATTGATCCGGTAGTTGCTTACCTTCCTAACATTTACTGTTTGAAATTGGCGAGATTCAATCTACCATCATTCTCTTAGTAATTTAAGGGAATCACCAGCCCGAGTTCAACTAAAGTGTAACTCACACCGGCCTTTCTGGCCTAACCACAAACCAGAGCGCTATTAAAACCCCACGTGGGCCTAACCCATATGATAGTCAAAACCCGGGCAAAAGGCTCCACCTGACAAGGCTCTTCAACATTCCGTCTACAGACCAAAAGTTCTTAGAACATTTATATCTGACTGTGACACCTTCAGCCACTCGAATTGTACTTGGCAAGGTTAAAAAATAACCATAGGTTTCCCAGTAAAACCGGGTAAACCTCAATTCTACTTATGCAACGTCGTTTTCCTAAATTAAGACTAATAAAAGCCTTAACAGAAAACTAAGAAGCATGAGCCGTTGTATACAAATTTGCTTATACAACGGTCCGAAGGTTAAATGTTTCCTACATAATAACCTTTATTCTAAGATAGGTCTGCAGATCAACAATAGATCAGGTCTCCTCATCATTGATGGATGACTATCCCCGCTCTTCAAGTTATGTTGGATTGATCGTCCATCGAAAGCATATTACAACTACGGTGTTATGATAACTTAATATCAAAACAATGCTTTCTCCAAGAATTTGGCAGCAACATCCAAGGCTCTAGGTAAACCTTTTCTTTTACAGTTATCAGACGAACATTCAGGAGCCGTGCCTCCAGAAAGAACTCATTATGAGATCAGTTCATGGGCCGTGCCCCATGAACTGCCCATCCAATAACCAACCCTCACCCTTCCATTCCTGGCTTGGGACAGGCAGATTCCCCGAAGGTCCTCTGGCGGGTTTGGACAGACGGACAGACGGACATGGCTAAATCGACTCAGGAGGTGATGCTGATCAGGAATATATATACTTTTATATACCGGCCACGCCTCCTTATCGGCGTTATAAACGGAGTGACAAAATTAATATACATACGTTATATATTAATTACGTTTTTCAAATGTGGGGGTATAAAAATAATTTATTTTTTAAGTTGAGTTTCACGAGAACCTGCCCTAAAGCCTTTCAGTGGAGTTGCTCAATATATTGGGCATGTAAGTAAGTAATTTATTTTTTATTTTTTAACGATTTTTTATAAATCAAATCGTTATGTTCTATGAAAAAAAAATGAACCAACATTATTTATATATAAAAAATTTGGAAAAATTAATTTATTTTGAAATATTTCGAACTTTTTCAGATTACAACTGAAATTTATTTTAGCTCCACTCTTAATTCATGATTTTAAAAAGAATTTATGGCAAAGTTTGTTGATTAAAAAAAAACTCATTTTCCGAAGAAAGTCAGGTGTAACGGAAAGGTAGACGACTTGAGCCTTGTAGTAACACTAAATAAATGCAATTAATCGAAATATTTAAAGCTTTTATTTATTTTTCTTGAGTTTAAATTTATAAATTTACATATAATAATATAACCAAATATAATAAGTAAATATAATGACCAAAAGTACTTAATCTTCCCATACCCAAATACTCAAGTCAGTGTGAATAAGGGGTATTCCCACTTGAGTTCTTTTAGTTATTGCGAGCACCCTAAATTGCAATTGAGTACTTTGTAGAATAGTTTTGGGCAGTACTGCATCTTTGTTTAAACTCCCCTGCTTATGTAGCTCACAAGAGATGAGTGACATCTGGAGGTGGGTTGCCACCAAATCATTTTTTGTCATTTTATGTGCAAAAAATTTAGGCTATTAATTGGGCTTAAAAAAAGTTATTTTGTATACGAGTTATTTTTAACGTGAACTTCGCCGCATCTTATCATTTACTAGTAATTCAGGGAAAAACGTTTTTCTGTCACAGACCGGCTTACATAAGAATTTTCATGCCGATCGGAAAAAAATTTTCATTTTTTGTATATCTGAACTGGCATAACTGTAGTGAGACTACGCCCATTTTTGGTTCAGTTTCCGAAAGTAACTTTATGCACTAATTTACCAAATTTTAGTCTAATACGACCAAAACCGTCTACAATGTAGCACTTTTATTGATTTGTTGGCGGTAAAAGAGGGTTCGGCAAAATTTTCCTAAACTATCTTGTAGGCAAAACAAATCGACTGCCAAAATTTTAGCGCAATCGGCCCAGTAGTCAGTTTTAATGATTTATGAAAAAATGGGCTATAGAGCAACCGCACCCGTTTTTAGAACTGTTCCCGAATGTAATCAAACAAACTAAAATACCAAATTGAAGTCTTATACGACCAAAATCGTCTTAAATAAATTATTTATATTGATTTGTGGGTTGTAAAAGAGGGCGTAGATGCAAATTTTTAATACAGTTTCAGACAGTAACCATACAAACTAATTTACCAAATTTTAGTCTTATTCGATCAAAACCGTCCGAAATATGATATTTTTATTGATAAGGTGTTGCCGTTTCTGAGATCTTAAGAGACACCGCACGAACGATTTTATATACATAGAAGGCGGTAAAAGTAGGCTTGGCAAAATTCATACATCTTGTGACCACCACATGGTCTCATAGCAAATATAAACCAAGTTTCATTATAAAAACATGCACAAATCAGGAATTATCATTTCTTAAAAGTAGGCGTAGCTTTCGGGCACGCCCTTTTTTTAATTGTCGATAGAAGTCATACAAACTAAATTACAAAAATTACCAATACAACCGAATTCGTCTGAAATATAGCGTTTTTATTAACTTGTGGGCGGAAATAGGGGGTGTGGCAATATTTTTTGTGTATTTTTCTAGATATTAGCCTTGACAACAAATATTGTAAATTTGATGCCCTTAGGTCAATCATTGCCTATTTTTGCAAAAGGTGGTAAAACATGGAAAAAGTACTCAATTTGGCAAGAAAACAATCTACCCAAACAAGTCAGGGGGTCAGCTAGAGTAGATTGGTAGATGGGTACTTGGGTAGAATGGCACTTTACAAAAACAAAATGTACGGCATTTGCCAATCTACCGAACTACCCAAGTCAGTGTGAATACCCCTATAATGTAATCATATTAAAATATTGGAAAGATTTGTAAATAACTGTTTGAAATAAAAAAGTTACAAAAAATTTTAATCAAGTCAAAGAGCGAGCAGCTTGTTACTCTCTCACTGAGTGTGGAGAGAAATTGGGAGCAAATACTCCATGTAAAATAACTAGCTGATTTTGCTGTAGGTCGGTGATTGCACTTTAAAAAAAATAAAGTAACAATATGAAAGAAAACATACCACATAGTTTTTATACAAACTTTCCACGTTTAACTTTAAAAAACTAATATCAATACAAACAATCCCATAAAAAAAAATTTAAGTCGTAACAGCATTTTTAACATTGTTACATGTAATGATTACCCCATGGGAAGATTTCGAACATTTTTAATTATTAAATAAAAACTACAGTTGTTAAGAAAAAAATAAAACTTTAAACTTAAATTTTAATATATAAACAAAATTAATAAAATAATTTACTTTTTCAACTTTACCAATTTACCTTTAATGTAATATTTAAGAAAACAATTTTTTTCTACTTATCATAACTATGAAGCTGCTCGGAAGGTATTATCAGCAATTATTATAGTAACATTTGCAACAAATTTCCATAAAAATTATTTAAACTGCTAAGTCATCGGCCTGTAACAACTTACCCCTGCAACAACTAGCTCCTAGCTACCCAACTCAAACGGACTCAGAAAAGTTTTTCAGTCGAAATTAACTGAAAATAAAAAGAGCGTGAAGATAAATTCGTCAATCTGACACTAACTTAGTGAAGACTCAAACCAATACTATTGTACCGCAAAAAGTTAAATTCGTACCTTTTGCAAAGTATGATTTTAATTTTTGGGAGGAAATTAAATTCGTTTTTTGCAAAGTACGAATTTTAGGTTTGGGAGGAAATAAAATTCGTTATATTTGCAAAGTACGAGTTTAATTTTTTATTCGAATTTAGCTTTTGGCAAGAATCTTAAATTCGTACTATTGCAAAGAACGAATTCAGCTCTTGGTATGATTTTAAGTCATGGCACTAACCTCTTATGAACAAATCCTTCCATCAAAACTATGAATGATATGTAATGCATACCATTAGATAGGTAATTAAATAACCTTTCCAACGATATGTGGCCTATAAGTGTACAGTTAAGACTTTTGTCATAAATTTTTTAAAAAGTAGTGAAATTGGCGTTCATGGCATTAAGGTTCAATGCTTAAATGCTCAAAATCTGTCTGGACAATGTGTTTGTTATGCATATCATTTTACAGGCAATTAAAGAAACTTTCCAACGATATATAGCCTATAAGTGCACAATTAAGACTTTTGTCATTAACATTTTTTAAAAAGTAGTGAATGTTAGGTCCAAAGCACTAAGATTCCATGCAAAAATTCTTAAAATCTGTCTGGATAATGTTTTTGTTGTACATATAACTTTACAGGTAATTAAAGCACATTTCCAATGATATATGGCCTATAAGTGCACAGTAAAGACTTTTGCCATAAATATTTTTTAAAAGTAGTGAAATTGGCGCTCATGGTACTAAGATTCAAAGCAAAAATTCTCAAAATCTGTGCGTTACATATTTTTGTTAAGAATATTATTGGAAAGGTAATTAAATCACCTTTCTAACGATGTATACTTTATAAGGGCGCAATTAAGACTTTTTCCATAAACATTTTTTCATCTTCACTACTTTTAAAAAATATTTATGGCAAAAGTCTTAATTGTGCACTCAAAATTGTGCGAAAAGCTAAATTTGAATCAAAAGTTAAACTCGTACTTTACAAAAGGAACGAATTTAATTTCCTCCCAAAAGTTAAATTCGTACCTTGCAAAAAGAACGAATTTAATTTTCTCCAAAAATTAAATGCGTACTTTACAAAAAGTACGAATTTAACTTTCTGCGGATCAAAAGTATTCGTTTGAGTATTCGCTAAGTTAGCGTTGGAGTGACGAATTTATCTTCACGCACTTGAAAATAAGTTTAAAAAGTATTCGAAAATGTCAGTTAACCTGACTTGAAATAACCGATTTTTCGGAAAACCTGAAATTGATGACTTAAACATAACCGAAACGGAAAAATTAATAAAAACCGGTTTCTCGAATAACCCGGTTCCGTGTGCGACAACTCTAGCTGACTCAACATCATGTATTAAGAATTTTTCATTCATGATTATTGTAGCAGTGTGTGGGATTTCACAAATGTTCAACTTTGTACAAATTGTGTCAACAATCAGCGTTTTATGTCAATTTGTTATAAAAGGGAGTGTCTCTTCAAAGTCAAGAAATGATTAGCAATAATTGAACATGAATTATGAAGGCAGCAAAATAAATATAATGAATTGAAAATATTGTTAAAAGTAATTGTAATTGAGCTAGATATTGGAAGGAAGCATGTGAATTTATTTCATTGGGACACTTCCCGTTTGGTGAAAGTAATCTTAAATGAAAACAAATTAAAAGTTTTCAAGGATCTACCGAAAAAAATATCTTCCCAATACATGGAACAATAACTACACGGTTAAAAATCTTGGACTAAATTTTAAACTTTTTTGGTTACATATAAGACAAAAAAAAGATTACTTTTTAATCCAAGGAAAAGTTTAAAATTTTCTCATCCAAAAAGGATTACTTTTAAATCCACAAAAAGTTTAAAATTTTTAGAAAAAAATTAAACATAAACTTGAAATCAAACTAAGTCTGACCATCTTCTGATTTGAACCCACGTCCTTTCGTCTGCCGGTCCGACATCTTATTCACCCGCTTATAGCAGTTGCTAACAAAGTTTAGCTTATTTTGCTTCATTACGAACGCAAGTAAGCTTTTGGGCGGAACATAGGTTCGAGACCCAGCTCAATTTGTAGTCAAAAAATAGTCTACAACTTTAACTTTTTTAAGATTAAAATAAATTAAACTAAAGTAGAGATTAAAAAAAAGTACTTTTTGGATTAAAAATTCCTTTAATCCAAAGTTTGAATTAAAAATTAGTCCAAAATTTTTAACCGTGAATGCAAAAAAAAAGTATTAAAACATGAGCTTAAATAGTCTGAAATCAGGTACTAGGTTCGATTCAGACTATAACCTTTTTATTTTTCATATTAAAAGTAATTCATAAAAGCCCGATACTTTATTTAAAAGAAATCTCAGACAAAATACTGAGAGGTCATTGTAAGTAAAAATTTAAGTAACAAATATACAAGTTTAAAAAAAATTAATATTGTTATTTTTTAAATTAATATAATCGTTTTACCAATGCTTGGTATAGTATAACAACATAATAAAACCTCAATATTGTTTATGGATTATGATATTTCTTTTGATTCTTAAAGTCTATACAAGTAGCATAAAATACTAACTATCTAAATTTTTATATTTTTTTAGCAAAGTTTTTCAATGCCACTACTAGTCAGCTTTAATTGCTCCCTTTTCTTCGTATTGTGATCAATCAGCGTTTTGACCAAAAAAATGGATTCCGGAAGTGTGGTCAGTGAGCCAATTTCAGCACACCACCGTGCATTTACAAAGCAAAAATCAATGTCAATGGTGAGATATTTTAAATTACATTACAATTTCAGTGATCTTTAAAAAATTTAAAACAATTGGTAATATCTGTGAAACTTCTGCATACTTAAAAAAAATCAAATAAATCTGCTAACACAAACGCAAAACATTTATTAAGACATACATTTCGAGAAATTTCTCGTATTGGAGAATTAAAAAATAAAAGAATATCTATCAATTCCACAAAATCTAAAATAAAAAGGAAAGTACACTTCAGGCATAACTTTCAAAAAATCAACGTTGCGTATCTATATTTATCAAAATGTTAACAAAACATCTATAATATTTTCATTATGATTAAAAATGCATTAAAATTTATTTTAGACTTGAATTTATTTGAATTCTAAGCATTTGTCGAAAACAAACTAAAAACAAAAGGCAACAAAATGCTTTTCGATGCTTGAGGCAAACTTTCTCTAACGCCTGAGTTTTTCTATAAAGCGCGCTTTAAATCTTTGGAGCGCAAAAACTACCTTTTTTTGGTTTTTATCTTCAAGTGTAATCAGCACTTTTTCGAACTGAATTAATTATTTATAACCATTTTATTTATAGTTTCTTTCTGTTTGTTTATTTTTTCTAAAGTTTTCCACACATTCATTTTTGTTTATGTGTTCATTGCTTTTATTCTGCGAAGGTGTTTAAATACTGTGTTGCGGACTCGTGCTCACGTTAAATTCATGCGTGAACGAATATAACTTTTGAGTAGTTTTTTTCAATTGAAGAAAATGTTATACAATAGATTGTTGGAAAAATGCAGTAGTAGGAGGTGACTGTATAGTTTTTTGATCGTGTTTGAAGATCGAAGCGAATGGAGAAGGCACGCTTCATTTAATATAAATATTTCTTGTGTCTGCTTTGAGCGGCATGGTTCAATAGGTATAAACTCTTGATGAATTTTTAAAATAGCGCTGGCAGCACCATAAATAAATACACATAAGGGCATTACACGATCTTGTTGCATTGTTGCAAATGCGTTTTTGCAAGGGTAGATGATTGTGAGCTCACCTTTAATATTATGATGTTGCAAATGCTTTACAACAGCTGTTAATTGTGTACGTTTTACGTCGGACTCCTCTAAAAAATCCAAAATTTTGCGAATTTCTTCCTCCGTCTATTTTTTGTTGGTATTTCCTCTTTTAATTTTTCTTTTTAAAACTCCCTCCATTTCTTTAGCACTTTTTTGACGTAGAATTACGTCTTACAGCGCGGTTTGTATGGGGGTCATTTTCACGAATTTTTTCAAAGTGATATTTGACACTTTGGGGTATACCTACAGCCTTTAATATTCATCATACAAAGAAAAAAAATGCCAAAATATCAGTTTTAGTGGGAATAAAACAAATATCTAATAAAATAGCAAATTCTAAGAAGATGAAAAATTCATATATTCGTATGAGAAATGCACAAGCTGCTTAGCTGCAGTAGCTACTTATGCTGTTTTTAAGGTTGTTGTTGTTGTTGTGCTTGCTTGTGTGGTTCGTTATTACGTCGTTCGTTGTTGTGCTGCTTTTGTTGTTGTTGCTTTTATTAATATGTATGTAAAACATACATATATAAATACACATGAGTTGCTTTTTTCCCAGATACCCAATCGGCTTGGTTGAAAACGGTGTGCACTTTTAAAAGCACTGAAGCGGACCGTTTCGTTGTCAGCAAACTATTCATTGTGTGTTTCATATAAGCGTGCCATTTATTAAGTTGTATATTAATGTTGATTTTCTATGATTTAAATACAAATTCTAAATGTTTGATAGTTTAAATCATTCTTGATTTTAAATACAAAATCTAGTTGTTTGATAGTTTAAAATCAGTTATGGAGCTTTAGGTCAGGTTAGAACAATTAATTGATCTAACGAATTTTTTTCAAAGAAACAACAGCAACAACACTTTCAATATGAAAAGAAAAAAAGCATCACTAGCTGATTAATTAGTTAGCTGATTGATTAACTAGTTTAACCTGACCTAAAGCTCAATAAACGATTTTAAACTATCAAACAACTAGAATTTGTATTTAAAATCAAGAATGATTTAAACTATCAAACAATTAGAATTTATATTAAAATCATAGAAAATCAACACAAAAAATAACAAAGTCATTTAGAAAACTTTAAGCTGTATATTAATTTTATTTGTTGTTATACAATTGTAACCTTTTCTTAAAAAAGTTTTTATTAAGTTGCAACAATAAACTAAACAATAAACGGTAACTCAACTGCACTACCATGATTTCAATACAAGGGTGAAAAAAAGGGAAAAAAGACAAGAACAAACGACACATCAAGCGAATATGACATAAATTTGAATTCGATTCTTGATAAATATAAAAAAGGACTTTACAATTATATAGAGAACAGTTTAAAGGTACAAAAACTTGTCATTTTCATACCAGCAAATCAGACGCTGCCGTTTTAAGTACCATTTAGCTGGCACAGTAACATTCATGGCTTGTTGGGTTGTAATGCAATAGAGAATACAGATGCATGTAGCTAGAGAGCCAGTATGTGCATGGTAGAAGAATACAGGTATATACACCAGATGAGAGCATACTGCCGAAATTGTCAAACCGAAGCAAAACTTTTTCTTCATTTTCTTTTGTTTCCATTCGCCACACAGCTAAATTTGACAGACATGGCAGTATGGAAAGAGAGCACAGTCAGCGCTGCATATACCTCTATCCTTCTACCATGAGTATGTGGCTACAAAAAATGTACTACTACTAGCCAAGGTTGCCAGCTAAAATTTAAAACAATCCGACAAAAAGTTACTTTTTTCACAATAACATAAATTAAATACAACAAAAATTACCATTGTAAAGAAAAACAAAAAAGTTTATACCGCAATAAAAAAATATCAAAAAAAAAATCTCACGATCATTAAAAATTACCACACAAATACTACGCGTTTAAAAAAAAGTCACAGTTTCGATAGTATCGTAAGTATAGACGTAGAATTCCTTTTTTCATAGTAATAGAGAAAAGTTCTGTTTTTTTCATTCATATTTTTAAAAACTATTTAAAAACATTTCATCTTCTAAATAAAAATTATTTAAACAACAAATTTGTTTTTGTTGCCTTCTTTAAACTTACTTGATCTAAAAAGCTTACAATTAAATTCATGTAAAAATTTGTTTTGTTTTATAAAAAATTTTCGTTTGATATTTTTAGTGATGAATTTGTTGTTAATTTTTTAAGTTGGTTACAACTAAATGTAATTCAAAGTTACGTTTAATAAATGGAAATAAATATCGGAAAAATTTCAATTATTTATTTTTCCTGTAGTAAAGAGCATTAACATATATAATATACTAGCTGAAACCCGGCGCGTTGCTGCCCCGCCCCGTTTCCAAACACCCATCAAATGTAAACATTGTACATAGCATGTTTAAATTGTGGTTAAATACTAACTCTGTGCTACCTATAATTCCCAAGCTATTCGATAAATCATAAAGTAACTTAATCATAAGAGCCATTACTTTTGATTGGAAAGAGATATTGGGGTAATTTTTTCACAGAAATTACTTTTAAGACTTGAATTTTTTGTAAAAGATATAAAAACAACATTTTGAAAAAAATAAATTTCGCCAAAAAAATCAAAGGGTGTACCTTGTTGTTTTGATGACAAAAACATTAAAATAATTTTTGCGCTTAGCTGGAAAAATTTTTGCAAATAAATGCTATGGCATATGAAAGTTAGTCAGATGTGCAATTTTTAATTGATTTCATTTTATAACAAAAACAATTTTTGAGTAATTTTTTGAGTAAAAAGTCAATATTTTGGACCTTTTTTGACATAATTATAAAACATAGTTTCACTGACTAAAAGGTACAGTTCAACCCATTTTTGTAAAGTATATTTATTGAACTTTTAAACAAAAAAATTTGAATCAAATATATTAATGGACAGAGGAGATATTTGCATCCAAAGACCAAACTTTGATTTTCATGGCGTTTTTTCTCATTCTTTGGTAACGATGTTTTATGAAAAAGTCGTTTTACTGAAAATTTCTACAATTTTGAGTGTATGTGAGTGTTTTTGATGCCAAAATAACAGAAATTTTTTTAAATTAAAAAAAAAACTCCGATAAAAAATTATTATAATAACAAAATTGCCGTTAGTTGAAAAAGTTCGGAGGGGGCGTGGCAAAAAAATAAGTATGTAACATTTTAAGTTAGAATACATTTAATATGTGCACCTAGTTTGAGCAAAATCCGTTGGGCCGTTTAGATTTGTAAAAAGGCCAAACAAACAAACAAACAGAAAATGAGTTTTATTACTATAGATTGTCAATTGTATGAAAAAATAGATTTTTAGTCATAAATTTTGATTATTTGAGATATAGGCTTTGGCAGCAAATGTTGTAAATTTGATTGGAAAGAGATATAGGGGTAATTTTCACATAAAATATTTTTGACTTTTTGTAAAAAATATAAAAACAACATTTTGGAACAAATAAATTTCGCAAAAAAAATCAGAAAGGGTACCCTTGTTGTTTTGATGACAAAACCAGTAAAATAATTTTTGCGCTTAGCTGGAAGAATTTTTGCAAATAAATGCAATGTCATATGAAAGGTACGCCGATGTGCAATTTTTAATTGATTTCATTGTATGATGCCAGGCATAGTACCCTAAAATTTCCGTTTAAATCGGTCGACCCGCTTTTGCAGTTAGTGGTTACATCAAGAGTGGTTACATAAGACTTGTATTCCTCGGCAGACGTTGTTCGGCCCCAGACCGCCTTAATGCCATATACGAAAATGTCAAGAAATGCGAAAAATATTCACCATTTTCAGTATAACTGCCAAAAGTAACCATATGAATTAAATTACCAAATTTTAGTCAAATACAATCAAAACTGTTTGAAATATAGAATTTTTGTTGTTTTGTAAGCGGTAAAAAGGGGTGCGGCAAAATTATTTCCCTTAAACCATCTCGTACACGAAACAAATCGACTGCCAAAATTTTATCTCAATTTGGCTAAAGCCTGGCGCACTTTGCTTCACTCTACGCTGACCCCCCGAAAAGTCAGTTTAACTAAAGTGGGACAGGCCTATTTTTAGTGCACTTGCCGAGAGTAACCATATGAACTGAATTACAAAATTTTTGTCCAACACGATACAAATCGTTGAAATAAAACGTTTTCATTGGTTTGTGGGCAGTAAAAGGGGGGCGTGAAATCAATTTTTAGTACAGTTGCTGACAGTAACCGTACAAACTAAAGCAACATTTTAGCTCAATAGACCCAGTAGTCAGTTTTAATGATTTCTCAAAAAGTGGGTGTGGGTGTGGCTATATAGCGATGACGCCTTTTTTTAGTTCAGTTGCCGAAAGTAGCCATACAAACTTAGGTATCACATGTAATTCTCATACGGCCAAAACTGCTTGAAATATAGCATTTTCACTGATTTGTGGGCGCAAAAAGGGGGGTGGAAACCAATTTTTCGTACAGTTACTGTCAGTAACTTTACAAACCAAAGTACCAAATTTAAGTCGAATACGACCAAAACCGTCTGAAATAAAGCATTTTCATTTCTTTGTGGGCGGTAGAAGGGGGCGTGGAAACCCATTTTAAGTACAGTTATCGACAGTAACCGTACATACTAAATTGCAAAATTTTAGCCTTATACGACCCAAACTGACTGAAATATAACATTTTTATTGATTTGGGGGCGGTAAAAGGGGAGGTGTGGCACATTTTTCCCCATAACCATCTCGTACCTGAAACAAATCGGCTGCCAAAATTTCAGGTCAATCGGTTTAGTAGTTTTGGAGTCTATAGACATCACACATCGTTTTGCTTTTTATATATATAGATATTGATTTGTGGGCGGTAAAAGTGGGCGTGAAAACATGTATATATAGTGACCGCCTCTTGGAGCACCTATACAGTAAGTTTCACTGTAAAAGTGTATAGAACTCTGGAATTGCCATGATTTCGAAAAAGTGGGCGTATTTATTTTACGACCACGCCCATTTTTTGTACAGTTACCGACAGTAACCATCTGAACAAAATTACCAAATCTTAGTTTTTTTACGATTGAAACCGCCTGATATATATCCTTTTTTTTGTTTTGTGATCGATGGAGCAAATTTGGCTTGTATGGGAGGTACCACGCCCCCTTCTCCAATCGTTACCAAACCTCACAGGAACACTCTCAAGATGTGGCTTTATTTTCCCTGAAAATTTCATAAAGATCGGTTCAGCGGTTTTGGAGTCTATACGTGATATAGCCACATACCCACATACCCACATACCCACATACATACATCCATTTTTATATATAAGATATATCAAACGAAAAGTTTTTATAAAACAAAACAATTTTTATTATGAATTTAATTGAGAACTTCTTAGATCAAGTTAGTTTGAAGAAGGCAACAACAACAACAACAAATTCGTTTTTGAATAATTTTTATTTAGAAGATGAAATGTTTTAAAATAGTTTTGAAAAATATAAATTTTGAATATAAATATAAAATATAAATAATATATAATATATAAATATAAAATATAAAATATAAATTATAAAATTTGACCGCCTCTCAACTTTCAGAAATGCAATACTTGGGTGCAACTTGATTGACTATCTTAATGCTAGAAACTGCATCTTTCTTCATAAAATTATACATAAAAAAACACCACATTATCTCTATGAAAAACTGCAATTCAGCCTTTCTAGAAGATGTAACGTTCTTATAGTTCCTAGGCATAGCTCTCTTAATACCTCCAATCTGTTCTTCATTAATGCCGTAAGACTATGGAATGCTCTACCACGTAGCATAAGAGAAATAACTCGGGCGGAAGAATTTAGGCAATCTATTATGGCTCACTTTTCTACTACTTAAAATCTGTTTCTTTCCTTGTTTTCTTCTTCAATATTTCCTTTTGTATGTTTAAGTTCTAATATTTTAAGATATTTTAACTAATTAATATGATAAATTTGTTTTTTTTTTCAAACAATTATTTAATTTTGTTTAATTCTAATGTTTATTAACTTGTTGTTATATCCAAATATATACATATATAAATAATGTTGTTAATTTATACTTATATGTTGTACTGTAAAAGAACTTAGTTCTTATTTGTACTAATGCTATATGAAATAAAAAAAATAGAAAAAAAAAAAAAAAAAAAAAAAAAACAAGAATTTTTCTCTATTACTGTACAAAAAAGAATTCTACGTCTGCACTTACGATACTATCGAAACTGAGTCTTTTTTATTATAAATTAAAAATAAATTTTTATTATAAATTTTATAATATAAAAAAATGTAAACAATAGGGTATTCACGATTCAGTGCACTTGCCAGTGCAGTTGAATACTTAAGGACTTGTGCACTTTACAAAAGCAAAATACACGTACGTCAAAAATCTTCACAAATGCTTTTCTTCTATAGCCTAAAACTTGAGGACTTAACCAGTTGTGCATTTGTGTGCATTGAAAAATTTTGGCAGCTTTGAAAAAGTGATAGTGGTGTGTTCTCGAAAACCTAACCGCACAACTGCAAAACTCCTCAAGTCCTCAACTGCACAGGCAATTGCTCTGAATCGTGAATACCCCTAATGAAAACATCTGTTAAATAAGCACTGTTCAGAAAATATCTGTGGTTTTGTTCAATGCAAAATGAAGACATTCGATCACAATACCGTCATTCAATACGATTAAATTTGCATATGCAACAGCTTTTTGTTACAGCATATGCATGAATTTTGCAAATGCATATCAATGCTTTTTGTTTTTGTAAAAGCTGCTTATTTTACATATGCAACAATGCAACAAGACCGTGAACTGTCCTATAGTTGGCATCGCCGCATATTTCATACACGCACAGCGTTGCATTTATGATACGAGCTTTTTAATACTTTTTTTACGCTCTTATATAATTTAGACGAAAATTCCGCAGAGACTGAGAGGAAGCGCAAATGCCTACATTTGGCTTAAATTACGCAAAGAGGTTTTAAAAAAAATTACGATTGCGCGGTGTATATGATGGTTTTATGACTTATTTTTCAGCAAAGTTCGGAGTAAAACTAATCAGAAATTGGTTGAATTTTTTAGTTTGCACTTATTTTTCAGCATAGCTAAGCGTAAATACAAACACATACTTGTGGAACTTGTTTTGCTTACATTTATTTTTCAAATTTGCTTGAAATTTAAACGTTAGTTGATTTATACTTTATTTCAATGAAATGTAATTAAAATTAAAAACTTAAAATGATAACTTTAAATATAAATTAAGGAGTAAAAATTTGTTAACTCCGTTTTTTAAGGTCGTATCTAGTGCTAGTGGCATTTGGGACAAAGCATTTCCTTCTCCATCTCTCTCCAGAAATGAAACGGGGAAACTGGCAGCAGCAGTATGTGCTACTAGTCCTTAAACTGTCACTGAAGTGTGATGCGAATACAAAATTCTTTAAACCTTCCCTTTTAAAGTTTAGTTTATTGCTTTTTATTTCTTAAAAATTCGTTTATATATAATCTTTGTTCAACTATTTTTAATTGTAGCTAAACTTCAAACATAAGTTTTTTATTCCTTTCTGCATATAGGTTAGGTTAGGTTGAGACTGCAGCGGCTGCATGTGCTTAAACAATACCGCACGTACCACGGCTCCCTTAGACCAATAGGGTCAATTGTGATACCGCTGCACACTAGGCCTTTAGTCCGAGTTGAACCACATTCAGCTTTTAGTGAAGCTTATAAGACGTTTGACACTCTTTCTTCACAGGCTGTCAAGCTCGGAAAAGAAGAACAACCCCAGGCGGGACAGGAACATAGAAGGTGGGAGATGGTTTCTTCCTACACTTCGTCCCTGCAGCTTCAGCAGAAGTTATTTTTGATGGCTCCCAGTCTGGAGGCATGTCTGCCTATCAAGCAGTGCCCTGTGGTAACGGCCACTAGCGTGGCTACCTCTATTTTCCCCAACGAGAGAAGGGCTCTCGATCACTTAAGACTTAGAGTCGCCCAGATAGGACTTGTTGTTCTGCATGTTGAGAGCTCAGCCCATCTTGTATTGGCTTTAGATGTGGTGTACTTTTTGAGCAGCAGTTTGACAGTTGCCAACGGGATGCTCGGTGAGTTCCGAACTATTAAATTCACCGATGTACCGTTTCTAGCAGGCTCGTCTGCTTTTTCATTTCCACGTATGTCGTTATGTCCAGGTATCCATATTAAACTAATGTTAAAATAGTTTGACATTTCGCCTTATTTCGGCATTATTTGGCTACTTTAGAGTTGATGGATTCTTGCTGCATCAATTTTATCGCAGCTTGGCTGTCCGTAAAAATTTATATTTCTCGTTTTGAGATGACATTGTCTGATAGCCATGTTGTAACTTCCTTATTCGCCATCATTTTGTCTTGGAAAACACTACAGTGATCAGGCAGCCTATGAACCAGTGATACCCCTAATTCTTTTGAGTAGACCCCATACCCAACCTTGTCATTTTATTTTGACCCATCTGTATAGAAGTTTAGACACCCTAGTTTCAACGGTGCACTTTTATTCCAGTATGTCCTAGGTGGAATAAACGTCCTGTAGTTTCCATCAAAGGAAAGCAGTGGTTTGCAATAATCCCTCCTTGGTGAAATGATATTGAATTTGTAGAGTATGAATACATGACCTGTTTCTAGGTTATTCAATACTCCAGTTTCTCTCAGTCTGACCGCCGAACAAGCTGCTGTTTGTCTGGCAACCAAGTCGAGCGGTAAAAGGTAAAAGGTGAAGTCTCTAAAGCCACAGTCGGTGTTGTTCTCAGAGCACCGCTGATGCAAATAGATGCCATTTTTTGGACTTCTTGGAGCTGATTCAAATATGTTACCTTGCCCAAGGCTGGCCACCACATCGTTGTTCCGTATAGAAGTAAAGGTCTAATGACTCCTGTATATAGCCAGTGAACGATACTGGGAAAACCCCATCTTGTCCATATAGTTTTTTTGTAAATGTGCAGCGCAACTGTCGCTCAGATTCCTATAAAAAATGAGTCCAAGATATTTTGTCCTTTCTGTAAGGGACAGTGCAGATCTATTAAGCATGATTGGTGTGAGGGACGGAATTCTCCGTTTCTTAGTGAAAAGGAACAGTTCTTTTTTGGCCGGATTTACTCTGAGACCATAGGGTTCGGCCCATCGTTCGAGTTTGTAAAGAGCTCTTTGCATAACTTCGCGTAGGGTAGTGGGAAATTTGCCTCTGACAGCGATTGCTAGGTCATCGGCGTAGGCTGCCCACCTTCTCTAGAGACAGCAGTACGTTGTTCACTACCAAATTCCATAGGAGTCGAGAGAGATTGCACACCGCCTTGTGGAGTACCTCTTGTCACCGATCTTACAGCGCTATACGCACCTTGGTATGATAAGATTAATCTGAAGTTGAGTAGCTTATCTATAGGATCAGTAATGATATTATTTACACCTAACCTGAGCAACTCTAGTCGTATAGATTGTGGCATGACATATAAAATTTTCTCTCTATGTCGAGGAAAGCAACTAAAATGAATGCATTATGCAGGAAGGATCTTTCGATGGTCGCGACCAGTGAGTGTAAAGCCGTTGCTATATGCATGCTGTGATGCCAGAGACTATGCCTTTGGTGCCTATCGGAGACTATGCATTCGTTGTCCTGCTTTAAACAGCTAGGGTTAGGCAGTTTTGCACCAATATGCGCACAACTACCTGGGAAGTGCGTAGCTAATAGGAGGTTAAAAGACTCCTCACCAGACATTGTCCATGTGCTATCCGACCTTTTGAGATAGCCGGGTGTGCATGGGTGTGGTAGCGAAAATCTTGCGCAGCCTAGAGGCCTCTGAGAATTCTTTAATTCCTTCACAGAATCGTTTCCAAAATTATCTTTTTGCTTTCCTGGTTTCAGTTTTGAAATTTTTTAGGGCTACATTGTAGGCTGACCAATTAAGCTCTGCTCTCGAGCCTTCTGAATTTAGTCCTAAGACCATCCATTACGCAGGACCATCACTTTGATTTAAGCTTCCCCCTTGTTGTACTTTTAGGACATGAGAAAGCAATAGAGAAATTCATTGCTTTGGTTTGTACATCAACTAGATCATCTGGATCAGCTGCCGATTTAGGTTTGTCAATCGGACCTGATGGCAAATGTTTTGCCAAAGCCCTTTTATATAATTCCTTTTAAGTCTATAATATAAGTCTTGCGAATGTTAGATGGGGATATTATTTTGGGAGACGTATCGTGTAAATAATACTCATCGTAAAATTGGTCAAGGTAGGAGTGTTCCTTTGACACACTCCAACTGCCAATTTTGTCGAATATGAAGTCTAAATCAAAGGTTATGTTCCGAACTTCACTTCTATTTTTGATAATAAAGGTCGTTCTTCACCCCTATAGCATATATATAGGTAAATACTTAATAAATAATCAAAAAGTAACTTACCCCTTTCGTTGATGTCCGTGCCACCCCACCTTTCTGAGATTGTCAAGAGACGGGCTTTCATCATGGAAGAAGTAGATTGTAACCAACCAGTATATGTCCTTGCCTTACTCCAGGCTGGCTGCAACCGCATCTCTATTGAAGTATCAGTGAAGCAAGAATAAATTAATACTATTTTTTGCTACAATCCACGTTCTAGGCATACCTACATTATTTGTTACTTGTGTCTTATAGCCCTCCGTCTTCAATCCGCAAACCCTTCCACCACATACCCAGATTTCTTGGATGATTTCTTTATATTCATATTCACAATGCACAATGCATAAAATGCTACAGACTGCATTTTATATCATTGCATTGCCCCAATGATAATAACGTTAATTAGTTAGTTTTTGGCGGATCCATGCAAACCGCGACACATAGGATCTATTGTGCATTTTTTTCAATTTCAATTTATTCAAATTTCTCTTAAATATCTATTTAATACAATACATGCTATATAAAAAGTTTAATATTAATATCAATAAGTATAATAGATTTGAGATAAGGTAGTGATAGCTGGAGTAAATAAATTACGGTGTTACCCATTACGAGCTAATATTAAAATGTAACTTACATTTAATTTTTAATTTTAAATTTGTGCGGAGTAAAGAGAAGAGACAGATAGAATGAAAAATAGAAGGAAAAAAATAGAAGAAGTATAAAATTTGATGAAAGGAGAAGATACTAGACTAAAGTCTGCATGCTCTTGATTTATTCTTTAGATTTAGGCTTTTATAAATTCTAGCTCTGTTTCAGGCTTGGTGTCCCATATTTTTGATGGAGGCACTAATTCCTCTCCAAAACGAAGAAGTCCAAGACTGCAAATTGACGGACTTTCACATAAAATGTGCTCAGGAGTTTCTTCCTCCTCCTCGCATAGTCTGTAGATATCTGATTAAAAAAGGTGCATCTTTTTAAGATGGTATCTGAAGACCAGTGAAATAGCTTGTTAGTACTGGAAGTTTACTGGGATTTAAAATTTCTTAGCTTGTCTCTAAGAGCGACCTCGAAAGTCTAGTGGTAGCGCGCTTGAATATCGCTCAGGCGTCCCGGGTTCGAATCCTGGCTGGGCTATAACCTACGCTATAACCTTTCTTTCTTTATTCCAAATCAACTTAAAAACTGGTGGTAGGAAAAGTATGTAGAGAAGAACGCTTAGTAACTTGATTTGACTGAGGTCAAGGCATAACACTTGCTTCAGATTTAATATCACATGTTTCCACAGCTTCTGCCGCATTAAGAACATCCTACACAAAAGTTTCACTTGATTACTTTCTTCTTCCATTCTGTGGTATCACAATGGACCAAAAATATGGTCTAAGTGGGCTGGTCTAAAGACCTGCCGCCACCTTAACCTAACCTAACCTAACCTAACCTAACCTAACCTAGCTTGCCTCTGGCCATTAGTATCGTTGCAGTGGCAATGAAATTTTTTTATTTTCCCAGGTCCAAACCTTTTTAAGAATGTAGTCTTTAGCCAGACTACAGAATGGTTCGGGGCCAATAAGAGTTCGATATGCCTCTTTTGGTAAGGCAATCCGCCCTTTCGTTGCTCTCGAATCCTTCATGACCTGGTACCCACGACAATTCTATTTTATTGCTTTATCCCAGTGCATTTAGTAATTCGTAGCAATTGGAAACTATTCTTAATTCAATCTCGTAGGCTTGCAGGGCTTTTAAGGTCGCTTGAATATTTGGAAGTATGTAGATATGTGCTTTCTTAAATTTCTTGCGGAGCCATTCCCTGACATATACCTCAATGGCATATACCTCCGCTAGGAGTATGGTTGGCGTATATCCCAAAGGAAGAGCTTTTTGGAAATTGGTTACCTCAGATTCCCTTTTTCGTTACTCCACTTTCTAATTTTGACCCATCAGTAAACTATAACTGTAAGCCAGGAACAGCTGTGAAGCTATCACTCCTCCACAGTTGCCCGTTGGTTATAAGGACCCTACAGCGTTTTGATAAGTTTAACTTTGGCAGCATCTTGTGAGGAATTTTAAGAAAGGGGTCATCTTTGAAGATCTTAAGCATCATCATGTGGCCCGTAAAATTCCCCAATTTGTAATCACCTATTTGTTTCATTCTTAGTGCACTTAGACATGCCTCTTTTTTGATAACTTATCTTCTCTGTATCGTTCCAATTTTAATATGTGTTCTACCGAAGCAAGAACAAGATAACGTAGTTTGAGCATAGAACTTTCGCTTGAGCACAGAACTTGTGTGTTCTTATAATCGAGGACTATAAACATTATCGCGATCTCGTTCAACATACTCGTTGATTTTAATAAAAATATGGCCACTATGAAAATTAATTTTATACCACTTTCTGCTTAATTTTCATCTCCGAACTGATTTTTTATCTATGGTGTGTAACTTTCAGCACTTTGTGTTAAATTGCACAAATATTCAGCTAGAAATGGTTAAAATTAAAATATATGCCCAATTTTCAGCACATTGTGTCTTTGCACTGATTTTCGTGCAATTTCGGGAAATTCAACCAATTTTTACGCAATGGTTTGTGTAAAACTGAAACCATTGTTGTTCTTGGAACAGTGGTGTTTCTTCTATGTATCGATCTTAACTGACGACATTTTGGAGTCGGAATTGTCGACAAATTGTATACTATAGGGCAGTTCACGATCTTGTTGCATCGTTGCAAATGCAAAATAAACACCTTTTACAAAAACAAAAAGCATATGTTGCAAAAGCTTTTTAATGCATTTTGTTTTTGTAAAAGCTGTTTATTTTGCATTTGCAACGATGCAACAAGATTGTGAACTGCCCTTATGTAAGCATTGTGTCGACAATTAAGACAATGTGCCGCTTATGAAGACAATGCTGTAGACAACGTAATCAATGGCAGCATTACCGTTAAAAATTTAAAAAATAACTTGATAACGCTTCGGCACTCAATCTTCGACTTTATTATCATCATTTTAATGAATGTTTTGTTGATAAGTATAGGTATTCAATGGTATCTGTGTGAAATTCATCTTGAAAAATTGCCCTTTTTCTAAATTCATTCTCTTCAATTTTTCTTTTAAAATTCTTCTTTAAAAACACTTTTCCCTAAAAAAGCTCCTTTTCAGAACTCTACACTTTCGGAGCAAAAACTAAGAAAATACCCAGTAGTGGAAGGAATATGTTTCGAATATATAAGGAATCAATTACCTTATAATGACCACTATGCTAAAAAATATTGAATAGTTCCTATTTCAAAAAATATCCAAAATTAGAGGAAAGTGATTGCCTCCCTTCAGCATAACCTAGAAGCAGAGCTGTAAAAGAATGCAATCATTTGTGATTTTAAATCATGTGATTTATATTCAAAATGAATGCAATCATTTTTTCAAATCTTTGGTTGGAAATTATTGACTGCATTCACGATATTGCATTCATTTATTTCAATCATTGAAAACAGTCACTGTAATCTCAATAATATAATGTTTTAAAATATCAGTGTGAAGTAAGTAAGATATTTTTTATTAAACAGTGTGTTTGGATCAATGCTTCAATCCGTCTTCGATTGAGTCCTTGGGACATGATGATAAAACACATTTTATAGCGGGGGGTCCATGTTTTTCTGTAACATATCTTATTATCAAAAGTATTGATATCTCTGTTGAACAAGTATTGGAAATTCATAGACTAATATTATTTGTTTAACAGTTTATCTTTGTTACTTGCAAGCAAAATTAAGAGTTTAGCTTACTCTTTTAATATTTCAATTTCTTATACACGGTTAAAAATCTTGGAATAAATTTTCGTACAGGTAAAAGTATATTGCATTTTTTTTAACCTTGCGGTTTAAAATTTAAACTTTCACAAATACTAACCCATAACTGAAATTTTTCTGTACTAAAATTTAAACCAAAGAAATATTGCAAAGCTGAAACTCAATATTAGGCTATTCGGTTCATATGCATGGTTATTTCTTTTGTTTCGTATAGCGCAATAGCCCAGTGGTTAACGTAGTAATAAACAGGCAGTAAAATTAAATTGTCGTGAAAAAATGTTTTTCAAAAACATGTTGCGATAATTTCACGCAGCGGAACAAAATACTGCTCTGACGAAAATGTTGTGAAAATTTCCACGCTTTAAAAATTTGATTTTTGTTACTTCTAACAAAATGTTTTATATTAAATAAAAAAAATATAAACAAAAAATTATTTATATGAATGAATGCACTCATTTGTGATTTAAAATCATTTAATTCCCAATCAATGATTTGAAAAAATGATTGCACTCTTTTTTCAAATCATTGATTGTGATTTGAAATTTCAAATCTCAATCAATGATTTGAAAAAATGATTTCATTCTTTTTTTCAAATCATTGATTGGGACTTGAAATTTCAAATCACAATCAATGATTTGAAAAAAAGAATGCAATCATTTTTTTCATATCATTGATTGAGATTTTAAATTTTAAATCACAATCAATGATTTGAAAAAATGAATGCAATCAATTTTTAAAATCATTGATAGGGAATTAAATGATTTTAAATCACAAATTAATGCATTCTTTTACAGCTCTGCCTAGAAGTGTTTGCATGTATCCTAAATTTAACAGAAAACCCTCAGAGCAATTAATTTTTCGAAAAAAAAAGTCAAAATCTTATTCCAACTTTTTTTAGCTGTGGGTTGTTTGATTTTGTGCAAGAATTTGCAATCGTATTGATATTTCTTCGATAAATCTGCCACTGGGTAGTAAATGCATATACCTTTAACAAACAAATGTTTTATTTAAAACTACCTAAAACACGGCGCATTGCTGCCACGCTCCCTTGTCAAAAGCCTTTAGAATGAAATCAACGAAACTGCATGTGTAAAGTGAGCGCGATTACTAAATTCCGACGATGTCCGACCTATAATTCTTAAGCTATACGATATCAAAAATTTGGGTTGTATGGGAGGTCCAACGCCCACTTAACAAAATCCATAAAATGTTATAATTGATGAATTCCATAATTGAATTCCAATGCTGTGCGACCTATACCACTAAAGCTATTCGATATCGCAAATTTAATTTTATGGGAGATTCCACACCCCTTGTCAAACGCTTATGAAATGAAATGAATAATACTGGATGTGTAAATTTAGGTCGAGTACTGAATTCCAACGTTGTGCGACCTATAACTCAAAAGCAATTCGATAGCACAAATTTGGGTTATATGGGAGGTGCCACTCCCCCTAGTCCCACGCCCATAAAATGTTATCAATAAAACTGCATGTGTAAATTTATGTCGAATGCTGAATTTTGACGCTGTGACGACCTATAACTACAAAGCTATTCGATATCGCAAATTTCGGTTATATGGGAGGTGCCACTCCCCCTACTCCCACGCCCATAAAATGTTATCAATAAACCTGCATGTGTAAATTTAAGTCGAATACTGAATTTTGACGCTGTGACGACCTATAACTACAAAGCTATTCGATATCGCAAATTTCGGTTATATGGGAGGTGCCACTCCCCCTTGTCCAACGCCCATAAAATGTAATCAATGAAACTGCATGTGTAAATTGAGGGCGAATACTGAATTCCGATGATTTATGACCTATAACTTTAAAGCTATACGATATCGCAAATTTGGGTTGTATGGAAGGGGCTACGCCCCCTTTTCTCATGTTCATACAATTAAATCAATAAAACTGCATATCTAACTTTAGGTCGAATACTGACTTCCGACGCTGTGCGACCTATAACTTCAAAGCAGTTCGGTAGTACAAATTCGTGTTGCATAGAAGGTGCCACTCCCCCTTGTCCAACTTTCATAAAATGTCATCAGTGAAACGGCACGTGTAAATTGTGGTCGAATACCGAATTTCGAGGCTGTGCGACCCATAACTCCAAAGCTATTCGATATCGCAAATTTTTATATTATTGTGGGCGGTAAAAAGGGGTCTGGCAATTTAGTGTAGTTATAGTGTCATCACTCCCATTTCTAGTATAATTACCTACAGTTTTCATACGATTTTATTTACCAAGTTTTAGTTTAATACGACCAAAACCATCTTAAATATAGCATTTTTAATGATTTGTGGGCGGTTAAAGGGGGAGTGGTATTGTTTTCTTTTTTTCCTAAACCTTCGCGTATCAATTACAAACTCGTAGAAGAAAATATCCAATTTGGTCCATTCGTTTCCAAGTTTTAACCATCCGAACAAATGAGGATCCATTTTTATATATATATAGATGATTTGATAAAACCATTTTCTAACCTCGTACGATTTTTCTTACACCAACTTTGATCAATTTCATAAAAAAAAAAATTTTGAACCTTAGAGAAAAATTTAAATGCTAAATTTTTAGTTTAGGTTTGTACGCTTTTTCGTACGCCAACTTTGATCAATTTAATTAAAAAGCTGTTGAACCTTAGATAAAAATTTAAATGCTAGATTATCGTTTTAAGTTTTTGCTCTAAGCCTGTTTCGTTTTTTGTCGTTGGTCTTTGGTTTATGTGCAGGTTTTCTTTTTTTTTATTTATTTATTTATTTATTTATTTACTTGATTGCTAAACCTTAACAGGTTTTATAGCAAATTTAAAATTATAAAATAAGATATTTAATACAATTTAAAAATATAGAGTATGATTTTGAATGAAATAATGTATTATTAACAAACTAAAAAGTTTTAGTAAATTGCTTAAAGTATATAATTTTATTAAAGTATAAAAATAATAGAAAAAAAGTTAAGTCAAAATCGATAAAATCAGACAGCATAGCAGGGTTGCGTTTTCAAGACAAACAAGGTCAAGTTAGCAACAATTTTTGTATACGGCGGAGTCGTGTGACAAACAAGGTCTCATACCCAATAAAACACCACTCCAATAGGTATATATATAATATATATCGTTCTGTCTCCCTGAAGCCGGTGAAATCCTGGCTTGACAGGGTGGTTACTCGACAAACTAGGTCAACTTCACCAAACCAATTTTCATAAAATAAAGAAAACCAGTTGCGAACGCAGGCACCAAGACAAACAAACTTATCGGCCCCTCATATTAATATATTACAAATCGATCTAACGTAGTGTTTCAAGAGGTAAAAAGACACCAAGACACCACGGTACCGTCGACAAATGTAGTCACAATCATCATGAAGATAAGAGGCAAGTGAAGATCCCAGGTTTAGGTCCATTCAGATTATTTAGATGTTTATACCCCAAAATTTTCCATTTTACGCTTAGGTCCATTTATCCATTTAGATTGTTATATTAATGTTTTTACAAATCACCAGATGCATCAGATATATGTTTGAAAGAACTTCACATAATCAACGACGGTACTGCAGGTAATCTATAATTTTATGTTTAATTGAGTCCATGGATTCACTTAAGGATATAACATCAGATACAAAATTAAAATCACCGCAAGCGCTTCTAAGAGGTTCATTTTGCAAATAATTAGTTCTACAAAAGTTCATGTGGAGTAACTCAAAAGATCTTCTAGGACGAAGAGGAATATTAAAATATATTTTACTCAGTAAATATGGACTGTTTACATAGCCATGCAAAAGTTTTATAATCCAACAAGCATTTATCATAATTCTCCGATTTTTTAAAGAAGGAAGATTTAAGAGTTGTAACCGATATTCATAAGGTGGTAAGTGAAAATCAGTATTACAATAAAGATAGCTTAAGCAAAACAAAAGAAATTGTTTCTGCACTGATTCAATGTCGTCTATGTAACAACCGTATCGTGGGCACCAAACAACTGAAGCGTATTCTAAGATAGGCCGCACTAGGGAAGTGAATAAGGTTTTCTTCCCTCAATTCTGTTGCAGGATCAGGTTATTTCACATACCAAATTTTAGCAAAATCGGTCAAGTCGCTTAGGAGTTATTGAGTCTTAAAAATTCACTACTTAAAGCGCCCTCTTTCGGAAGTCATTGAAATTTTTTGCCGATGTTTTATCTTGGGTGCAGTTGAACCTTCATACCAAATTCGGTCCAGGCGTTTAAAAGTTATTATAGAGTGCCACGCCCACAGACTTGCGCCCACTTTTTACATCTCCTATGATCTTCCTCCCTATAAAACGTACTCGGTGTCAAAATTTCAGCTCAATCGGATAAACGGTGCTCGAGCCTATCCGGAACAGACAGACCGACAGACAGTCAGACAGACAGAAGGACAAAAATTTGATTTTATATATTAGATTCATAGAATAAAAGAACAAAGAACAGCAAATCATTTTCTTCTAAAATGTTTTTTGCATTTTCTCATACTAATTTCTAGATGAATAATGCTGTTGAGTATTTTTGCAATTCTGGGAAAGCGGGAGAATTTAAAGGAAGGCATTTTTAAAAAGGACAATTTTGTAGTAAAAAAATTTTGTAACCGGTCTTATCATTCTCAAAATTAGATAAGAACTATTTTTTATCAGCAATAATTTTTTTAACTTTTTTATACTTTTTCACACAACCTTGCTTTAGTTGAAGCGATAAAATCCTTAAATATGTCTTCTTTTCAAGATATTCGGAAGAATTTCGTAAATGAGCAATATACAACCTATTGAGCAAAAATGTATCTAATATTGACATAATACTCTCTTCTATTAGCTATGATAATTTTTAGCAGTTAATTGTTTTTAAACAATATGCTGAAAAGTCATCATATACTAATAGCGACTTTAGGCTTCAAAGCTTTTCTCAGAAACAGTTATGGCTAAACTGCTGAACAAAGGCGATTTGTTAAAATTAATAAACATTGATCGTTTTAACCCTTTGAAGCATAGTGGAACTTTGAGGATGTTTATTTTTTATTTTATTTATTTTGCCGAATTTACTTGTATATATTTACATAGTTCGAAAATGTTCATATATAATTGTGAATTAATATTATTGTAAATTATTTGTATTGGTTAAATATTATTGTAAAGATATACGAAAAGATAGCTAGAAAGCAAAGGAGATGTCAAGTTCTTGTCAAAATAAAAGAATTCATATATTTTCATTTCTTATCTAATCTTTAATTCATATCTTTGACATTTTTCTATTTCATGCCACCTCATGAACTTCTCAGATTGCATTAATAAAAACTTTAATTTTCCTAACAACCTTCTCTTAAAAAAAATTCAAAATAAAATATTCATCGCGTTAAAAGTCAACCACAAAATTCTTAAATTTTATGCTACCTCATGAATTTCTTAAAATTATACCAATTAAAATGCAAAGGTTTCTCAAAAAATTCCTTTAAAACCGGAAAGAGAATCAATGACACAGAAAATAGTTTAAGCTTGTGACAATTGGATGTCATTCAAAAGTCACACCATCTTTTTAACATTAGAAAAAACTACAATTAAGAAAATATCCTTTTACATCGCTCGACAACAGCTGTCGTCACTGTCATTCAACACTTTATATCAGGTTTTACCCTTTTACATTTCCTTCTCGTATCATGTATTTTCCGAAACAGATGTGTTTAACTTAAAGATACTTTCTTAAATGAAAAACAAGGAACTCACGAGGAAAAAGAAGAAAGTAAACGAGTCATATTGTTAAATGCGTCAACATTGGGTAATCAGGATCATAAAGTAGACAGGATCATTAAAGCACACGATTGTGTGCGTGTATAATGGACAATGGAACGCATTGTGTCGGAAGTAACGAAGATATTAAGACAAGCGTTTTCAACCAAAGTAAACAATAAAATACTTGAAAAACTTGTTCTTAATCAGAGGCGTAACTAGCGGGGGATAAGGGGTAGACTACCCACCTTACTTTTTTAGAGTCGGCCTAATTGTTATTTTTTACTAAAATATTGATTTTTATAAACAATAATTATGAACGCATCAAAGCCAGTCGTACCTTTTATTGCCATTTTCATAACAAAAATCAACTTTAGTCGGCTATTTCATTTGATTTCATACCCAAAACTATCTTCAGTCGGCCAATTCACTTTCAGTCGTACCTTAAACAAACTTTAGTCGGCCAACTCATGTTAAGTCGTATCAGCGTTGAATTGTTGTAAACAAATCCAGTGTTCCTTTGTGACAAAATGCAGAAAAAGTTCAGAAAAGTAGTATAAATTTTGTTAAAAAAGTACGGAAATATTAATGCATAGTAGTGTTAAAGAGAGCAGCGGACCAAATGGAAAAAATGGATCATTTTTAATCCAATTGTGCAACCGTGTCCATGACCAAAAATAAAAACCGAAAATGATATTTTTGTTTGACCACAAAAATATTAATGATTTTTATTTGAAATTTAAGAGATAAAATCAGATTACTATTTTTATATTTGAGCAAGCAAAAACTTGAAAATCATAAAATAATGATAAATGCTTAAGTTTTTGGATATAGCTTAATGATAACAGTCCCTGATACAAATACAGTCCCTGATTGTCAAAAAGTTTAAAAAATATGTGGAATGAAACAAGCCCAAACGAACAAAGGTTTAGTCCGTCGCCACACATATTCCCTTTTTAAAACCTTATTAATACTTTTTTGTAGAACTTTCTGAGATTGAATTTTTTATCCAGAAATACCCAACATTTGCAATAAAAAATTTAATGATCGAAATCAGCCAACATATTTAAAGAAATTTTCTTAGCTCAAGAACACTGATGTAAAATCTTTAATATTATAGACTTAACATTTTAATTTAAATACAATTATAATAAATAAATAATGAATTTAAAGGATTTAGTCCGTTTTAACTTCTAAACGCGAGATGATGGCAAAAAGAACACCATTTTTAAATCTGCATTCAAAATTCATTTATTATAAAAGCAGCTTTTTGTCATTGTTGATGTTTTAAACGAAATTTCCCAAAGCTCTTAGAAAATAGACAAGTGGACTCGAAATGCTGCTTTTTCCCTATCAAATCAACTCATTTCTGTGGACTTTATTATAAGTCTTGTTTTTATGAAAAATGTGCAAGTAAATATGAAACTCCTGACTGAATCTTATGAAGCCGTTGAACTGAATATTTTAAATGCTATGAAATTTATTTCTTGTACCCGTAAATCATTAGAAAAAAATAAATTTTGACTCTGAAGGCACGGATAACCTAATTAGTAGTGCTGTTGCATTGTTAAAATATTTTAATGTAAATGCTGAAAAGGAATTCTCAATTCGCCATAGCCGTCGTCTTGCGCCGAAATGTTTGGCTGATTACAATGCCAACGCGGCTTATTTTTCGATGAACTGTTTTTATAGAAGAGAATTTAAACTTTTATTGGATAAGATAACCTCACTGATGCGAGATAAATTAAGCCGTTGCTTAGAAACAATAAAGCATCTGTATGAACTCTTTAACCCAATTATATCTTCTACTAACTTGACCCAAATGCGAATTCTAGAATCAATAAAGTTGTTACCAAAAAATTGCTTTTTGGATTCACTTCAATTGAAAGCGGAATTTGAAGTATTCTATGATCTATGCGAAGGCATAGAAACTCTATCGGGAACAGCTAATGTTTCAGAATGCAACAAAAAGTATCTTCCTGCAGTTAACAGAATGTCGCGTTTGTTGTGCACAGTGTCTGTTACTGTTTCATTAAATGAGATGATGTTCAGCAAATTAAAATTAGTTAAAAATTATTTAAGAACCACGCAAAGTGACTCACGTCTGAATGACTAATTAATACTTTCATCGGAAAAGGACATAGTTGATCTCATTAACTTAGACAATATTGCGCAGCAATGGGTTTCCTTAAAAAAAAAGAAGAATTAATATTAAAATGTTATACTTAAAAATTAAGTTTGTATTTTTTATTTAAAACACTATTTTTTTTAATTAATTTAAAAAATTTAAACAAAAAATGTAAAAGAAATTGAAAGCCCTGTTTATTTTTTAACACATATAAACTATGAATTTTTAAAACAAAAACGTAAATAAATTTTAAATGCTGATTCGATAAGATTGAAATAGTTTTATTTTCTTTTCTTTGATAGAGGGAACGATATGAAAATTGCCTTTAAGGGATCTTCTTCACTTGAAAAAGATCGAAAGCTTGAAAAGTGTTACTATATGTGGATTAGGATTTTCAGGATTTCTTAAAACGGTTAACGAAAAAGATTAACGAAAAAGTCCATTTGAGCTGAAACTGTTTTGCATTATATTTATTATTGTAAAATCTCTAAGATTATTACCTACAATCATCTATTAAAACCTAAAACTCGAATTTTTAGAGCGTTACAAATGGTAAAAATGGGGTAATTTTTCAATTTTTGTTTTGAAAATGGCGCCAAAAACTGTTATGAGGTTTAGTTGGCTGATTATAAGTAATCTTATAGTTTCAAGTATTATCGTTAAGATGAACTAAAAAAATTCTGTTACCTGTTGTAAAAGCTGAGAAATCGTTGCCACTTTTTTGGAAAATCTTAAGAGCAGATAAAAGGTAAAACCAAAAAAAAAACTCAAAACATAATTATATGTATTTTGATGTACACAAGCAGGGTTGCCAGTTTGGTAATTAATTACCAAATTTGGTAGAAAATTTTTGACTTGGTAATTTGGTAATTTTTTAATAGTTTTGGTAACTTTTTCCCTTTAGTTTTTCAAAAAAATTCAAAATAATAAGTTTGTTTGCAAGATTATATAAAAAATTGTATTTAATATTACATTAAACATTTTTTAGTGCAGAATAACCCTTATGTTTTGTATTGAACATTTTTCCGAACTGAAAATATTGCGAATCATGTCAAAAGAAAATGTCAAAATATTTCAGTCTTGAAGTTTGTCGTTAACAAAGAAGTCTCTTATAAAAACGAAGCATGGAAACAAGTTGGGTTTTAATACAATAAAAAGCATAATGATTTCAAAGGAACTCTGGGAAATGAAAGACAAGCCTCATTGTGTGTGGTCCCCAGAACAAGATTTTTAGATTTAAAATTGAGATTATTTTTCACCTTCTTTGTTATAGGCAAAAATGTAAAAACCTGTTATGTTCTAACAGAATAAAATCTTTAAATTGCATCAGTCGATTTCGATCGTACTTGACAGCTTTGATTAGGAAATATTCAGCCCTATCAAGCATAATTTTTCACGCGGAGTCCGAAAAGTGAGTTTTAATTTTTTAGATAAAGCTTTAGAACATTTTGGACATTTTTAAGTTTTTTTTTTTTCTTTAATGTTTTTTTTTCCTTGTTAAGTTTCCTGAATATTCTTTAGGTTTATCTTAAAAATTATCTTTTTCGATTCCACTTGAAAAATTATTCAAAATAAGGCTGATAAGGTCTAACCATTTTTGTAAACCAATTTTTTTTTTCATCTTTTGTTTTGGCCTTTAAAAATCATAAATTTTAAAATTTTTTCATAATAAACATATTTGCTACCGTGAATTTTCTAAATCATAAAAATATCTTTTGTCTTTGAAGTTTAAGCATACATTTTACCTTTGCAAATACTGCGGATAATTCCAGATATATTTTGAAATAACGAAAATTGATTACATGAAACGTTTATGGGAAAAATTTCTAAAGTAACTTACTGAAAAATTAGGGCTTTTCAGCCGCTTAAAATTGATTTGAATAAATTTAATAAAATTTTCGTTTCTTTTACAATATGTTTTTCTAAAACGTAAAAAGATATTAGCAAAAGCATTAAATACTATGAAATAGTTTGTGCTTAGGAGCAGTTATTGGAAATAGAACTGTAAATCATATTTTTTCGTAACTCCTTAACTTGAGGTGATGGGGAAAAAGTTTCCTTATATTTAAAATCAGTGCCCGTAGTTAGAATTGATATCCTATAAAACAAACCTGTGTAGTTTCAGATTTTTAGTTATTAAAAAATGATTAAAATTTAAACTTGTGGAAACCGTGTGGTATATTTTTTTTAGTTTCTACTTATTTCAAATAAAAAAGGTAAAGATCTCATTTTTATAATAGCATTAATTTATAATTTTTTTTTGTTTTGTGACAAAAAAATTACGTTTACCTGAATTTACTACTTATTCGTGACTTTTATATTAATATAATAAATATATTTTAAACAAGAAAAAAGTTTTACTTTTCCTATATATGTATTTATTTTTTATTTATTTAATTCAAATAAAAAAGAGATGCGTCTCATTTTTATAAGTATATGAGTTTATGAATTGTACTTATTTTGTAATTTTAAGTTATTAAAAATAAGAAATTTTAAACAAGAAAAATGTAATACTTAATAATATTAACTAAATTTATTTTACCACTATTGCTGTTTATTGATTTAAAACATTTTAATGTTGAATAAATGTTTTTTATTAACAAAAATTATGATTTATTTGATTTCCTAAAAAATGTTTGTTTATTTAATTAATTTTTATTTAATTTTGGTAACTCTTTGATCAAATTTTGGTAACCAAATTTGTTTACAAGTGGCAACCCTGTACACAAGTTCTTTTTTCATTATTAAAAAAAGTTTTTGGTAAAAATTATTACAAAATGTTTTTCTTAGCCGTTCAAATTAAAAAGACCCCTTAAGATTTATTTATATTGATCGAACGGTTGAGTAACTTTATATAATTCTACTATGTTGTATTTAAAAAAAGTCGGGACTTAAGGGTATCCAGTCGGCCGAAATACATTGATAACCCCCCAATCAAAATGGCCTCGGTACGCCCCTGTTCTTAATGCAACATTTACACAGTTAAGAATAGGCTTAAAATGCACTAATGGAAATTTTAGAATTATATTTACTTAAGGTATTATTTATTTAAGAAAAATATTTATTTTAGTAACTACTTATAATAAGATCTAATAATAGCTTAAACTTCATATCTGTGTTCTTTAAATATTGGAGTCCATTAATGCGTTGAGATATTTCAAATATCACGTCGATGTATTGAAATGAGCACCTTATGTCTAATGAAATTGTATGTTCACACAGCACGCGTCATCGTCACCTATCAGTACCATCACCCAACAGTTTCTAACATCAACAAAAACACATGTGTAAAAAATCCAAATATTCTTAAAATAAACCATATAGAAACTCCGAGGTTCCATCAGTTTTGAATGCTCTAAAAGTGATCTAAAGTCATGCTGCTATCTTATTCATAGCTTTAGCACATGATCTAGCTTGAACCCCAGCTACTGAAGGTCTAAAAATCAATCAAGGAAGCACAGCAGACATCTGCACGTACTAAACATAAGTCAAATCGAACGACACCCTGCTACGTCTATTAAAAATATGTTACAATTTCATGCTCATTCAATTCAATGCTCTTGACTGTCTGAATACATTCCAGGTTATCAACCCAAAAGAAGTCATGTGTTCTTTTTTTTTTTAATTTCTTAATTTGTCTTCAGGCAGTCAGCAATGAAAGTCAGCTGAAAGTCAGTATGAAAACCAAAATTCATTATTTAACATTACAGTTTTTTTTTTAAGACTGCCTACTGTTTGCTACCATTCATGATCCTTTCAAACAAATTTCAAATTAAATTAAAAAAAAAGAAAGAACTGTTCAATGATAGAAAATAATTTTCGAAAGCATCAAACCCTAATTGAAAACAAACAAAGATGTGTCAGTGGGTGGCCATTAGCGAGCATTGCTATCAGTCGAATATTTTCTATATTTAAATTTTGAGAAAATTAAAATCATTATTTAGAATCCTAAACATCAAATCAGCTTTTAGTAAATGTCCTGATTAACAGATGATGCAAGTTCAGATTAACTGCAAAATAAGATTGATTACAAAAACCTGACAAAATCAAAATTATGAGTTATCCCTAAAAAATTATAAAAAACCTTCAAAATATCCTCTGAATTTTTCACCAGTTTTGTTTTACTTTTGCAAGAAAACTAAGTGAACTATTAACCCTCTAACTCCTAATTTTTTAATTTTGTTCAAAAATTAAAACTAGGTGATACCATGTTCATGCTCATAAAAAAAGCTAATTTTTGCATATTCGAACATGCTTTTTCGAACTGCGTTCATGCTGGCTTTTATTAGCATTAGTTTTTATTTTGACATTTGTGTGATATAACAGAACAGGCTTATCGCTTTTCCTGTGCTATTTTCTGGAATAAAAAAGATGTAAATGACTATAATTCCTATATCATAACTTAATATATAGAAATATTGTCAATCCTTTACTTATTGACTTTGTTGATTATATTTGTTGTTGGCATTTGACAAAAAATTAGCTTTGAATTTCCAAAGTATCGATGAAACATAGGGTGACACATACAAAAAAGCAGAATAAAAGGCCGCATTCTAGCCGAAAAAGTGCTCAAGTAGCGAAGTAGCATAAAATATTTTCGCTATATAAATTGTGACATCTCAAGGAACATGTTCTGTGAGAGCATACCATTCAGCCCGAAAGTTGTGGAACAGTTCTTTCCGCTGAATGCAGGCAAAGTTACATTAAGTGGCTTTTTTCTAGTGTTAGGCCTTTTCCACACTTGGTCAACTCAATTCCAACACAACTTCAACGCAACAGCGAAAAAGTTGAAAAGCAATGCAACTTTAAACCGAATGCTTTCAGACTTGCTTTAAAAGTCATGCAACATATAATAATTGTTATTATATAACAACTCATGTTTTTCGACTTCTTGCACTGATTTAATATTTAACACTTGCTCATTCATCTTGCAAACTATTTCTCAGGAACTAATTAATTAGCTTATTCTTGATTATTATAAAGCCTACTGCACTACAAATACTTGAGTTCACAAAACAAACAAACTGATGCAACATGTCGCTGATGAAAATTGCGGAAAGCCGCGTTGTGTTGAACAGGTTGAGAACGTGTCGAGAACTTGTTGCGTGCAAGTTGCTTAATCTGAAGGTTCCGGTATAAATACACAGGCTAGCAACTTCAGTTGGAGTTGCGTTGACCAAGTGTGGAAAAGGCCTTATTTGTATGGGAAAAAAGCTGCTTTTATGTTGCGTTTAGTTGCGTTTCGCAAAAAGCTGCTTTTTCCCCCAGCATGAACGGGCTATTATTTGTATAGAAAAGAAGCTGCTTTTATGTTGCGTTTAGTTGCGTTTTACAAAAAGCTGCTTTTTTCCCCCAACGTTGAATTAGTGTTCAACGAAAAATGTTTAAATGAGTTGGAGTTTCGGTTAGCATTCAAAATACGACCCTGTGGCAAAAATACAACAATGTAACCCTATTGTATTCGTTGTAAATTTCGTTTTGTATTAAATCAGCTGATCGCAAAAGCATTTATACTTAGCATGGAGGAAGCTACCGGCAAAATTAATATAATTAAGTGTTTCGTTTAAATTTTTGTATAATTTCTTTTATTTAAATGATGATTAAAATTAATATTTCCATACAAAAGAACATAAAAGATCAGATGATTTTAAAAATACAATGCTTTAGTGAAGGTTCATTCACAATAAGTTGTAAGTATTGTAAATTTTGTATAAATTTATCACAAATACACCACATCGTGAATACCCCTATTGCCTTTGTTTATTATATATGTTATTGACATATGACAAAAAATTAACTTCGAATTACGGAAGAATCGACGAAACACAGGGTGACACATACAAAAAAGCAGAACAAAGGGTAGAGTAGAGCAGATCAGCTGAGTAGTCGAAACGCAACTTAAATAAGCACCAATAACAATAAAATCTGTTAAAGAAAATAGCGACATTTTTTTTATAAAAAATATGTAATAAAAATAATATGGAAACAATCTATCCCATAAACTAGAATATTGTCTTCTACATAATAAATTAAAAGTACTGTTTTCATTCTACTGCATTTTAAAATCGTGCTTAAAATACATAGAGCAGGCAGCTCTGTGCTGTACCAGTGATGCCAGATTGAGGATAATTTCCCTTTTTGAGGGATTTTTCAATCGTCTCTTGAGCTAAAAGGGAAAAACGGAAACATTTTGTTTGCTAGTACAAATAAAAGGGAATTTTCAAATGGAGAACTAAAGGCGTTATTCTGGTGATTTGCCAATGTAAATTAATATATAAAGTAGTTTCTATAATAACTTTTTTGACATGAAGTTGGAAAGTGCACAAAATATCATATAACTATTTCTTGTCCAGACCTTTTTCTGTGTTGACAGTTTAGTCAAGTAGCTTTCGATATCATTTTATACAGAGAAATCCTTATAATTATAAATCAATTTCTAGAATTAGTCGATAAATATAAGTAGTACATATCATAGATGGACATTTTCCATTACTACAGGGTCCGCCATATAACTTTTTTTTCAGCTAGTGCTTATTTCGTGAATGGTAACACTTAGCTCATGTCTGATTTGACAGATAATTAGTTTTATCCTTCCGCTGAACGAATATGGTTGTGTATACGCTTAAACAACGCTGAGAAGTGGGCCTGCGATCGACTTACAGAAGATGCCGATTTTGCCAAAAAAATCATCTTTTCAGATGAAGCTCATTTTGATCTTGGCGGGTATGTAAACAAGCAAAATTGTCGCATTTGGGGCACAGAAAACCCGCACACATACATTGAAAAGCCGCTGCACCCAAAACGAGTCACTGTTTGGTGCGGATTTTGGTCCAGAGGCATAATTGGGCCATTTTTCTTCGAAAATGAGCAAGGAGTGGCCGTTACAGTCAATGGCGATCGTTATCGGGCCATGTTGAACGAATTTTTGTTCACAAAAATTGAAGAGGAGGATATTGGCAACATTTGGTTACAGCAGGACGGCGCTACGTGCCACACAGCCGAAGCTACACTCGATGTTTAGCGCCCTGTTTTTGAAGATCGCATTTTCAGCCGCAGAGCTGATGTCGTTTGGCCACCTCGGATGCCGATTTGATACCGAACGAGAAAATATCCAGTAGTTTTTTTTTATAGAATTTTAAAAAAAAGTTATTTGGCGGACCCTGTATTAATTCTCCATTAACATAAACCACCTAGTGGTAATGGAAATTTATTTTATTTATTTATTTATTTTTTCCATTTTTAATGGTAATGGAAAATTTTAATGTTAATGCAAAAAATTTGCATTCCCACTAAATTTTAAATGGTAATGGAAGAAATTTACATTACCACTAAAATTGCGAAAAACATCACCAATCGGTCGCGAAGACAAGAAGTTAGCGACACAAATTTGAATATTTTATATTTTTGTTGCCCTTTCAATGAGTTTCCTTAATCAGCAAAATTTAATTAAAAAGAAACAACATCACTTACAGAATTTTCAACTTGAAAAATTTTGTACCGGTAGAAATTTTAACCACTAGGTGGTTAGTGGTAATTTTTTTTTAGATTGAACCAACTCTCAGGGGATGCCACCTATAAATTTATAAGAATTGTGTTGATTCGGAAGATGGGTGATGGAGTTGGAGGGTGGATAGATGGAGTAGTGTCGGTGAAGACTTGTTTTGAATTTGCACAGCTCAAAACTGCCGGGAAACACGCTCGCAGGGAGACTATTTAACAACTTAACCGTGCGGCTAAAGAATGAATTATCACGGTAATGCGAGGTTCTATCGGGCATCGATGCAATGGTAAAGGGGTGGGCTTGGACAACTGCCCAAGTGGACCTGGGAAACACACGAGCTGGTGGCGTCAGGCCATATATCTCCCTTGAACACTTCCCATGGTAATACCTATACAGAAAGCTTAGGCAACCAACATTACGTCGATGCCCAAGAGAGTTGAGAGAGGATGAAATACTTTCATCCCCTATCAAATATATCGCACGACGTTGTATTCGATAAAGACTCTCCAAATAAGATTTTGAAGCCCCTGACCAAATGTGTGAATTGTACTCCATTTTCGGCCTAATAAATGAGGTGTAAATCATGCGAAGATCAGCTGAAGTAAAATACTTTTTGCACCGTTTTAAAAAACCTAGGCACTTGCCCTCTTCTTTCTACACATCGAAAATATAATCATTCCAACGAAGATCAGATTGGATCGATATGCCCAGAACTCCTTTTATATTGAGGTTAGCTAAGTAGCAATCTACCCGCTTGTGGGTTAACAGGCAGCACTGGGTCTTACTTGCAGTGAACTCTACTCTATTAGCAAGACACCACTCGAAGATTTTTTTGTAGATCATTAACTAGTGTGTCATTCATATTATGCCTTTTTCTCTCAATCTCCATAGAGCTTGGGCGTTTTTTGAATTAATATGAATGACAAATGCTGCTGTCGTCCGCAAACAAAGGTATTGGGTTATGCGTCAACGACAGAAGGTCGTTGATAAAAACCAGGAAACTTATTTTGGAAACTTTTTTTGCATTACCACTAGATGGTTAGTGGTAATGATATTTCATAATGCAGTAATAATTCAATGCATTATGCCCATCTATGGTACATATATTGCTATGTATATTGTTTTGTTTTTTGTATTGTTTCGTTGCTTTTAACAAAATGTTTAATTAATTTAAAAAACAATTCATATTTGTATTGTATCCACTTGGTTAAAATAATATGTATCAAAAAGATTTTTTTATAACAAATAATTATGTATTAACCAGAAAAAATAGTTTTCAAAACATATTCTATACCATAATTTTTTAAGTTTTAAAAAATTTTGTGTGCTTATGTTCACGAACATGTGCTATGTTATTTAATACTTTGATGAACTTTTGTACATTAAATTTTATACCCAAATAAAGTGATGGTTGAAAGATATTTTATAGATTTTCAAAATTGTAAAAGGGCAAAAAGGTAATTTATCATGTGTCAGTGGGAAATTAAACATAAATATACTGGCAACACTGTGCTGTACTCGTTCAACGAAAACAATTTTGAAAGAAGCTTTGCAGTGCAAAGAAAATATTGTACAGCTTTTTGAAGAAAGCTTTCAGTTCGCAAGCAACAGCAAGTGTCAAAATAACCTTTTGACGTCAACCAGCGTTGCCATTCACTTTTCGACTTTAAAGCAACCAGCTGTTTTCTGTTGCGAATAATTTTATTTATTTTATTATTTCTAAATCTTTAATTAAATCGAATCCTAAAAAATTAGTAAACATTAATATATACCTATTGGTATGAAAAGTGATGATTTATAAATAATTATTCAAACCGTGGCAACAGAAGCCATTGCTACAAAAAATCGAGTCAGGTAAATGATTTATTTTGGTCACGTAGTCACCAACTATTCTTTATTAATGTGTTTTTCTATACTTTCGTTTTTTATTTTTCGGACTTTAATTAGCGTTATTATCTGCGAAATACAACAATAAAGAAATAATCTAAAAAAGAAAACTAGACACTGATTAAACGGTCATAACAAAACGACATCCCACTTTGCACGCTCCACCCGCTTGTATTGCTCTACCCCAACAACTTTGATTGTGCCTCCAACGAGAGCAAGAGCATTAACAACAACAACAACTTCGTTACTGAACATTCACCAAACAAGTTTCATTATCAAGCATGAAACTTATTTCACCGCTCAGTCTATTTTCAACGTTCTTTCGTCCAAGTCTAGTACAAACTCAACGTTTCGCTAGCTCGAATCTAGCAAACGATAATTCCTTAAATAGTAGAACTACCAAAACAGTTGCGACTTCCTCGCTTCTTTACAACATCAACCGATTTCATCATTGTGCAGAAAAAATGTCATTGATTCCGCGCGTGCAGTTCTCACCGGATTTTTTCTTTCGTCAGGTACATAAGTATTTTGGATTTTGAATGTATATACTAACAACTGTTTTTCTTTGATACCTCAACAGCTCTTCGACACTGAGAGCAGTACGTACACTTATTTATTGGCCGATTTGAACACTCAGGAAGCGGTAATTATAGATCCCGTGCTGGAACAAGCTAAACGTGATGCACAACTTATTGAGCAGCTCGGCTTTAAACTTAAATACGCAAGTAAGCAGGATGCATTCTAATTGAAAATGTTATGCTTTTGCATTCGGTGAATGAATTTGATAATGTTATGATTGCAAACTTATCATGACTTGCTATAAAGTAATCTCGTATATACTTTTTCTATCAACACGATTTTAATATCACAATTATTAGAAATTGTTTATAAACGATGTTTTTGCAATGAAAGTTGCTTAGATAAGCGATTAATAACGATGCTAATCGAATTCTTATTTCTATTGAAGCCTTGAATTTCTATTAATGTCTTTATTTTTATGATTTTATATGTAATAAGTAAGTAAAATTTGACCATTTGCATTGGCATCGTTAAGAGTTTGCTTATTTTTATTACTCAAATTTTCGCTTTAAACACACTTGAGTAATTGCATAGATATAACTAATAATTGACATGAGGAATCTCGTGGTGACATTCGTTTTGCCACTTTAATGAACACTTTAGAGCAAGATTTTTTTAAGATTAATAGCTCAGAATCAAAAATCACTCAAGATATACACTCATTTTAATGTTGATAACTTTTGTACCATCAGGATTTTTATTTTGGTTTCTTAAGCAAAGTTGTTCCCATTATAATGGCCAACATCATTGCTCAACAAATAAATTTGAAAAAATCGAATCCAGTTAGTCATATTAACTTATTCATCTCTGCTCTCGTTGATCAAATCCCAACCACAGACACAGAGGCTATATTATACAGAGGTGTCAGTTCGAAGTTCACTCAATTTCCTCTGTGTTCGAACATAATTCAGCTAGCAAAAAATCAAATTTTTCCACTTTACTAAACAAAAAATGTATCTTTTTTACGAATTTTTGTAAGGCACACTCGATAAGAGCCACTGGTTGCTGACCAGAATAATAGAAATAACTTTACTGAAGAAACCGAAATGAAAATCCAAATGGTTCAAGAGTTTTCTCCATGAAAATGAGTGTGGTTATATCTTAAGTAATTTCTTATTCTGAGCTATAAATCTTTAAAAAATAATTTGCTGTAAAGTGTTCCGTAAAGTGCCAAAACGACGAATGTCCCCACGAGATACCGCATACGAAAATCAAGTGAAAAGCGTTGAAATATCAAATGCAGACAAAAAGCGTATACAAAACGCCTAGTATAATTAATAAATTTCCTATATTTTTTGTAATTTGAACTTGAGCAATATCAAACTTCAGTTTACAGTTTAAAAAAACAGAAAATCTTACGATACACTTGTTACGATTTCTAATGAAAGCATTTTAATATTGCTTTTACACATATGTTTATCAACTTTAATTGGTTGTTATCAACAACTGTGTGTGGCTACAATTTAATTAATGAATCGTTAAAGTTTTATTAGCCAGCGCAATCAGTTACAAAAAAATCAATAAACTAATTTCCTACATTTGATTATGTGTTGTTAGTCACCTGCTGTCGTTAACAACCATCACATACAATCACTCACTCAATCAATGCCTTTCTTTGCATCTAGCAATCAAAAATGTCCTCATGCTCTATTCTCCATTTCTTTAAGTGAACACACACATGCATGCTGACCACATTACTGGTTCGGGTTGGCTAAAAAAGTTGTTACCCGGTTGCGAGAGTATTATTTCTGCCTACAGTGGCGCCAAAGCAGATGTACACGTTAACGATGGCGACACTGTGAAATTTGGACGACATGAGATCAAGACTTTGGCAACGCCAGGACACACAAATGGTTGTGTCACTTACGTTGTTCAAGAGCAGGGCTGCGTTTTTACTGGTGATGCGCTGCTAATACGTGGCTGTGGACGCACTGATTTTCAAGAAGGCAATTCTACACATCTCTACGAAAATGTGCATCAGAAAATTTTCACTTTGCCCGATAATTTTCGCATCTTCCCAGCGCATGATTACAAGTACGTAATTAAGTCAAGTTTTCTTAAATTTTTTGTTTATTAATGCTTTATTTGTACGTTTTCGTTGTAGAGGCAACATGGAGACCACTGTTTGGGAAGAGAAGACTTACAATCCGCGCTTGACCAAATCTTTGGAGGAATTTGTCCATATTATGGATAACTTGAACTTGCCGTATCCGCGCAAAATTGGTATGTTTAATAGAAATTTATTGTATATCTAAAAGTCTTAAATAAAATTTTATTTTGCGTAGATGCTTCATTACCCGCAAATCGTGAATGTGGTGTCTTTAGCATTCCCACTGAATAAAGCCTGGCGCTCAAGTTTGTCACACAAGATAAAAGGTCACACACATGAAATTTGCTGCAGTTAATTCAATAATTATAAATTATTTTTTTACAAATGTTTATATACTACAGTATTCGTATAAAATGTATTTATTATTAAAAAAAATATAAAGAGATAACTTATTTTAAGATTTTGTTGCATAAATTAATAGCCAGATACTGGCGTGCAAGCTTAGATGAAACATCAAGTAACCATGAGCGCAGTTATTCAAAGAATGCAACGCGAAACAACAATTTCGTCATTCGTTTCAAGAAAAGAGTCGTTTTAAAATCAATTCTAACTTTCAAATACGACAGTAGTTATATCAAGTGGTTAGTTGAACAGTTAGTTGTTTTTTGCTTCTTTTACATGTATGTATTTACGAGGAAAAATGAATTTTCTCCACGCATAATTACTTTTATTTTCTTCATATGAAAAAACGTTGAAACAATTTTTCAAAACCGGGTTCTTACGATAAATTGACTTCTTTTGTTAAAGGAAATTTAAAAGCCGAAAAGAAACATTTGACGGAAAGCCTAAAGAAAAACTGGCAAAAAAATTTAATAAAAATCTCTTCATACAAAATTGTTTTTTTTTTCATATAGAAAAACGCATAAGGGGGTCCTCTGGTAATCTATGCCAAATTTTAGCCTTTTTTCAAAATATTGTGGAAAGAGAACGTTAAAGATATTTTAGTTCCGTTTTTTGATTTGGGTAGCTTAATTTATTGAAAAAAATACAAAATTTTGAAAAAGTGAATTTATGGACCGTTCAGAAAGTTCTCGGCCTGGTAACGAGGTTCTCCGGAAAAAAGGTGGGTCCAAATTGCGCACGATTCCAAGAGTAAACATCGTCTGAAAAAAAAAAAATTTCAGTTACTTAGAATGAATGTCCCTATAGCCCCTACCTCGGAAACAAAAATCGAAATTTTTTTAGGGGGGGAGCCGCCACTTTGAAAATGAAAAATCGAATTTCGACCTTTTTTTTGTAGTCTAGTGTAGAAAAAAAATAGTAAACATTATTTTTTCGGCAAGTTTGAGGTAGGGGCTATAGCGGCGTAAATTCTGCGTCGTTTCATGCCTCATATATCAAAATCGGTCAAAAACTGTTTGAGTTATCGTGCGCAAAGTTTTGAAAAACATGGTTTCGAGAAAAACGCGTTTAAAGTTTTGACTTCAATTTTGAGGCACACAAATGACATTAACACATATTTTTTTAATACAATACTTACGAATATTAATCGGCAATTCCAGCCCCATAAAGTGTGCCTTCCTCCATCTCATAAAACGAGTTGTCCATGGCTTTGTGGGCTCTGCGGGCTGTGCGACCCTCTTTCGATGATGCGTACGTTTTTAGCTCTGAGCGTTGAAGTCGTTTTCCGTCGCGAGATTCAGCATACATCTCGGCTTGTGGGCCGATGACAATACCCATTGTTGACATTATTTTTAAAATACTTGTGAAGCCTTCGTTGAAAATGCAGGTTGCCAGAAAATTTGCGATTTCGACTGTGGTAGCACCACAGTGGATATGTTTCGGCGCAAAGGTCCACAAAAGCGAGTTGAACGATTCGTTACAATTTTGCGTTTCACCTCCAGTGCAACGGACAACGGGGTCGCCGTTATACGGATCAAGGTCTATAATGGCCTTGAAGGTTTTGCTGTCGCCATCGCCAATATATTTTTCATATTTTATGGCATATTTTTCGATCGATGAGGCAAACATTTCCTTCACGGCATCTACCTCCATCTTGCCCGCACTCCCACTGTGGTTGTTTGTGCATGTTTTCTGGTGCGATTCGTACCATTCTTCGAAGTCTGCAGAGTCATTTTTTTTTCCCCACATTTTGCATGCCTGGCAAAGGCTTGATTTGACAACGGAGTCAACCACTTTTTTGGTATGTTTTCGGTCAGCACTGAGGAGTCACAGTCAGGATTTTTTTCTTTCTGCTGTTCCTGCTCTTCTTTAACCGCATTCAACAGGCACTGCTTGTAAACTGCTTTAGCAGACACATGCATGTTTTTCAAGGTGCCATAGTACGCATCAAGGCACAATCCTTGGCATATGTCCATTAATCCGCAGAACATATTAATACCTTCTCTCCCTATTCCAAGCAATCTCATGGCAAATATCAACCGGCGATTTACAACAAAAGATTTACCGACCACCGGCGAAGAATTAATATACTGTGTAGCTTTACATTGGCACTGCAGACTCACTTTGAAGCCGACTCCACGCATACATGTTTTTCCAAATCGAATTTTTTGTTTACATTCGGCGCAGATAACCAGAGCAGCAAGCGTTTGGAAAAATGAAAAAAATTCCAAGAAACAGAACTGGAGGTTGTTTTCGATGATGACTTCATTGTCTTGCGTTTTCTTCAATTTTTTGGCCGATGTGCTGGCAAAGTCGGTGTCCTCTACTTGGGAGTGCTGGTTTCCACGGAAATGCCTCTTTTTTGTTCGATACGCGTACTTACGCGGCGCGTTTGGGTGGCTTTTTTATCCATAGCAAAAAAAAAAACACAAAACGATTTTTCTTTTATTTTACAACAGCAGTTATCGCGCACGCGTAGCTTTCAGCGTTCGAAAATAAACTTATCAAAATCATTTCAACCCCTAAATCAAAACATGCATGTATACATACTGCATGTATTCATACTGTGTGTGTATATTTTGTAATATCAATACATATTTTGGAAGAATTCCACAGAATTTTCGACTAATGACTGCAGGCAAATAAACAACTTTGCTGATGCGTTATTTTGACGAAAACATACCTACACAAAAATGCCTGTATCTCCTAAACTATTTCGAATTTTGAAAAATCCTTTTGGGAAAATGTTTTTGAGTATCTGAGCAATAGAAATATGAAAAAAAAAATCGAAAAATTTTTCGGATTACCCCCTTAAAAAATAAGTGATATGTAAAATTTTTGGAAGATTTTTTTGTGATTTTTCTTAAAAAATCTTTTTTTGCGAGTTCAAGTTTTCAGGTTTTCGGTGAATTTTTCGATTTTTATATTTAAAATATAATAAAAACAAATAAAAAAAATATCGCCTAAAGAAAAATCACAAAAATCAGGTGCGTCGTTCGACACACGAGAGAATCGCAGCTTTATTGCAGTTCCATAGATTTGATAATTGAATGGTTTTTTAATAAAATAATTTTTAAATCCAAATATTTTAAATAACATTTAGTACATAAATTAAAAAAAGTTAATATTTACACCAGTAAATTTTTTTGCATATCATTATTATTTTCTTCATGTTGCATTCATTTTGTGAATAATTTAGATTACAAAAACAATTCGGCTATCGAAATCCTTTGAGAGTAGAATTGAAACATATGAATAAAAGTCACCGATTTATCTCCTTTTATTACAGAAACAGTGTAAGTGAGAATGACGTCAAAGTGAGAAAATCTGGTGAGAACTGCGGTGAGAAAAGTTACAGAACCGAGCTACGTATCTCATATATTTATTGGAATGGTAAACAAAACAAAAAGCTTGCAACCAATCGAAAACATAATACACAATTTTTTTAATAAAACTCTTTTTTTAACTCTTTTTTTTTCAAAAAGAAATATCACCAGAACCCAAAAAATATAATTACGCCTAAAATATTGGTTAAGGATTTTTTATATAAAAAATTGCCCCAAAAGAAAAAGAAATGTCGCCCAAAAATGTGGCAATATAGCCCGGAATATATAACATAATTTAAAATTTAACCAAATTTTGAATAAAAAAAATTTTGTGATTTTGGATTTTTTTTCGATCTTTTTTTTTATTTAAAACTATGAACTATCTAGGAACTTAATTCTCTGTTTTACTTTAAATTTTAAAATCACCCTCATCTCATTTCCTTGCAGACCATTTTGAATCCAAAGAGTTGTGCTGCCTCAGCTGCTGCTGCCAAATATAATCACAATCAACACGATCATGTCGAGGCCAAGATGTCCAACATGGAATCAGCTCTGAGCAGCAACCAACATCAAGCTACACAGTGTGCCACCGTAGGACGTCGCCGGAAAGGAACTTCATTGGGTGGTACGCTAACAACTCGCTCCTCGCGTTCCGAAGCTAAGGAGTTACGCTCGGCGTTGCAAGATCGTGAGGCAGTGATACAAAACTTGCGAATACAATTGTGTTTGGGTAAACTGCCACGCCCCACAGGTCCACCGCTGGACGAGGCTGAGAAACCGGCAGCCGAGCAGAAACTCGTGCGTCTTACAGCAGAAGCGGAGAATAAAAAGATCAAGATACGAAATTTAAAGAGCGCCTTGGACAAGCTAGATATAACAGAGTGAGTTTGAAACAGGGTTCGCAAAAACTCTCAATTGAAGAGAAAAATTGCACTCCTCTTCATCAATATTATTCAATTGACGAACGATTCACTTTGTTTTCCTCATTCGTGAAGAAAAGAAACTTGAGCGCTCTTATGTTAAATATTCAGAGTGATCAAAACTTTTTCTTCGCTCTTTCATATTATTCACTCGTAGATTGCGTTCCTCAAAAAACTGAGTTGAACAACGCCTTATCTTTGTTATTAATTTATTGTTTCTCGATCGCGAGTTTTTGCAAAGATAAACTCATTTCATTGGAACTTTTGCGTTCGCTCATTTATTTCGAGTGATCTTGTTAATTAAAAATAAATACGTGTTTTATGATGAACTATATTTTTTGCATTTTTTAATGAAATATTAAAGTACTTAATAAATTTTTAAAATGTTCCTTTTTGTTTATTTTCATAAAATATAACGATTTTTTAAGTTTTTGTAATGAAATATATTATTACGAAAAATACTTAATATTATTGATCTAAATCCTTTTAATTTATTATGTGCAAAGTGCTTAACTGAAGTTTCGCATCAAATGAAAGCGAGCGATTCAATCAGTTTATCATTTCAAAATTCACGAGTGATGAAAACTCAACATCTCTCATCAACACGACGTCGCTCTTTTAAACTGTCTTAGCATACAAACTCACGAACGAGGAAAGCAGTTGAGGAGTTATAAGAAGAGTGAATATTTTATCCGCATACGCTCTGAATATTATAAAATGATAAACTCATAGCAAAGATAACTCAGAAGAGCGGGAGCGCATTTTGATTGCTTTACGCACCCTGGTTTGAAAGCTGTGGAAATTTGTTATAATTTGTGGAGATAGTATCATAAAGTAAACTTAATTCCTTCTGTTTTTAGTAATATCGATATTCGCATACGTCAAGCCGAGCTTGAATATGCTTTGGGACGTGAGGAGCTGCAAATGTTGTCGGTTGTAGAGGAGGCGCGTGCGCTGCAGGCACGTTTGGAGAAATCAAAACCCGAGGCACAGACTTTGTATAGGTTAGTATTTTATTGAAAACCATTAGGTACTGTCAAGTATTCAGAATTATCTCTCAAACTCTATTTCTCTCTCCACTTTCCGCCGCAGTGTCGTCTCATCTGGCGTCTCACTAAGCTTACATGCTGTTAACGCCACCTCCGGACGCTGGGCCATACAGACTAAATCCGAACATCCAGGCATCTACATCGAGTGGGCCCTCGAAGGCGATGGACTCTATAAAGGTGATCGTATACTCGAGGTCAATGGCAAGTTGATAACATGCAAAACCAAAGAGGAACTTCAAAAGATTGTTGGAAATTCAGGAAAATGTCAGATGGTTGTGCTGCGTAAGAAATCCGCTGCCATACCCCAAAAGCAGTTGGATCAGGAAAAAGAAAACAATATGCGCCTTCAGCATAGAATCTGCTATTTGGAGGAGCAAGTCAAGGAGCTGCAAAGCGCCAAAGAGCAACCAACACACAACACAATGCTGCCCAACAATAGTAAAGAGTCGACGGCTCACGTAACCAGCATCAGCATCTCTTCTCCGCCCTCGACACCACCCGAAAAGCCAATGATCTTTCAGCGCGGAAATTACATAACCACGCTGGTGGGCGGAAAGCCGATCGAACTGTTGGGTGACAGCAGCAACAACAACAACACGCTGCATAAGCTTTCGAAAAGTAGCTCAGCGGCTCACATAACAAAAACACTCATTAAAGAGAGTCGTACGCCGCATGAGAGTAACGAACACCATCACCGCACACTGCACTCCTATATGCCTTCAAAGTCTTTGTCCGCCTCAAAAATCTCGATCAACAGCGATTCAGCTTACATACAGCCCACTTATAAACGCGAGAAGGAGCGTCAACGTGATCGAGATCGCGAACGTGAACGTTACGAAAAAACTGCCACTAAGACGAGTGCGTTGCAGCATCGCGCTCAAATGCAGGCGCGCAGTGTGGAACATCTGAATCACTATAACGGCTGGTAGGTTCCAAACGCAATGTTTACTGGCAAAAAATAATCGATTAACCACTTTCTGTTTCTTGCAGCCTAGAGCGTCGTCGTGAAATACCGCGCTCCACTGAAATTCACTCGCATACGCTGCGTTGTTCCTCCAAAACGCATGCGGATATGCGCAGCGTTAAAAGTCTCGACTTCGATAGCGAGAATGAGACGAAACCCAATGCCGACTGCCAATCCGAGGTGGGACGCTCTGTGCGTCCCACACCGCCAAAGAAACCGCTACGTCTCTCGCTGCAACGCGCTCAAAGCCTGCAGACAGTTGAGCTGAATCCAGCGGCTGATCATGATCGCAAACGACCTATAAAACGTGCTCACATAACGGAACGTAACGCCCTGGGCGGCGAGGGCATTCTAATTGAGAACTGCAGCCCCCTACAAACGTCGTCGCTGGGCCGACCGAAACCGAATATATGAAAATTACTGAATGTTCTCTTTAAACGCACCGAAGAGAAATGCAACTAGTTTTAAGAGCGCGAATGTATTACGTAATAACATATAATAAATCATATTATGGAACTATTTATTTATTATTAACTGTAAAATGTATGTATTCAAGTCGGTTATGTGCAAAATTTTATATATTAGTCAGTTTTCTGGAAAACATAATATATTTGAAGACATGATTGGATAAAGGTGATATGTCGCATTTTCGGATTTTCGCTGTTCTATGCATGGATGAATCCTACCTACAAACAATAAACCACAAAACAACCATGTTTGTGGCTATTTTAGAAAATAACTTCTTCACAAAGTTTGATTTAGTATAGATTTCAGACCAAATGCGAAACTTTGAACTCAATCATCACCTTCATCCACTCATTTCTTCACATATGAAAGATAAGTTTTAATTTCCATGTAAATTTATTATATCTTGTATTGTATGAAGGTTAAATATTGTAGGTACTCATTAATTTAGCACAAATTTATTTATTGTAAATACACAATTGATTAATTTAAAAATATATATTTACAATTTACGCCTCTTTTCTTTTTCTGTCTATCGGTCTTCTGAATTCTGAAAAAACTACCCAGCTTGTAGTATTTTATCGGTGATGACATTGTAATGCAGTACTGTAAGCGGGTTGTGAAAAAATCCTGTTTGCGTTGTTAAGATCTATAGCTTCTTTTTATTATTAAGACAACAGTTTGACTTTATAAGTCATCTGTGTAGCTACATCTTTTTTTAACCGACTTCAAAATGGGGGAGGTTCTCAAGTTGGTTGGTTTTTTTTTTTTTAATGTATGTACATCGATAACTCCTAAAGTACTTGCCCGATTGCCACAACAGATAGAGATATCAGACGCGGAGGTGCCCGTCTAAAAAAGTGAGCGGCATTCGACACAGGGGCGTGGCAGTTTCAGAAACACTTTGTATATCGAATAATATTAACACTAGAGTACTAAAATTTAGTACAGGGTTGGCACAATTATTAAAAGTTATGTTCAAAAAAGTGGGCGTTATTCGATAAAGGGCGTGGCAATATTAGAAAAACGCTGTAACTCGAATAATATGACACTAGGGTGCTGAAATTTGGTACAAGGGTAGGCAAAGTTATAATAATTTACTGTGAAGAAAGTGGGCGTTGTTGGACAAAAGGGCGTGGCAATATAAAAAAGACTGTATCTCAGTTAATATTGACACTAGGGTACTGGGAATTGGTACAGGGTTAGGAACAATTATTAAAAATTATGGTAAAAAATGTGGGCATAATTCGATAAAGGGCGTGGCAATATAATAAAAATGCTGTAACTCGAATAATATTGACACTAGGGTACTGAAATTAGGTACAGGGGTAGGCATAATTATGAAAATTTACTGTGAAGAAAGTGGGCGTTGTTAGACAAAAGGGCGTGGCAATATAAGAAAAATACTGTATCTCAGTTAGTATTGATACTAGAGTACTGGAAATTGGTACAGGGGTTGGAACAATTATAACAAACTACGGTAAAAAAGTGGACGTTGTTCGACAAAGGCGTGGCAATATTATAAAAACGCCATAACTCGAATTATATTGACACTAGGATACTGAAATTAGGTTCAGGGGTAGGCATAGTTATGAATATTTACGGTCAATGAAGTGGGCGTAACTGGACAAAAGGGCGTGGCAATATAAGAAAAATACTGCTTCTCAGTTAATGTTGACACTAGGATACGAAAATTCGTTACAAGAATGGGAAAATTGTTATCATAATCTTTAAAAAGGAAGAAATAAAAACTTTTTAACAAAAAAAAAACCAACTTCAAAACCAATACAAAGTAAAAAATAATTTTAAATTACTTTTCACATTAATTCTTGGTCAAATTTGTTAATTTATTTATACATATTATTAAATTGGAAATCTTATTACTATAAATTTTTTCAATTTTCTATTATTATCATAAATATATTAATTTCTTCATTAATATAAAACCTTTAAGTTCGGCGCTTATATAATCAGACTTTTATAAAATAAATATAAAGGTTTTATATTCATGAAGAAATTAATATATATATGATAATAATAGAAAATAGAAAAATTTATAGTAATAAAGTTTCCAATTTAATAATATGTATAAATAAATTAACAAATTTGACCAAGAATTAATGTGAAAATTAATTTAAAATTATTTTTTACTTTGTATTGGTTTTGAAGTAGGTTTTTTTTTTTTGTTAAAAAGTTTTTATTTACTTTGTAGTGGTTTTGAAGTTGGTTGTTTTTTTTTTTGTTAAAAAGTTTTTATTTAATAGGAAGTTTTGCAGTATAGTGTTTTTGTAAATATTATTAATCTTTATGTTTGAACCAGAATAAAGTTTTATGTTAAAAATAACTAAAGTTTTTTCATAATTAATTCTGAAATGGTTTATTACATCGTCCATGTATCCATTTTCCACTGAGAAGCAACAAGTGCCCCATTTCACTAAATCATGCCCGTAGCCAGAATTTTATTTGGTGGGAACTACGGGCCAATACGATATTAAAGTTAATGATTTTTCCTAACATTTTATTTACACCTTAAATTAATCTAGAATGTGGCTTAATTTTTTTTAAATTACAATAAAAGTCACTACAAATTAATGCAGTTATATGGAAGAAAGTATTGTTTCTCGTGTCTTTCTCATCGTTGGGGTGCTTCTTCGTTATACAGAATAATGTAGTAAGTACCTACATTTAATGTTGTTTATCGTTCATGTTTATCGTACACTATTGTTCATATTCAAATTTTCAATTTCGTTTTACACGATTTTCTGGTATATTTCGTGTAAAATGGAGGACAAGCGTATTTCACATGAGTTTTGTCCCATGTCTTCAGAAAAATTATTTGTTTTCTTAGCAATTAGAAAATAACTTCTATACAACGAAACTCTATTAGGAATTTATTTCTATAGCGATCCCAGATGAAAAAAAACAGGCCTGCCGATGGAAAGAATGTGGCAGGTTATAATTTTAATGCTATGTTCAGAAGTCTATTTTTTAAATTTTAAAAACTTCCTCTTTACTTCTAAGTGATTAGCAACAATATCATGTTAGCTAATGCAAAATTTCGGCTAGTTTTAAGAGACAACAACTTCAATATTTTCATGATTGTTGCAATTCGCAGACACTTTGTGTTTTGCACTTTTGATAGCAACCAAAGAACTGAACAAGCCTCCTTGAAGTTCAAGCCTTTTCAAGTACTTGAATTCAAGTATGTATCCAAATTTGAAAAAGCAAGCTTTAGCCAGCTAGCAAAAATACCAAACAGATACAAGTCATATCAAGCGCGTCGGAAGCGAATTTCATCTGGGGGGGCAGTACAAATGGGGGGCCAGTACAAATGGTGGTGCAAAAAAAGTTCACCAAAATTTCTTCACATGAAACATGAAGAAGAGAGAAAGAAGAGGAAAATATATGATACAAAAATATTATCGTTGTAAAAAAACTGATATTTTGAATAACTTTTCCTTTTAAATTGTTTATCTAGCTAAAAAAGTGGGGGGCAACTGCCCACCTTTCCCCCCCGCTTCCGACGCCAATGAGTCATATTCATGCTTGCTCGTTGGATTGGCTTGTTTAGACTTACTTTGTGGGGCAGAAGCTTGAAACGCTCGGCAAAAGCTTGTAAGCTTGCAAGTATCCAATTAATTGAATTTAAAGCAAGTTTCCAAAAAATTCAATGAGCTTGTGTAGGAAAAGCTTAGGCGTAATATGGGTTTTAAGGGTTCTGTGGACTCCGTGGTTGGCAGTTTTAGGGGGAAGATGATTTCGGATCTGATGTCAGAATTTAAAATTCAAGATGGCGGATAGAGTTGCCACCTAGATTTTTGGGTATTTTTGTAAATTCTTTTAATTTTGAAATTCTGACAACGGATTTGATATCGAATATAACGTCACAGTTTTAAAATTCAAGATGGAGGTAAGGGTTGCCACCTAAATTTCTAACACAGTGTTGCCACCTAATGGTATATATTTTTAAGAGTTTTAAACATCATTTAACAGTGTTAGGGAGTAACTGATTTCGAATATGAAGTCAGAATTTTAAAATTCAAGATGGTGGATAGGGTTGCCACTTTAATATTTTGTATTTTTATGAATTCGGGCTGGCAAAAAAAAGGTATAGATAAAATGGGTCGCTGAATCCGAAAACGTTGTCAGAATTTCAAAATTATAAAATTTTATAATAATAGGGCTTATACCTAGTAATATGTATTTTCAAAAGTAAAAGCAACCCTATTTCAAAATGTTATAATTTTGAAATTTGGACCGTTGATTCGGATTCAGGAACCCAATTTTAGTGTACCGTGTTTTTTGTCTGCCCCGAATTCATAAAAATACAAAAAATTAAGGTGACAACCCTATCCACCATCTTGAATTTTAAGATTCTGACTTTAAATTCGAAATCAGCGACCTCTTAACACTGATAAATGACGTTTAAAACTTTTAAAAAGACATATTATTAGGTGGCAGCCCTATTATTTCAAACTTTTATTACTTTGAAATTGTGACAACGGATTCGGATTCAGCGACCCATTTTTGGTATACCATTTTTTTTGCCAGCCCCGAATTCATAAAAATGCAAAAAGTTAAGGTGGCAGCCCTATCCACCATCTTAAATTTAAAAATTCTGACTTTAGATTCGAAATCAGTGACTCTCTAACACTGTTAAATGGTGTTTAAAACTCTTAAAAATACATATTACTAGGTGGCAATACTGTGTTCAAAATTTAAGTGGCAGCCCTAACCTCCATCTTAAATCTTAAAACTGTGACATTATATTTGAAATCAAATCCGTTGTCATAATTTCAAAATTAAAAGAATTTGCAAAAAATACCCAAAAATCTAGGTGGCAACTCTATCCGCCATCTTGAATTTTAAATTCTTACATCAGATCCGAAATCATCTACCCCTAAAACTACCAACCACGGAGCCCACAGAACCCTTAAAAGTCATAATACGCTTAAGCTTTTCCTAAACGAGCTCATTGATTTTTTTGGATACTTGCTTTATTGGATACTTGCCTTCAATTTCAAGCTTCTTCCCTTCAATTTCAAGCTTTTCAAGCTTTTTGTCGAAGGTATCAAGCTTTCCTTTACTTGAAACTTCGTGCCGTTCGCTTGTAAGCTAGCATACTTGCAAGTCGCAAGCTGTAGTGGGCTCATTTATATTCAACTACAAGCTATACTTGATTCAAAATTATCAAGCTCAAGCTAGCTTGAACTTGTATTTTAAGCAAGTACTTGAAATAGACTTCAAGTAGGCTTGTGCAGTTCTCTGATAGCAACAATGTTATTCTTTATATTATTTCATCAATATCACAACTGTGCGAATAGATCAGTTGGCTAGGGCTTTAGTTTTTATTCATGTATTTTGGAATTTTCAGTGGTTAGTTCAAATCCCATCTGAGACATAATTTTTTCTTAATCGCTTTTAGTTTTGTTTTAGTTTTTAATTAAATTTGTTGTTTTTTAGTGCTTTCGTTGTTTTTTTTGCATTAATTGCTTATAATAATAAAGTGAACGCGTTAATTATCTTACTCTTTGCTCAAACGTTTATTCTTAATGAAGCAAATTAAGCAAAATGGAAATTCAGCAGACATGCTCGCCTCCATACCCGCTTATATCGTTTTTCTATAGGCATGCCCTAGGACGGCATGTCTGTCAAATGAACTGTCGTAGCAGCAATGCAGCATACATCTCATGGTATGAGTGCAGCATTAATGCCGAGAAATGCATGCCGAATTGCTGCTAGGGCAGTTCATTTGGCAGCCATGTATACCTTCTTCATTCATACCATAAGATGCATGCTGCATTGCTGCTACGGGTGTTCATTTGGCAGAAATACCGGTCTAGGACATGCCGATACAACAAATATATAAGCGGGTATGGAGGCGAGCATGTCTCCTGTCCTGCCGAGACATGTTGCCGGCAGACATACAGCAGGGCTACTTTTCCAACTGGGATGCTTCGTTCTACTCGAAGTATGTTTTCGTCTAGTGTTTTCGTTTTGAAGCGAAACATTTTTCAGCTGTAAGCAGCGTTGCCAGACGTTTTTTTAAAAAACTGTAACTTAAAAAAAACTGTATTTTCAACAAAAAAACTGTAACCTTAAAAAAAGCAAGTTTAATTTTATTGGTATTTATTTATTTATTAAAATGAAAATAATAAAAAACAATCCATTAACAAAAATATAAACTTTAACATAACCGGTTAAACAAAAACTTTATATAGCGTTTGCACTTTTGAAGTTGTCATCCATAACATTTCTTAGTATTTTTCTGTGACATGCTGCATCATTTTGACAATTAAAAGGGTTTATTTATTAATTTATTTATTAAAATGAAAATAATAAAAAACAATTCATTAACAAAAACATAAACTATAACATAACCGGTTAAACAAAAACTTTATATAGCGTTTGCACTTTTGAAGTTGTCATCCATGACATTTCTTAGTAATTTTCTGTGACATGCTGCATCATTTTGACAGTTGAAAGGGTTTATTTATTTATTTATTTATTAAATGAAAATAATAAAAAACAATTCATTAACAAAGACATAAACTATAACATAACCGGTTGAACAAAAACTTTATATAGCATTTGTACTTTTGAAGTTGTCATTCCATGACATTTCTTAGTATTTTTCTGTGACATGCTGCATTATTTTGACAATTGAAAGGGTTTCATAAAAAAAATTTCAAATAAAATGCCAAAATAAGGCAGCCTATTTTTTTAATGATATTGCGAATGAGAACACCTTATTATAATTACACCATTCTTTTGAATATATTACATTTTGTTTTTGAATTTTGATTTCATTAATTTTCGTAAAATGACTTGTCAATTTTTTTGTACATTTGGTTTGATTTATCAAATTGAATATAATTTGATGCATTTTTTTTTAAGAAATCTTTTGTTCTAGGAATACAACAAAGTGCGGAAATTTCTGACGTATTTCCAAGTATTGTTTTATTAATATCAATTATGGAAAATATTCTTTCTACATTTGCTGTGACTTTTGGAATGCATAGAGCAGAAGAGCCCATTCTTCTTAAAAAAGGAAATGCCTCACTGCCATCGCTTTTTTTATTTTTAATATAAATTCTCAAAAAACTTCAATAGTACTATCAGGATTTAAATTTAAATTGCTAAAATCATTCGACGTAATTTTCGCCATTCATCATAAGCTTCGAGCATTCATCATAATTCAACAATGCTTACAACATTTGTCAAATGACGACTCAGTTGCGATATATATGGTTGATAATTATATAAAACTTTAGTTTGAGACAGAAGTTCCACATCTTTTAAAAATGCATTAAGCATTCAAATTTTATTAACTGTTTATTACGGCGCTCAACACAAAATTTTATGCAATGTTCTCTAAAGTCGATTTTCTCCGATTGTGGTAATTTCTGAGTTGAATATTTTAATTTTTTTTTGCAAATCTGAAATTTTAAAAATCTGTAATTTGCACTACGAGTCATTTTAAAAAACTGTAAGTCTGTTTTTAAAAAAACTGTAATTCACAGTTGTAACTGTGAATATGGCAACGCTGTCTGTAAATCAAACTCTTAGGGCGCGCTTATAGTGCCGACTAAGGTTGCAAACAGAGAGATCGCCGAAGCGGACAGGCAGGCAGACAGGCGCAGACAAACTATGTGAACAAGAGAGACAAAAGTTATTTCTATCTCGTTTCTTTGCATGTTACTGCCTGCGTCTGTTTGCCTGCCTGTCTGAATCGGCGTTCACTCTGGGCACAACCTTACGACCGAACCGAGCCAAGCGGAAACTCAAAAAAGCATTTCATAAATAGCATTTCAAAAGTTACTCATAATAACGAAAATTTTTACTGATAAAAAAGTACAAAATATTTAAAGAAATTCCCCAAATATAGAAAATGATAACTGCAATTAAAAAAACTAAATTCCATTACGATTTTGCTAGCAGTTGCCTGTGTTTACTAATGACATTAAAAAAGTCACGGCCAAATGTCAATTTTTATCATTTCAACTACATGAGCTGAAAAGTTTTCGGCCTGACAATGAAAAAACTATTTTTTTTTAGTGAAAGAACTGTTTTATTTTTCGACAAAATCTTTATTTAGAGCAACGTAGTTATTGTAACGGTTTCCCTTAACATGGGTATTTTTTCCAACTCGGCCTCTTAAGTGGAGTAAGATCTTAAAGCTAGCGAACCATGTTTTCAATCTCGGAAACAGGAAATGTTCGTTGGGACCAGGTCTGGGGAATACGGAGGCTGGAGATGCAATTCGTACCGCAATTCTTTCCATTAAGCGGTCGAATTGTATTTATTCTTCTTTATTTGCAGACGTTTGGCCTTGAATTCAGAGTCCAATCGACCCAATAATGCACAATCGATGGTAGTCGATGCATATTATACCACTTGCATTCCAAAAATTACTGGCTAAGACTTTGTCGGCCGGTTGTTGTGTGTTTGAGCGATTTGAGCGGCTTTTACCAGCCATGGCTTAGTTAAAACAGTATTATTCCCACCTGGAAACAGCGCACAAATTGGCAATTTTAGCCCTTGAAAGGACCGTGCTATTACACGGAGTTACAAAAAATCGCATGTAATTTAAAAGTGATAGCACACATTGTACTTCTGGTCGAGTATAATATGACACCATACTTCAAATTACTAATACACGCCCAAAATTTAATTTTACCGATAAAAAACCGATTTTTAGATACTTGATGCATTAAACAACCAATAACTCATCAATTTTTTAGATCTTCAATTTTTGAAAAGGATTTGAAAAGATAAAAATAAAGCTCTTAAAATATGTATATATCTTTAGAACATTAAGAAGAATTTTTTGAGAAATAAGCGGCCAAACCGAAAATTTTTACCTTTTTTTAAAATTTTTTCAACTTTGAGAATTATTTATTGCCAAAGTTTTGTTAAAAGCCACTACAATCGTTATAATTGTTTGAAAAAACACTTTACTAATAATGCAATAAATGTTCATTTATGAAAATTGGATGGGAAGAAATTACAAAGTTATTCGCACGAGGAATTGACAAATGTAAAGGAATGATATCGCTTATTAGTCGAATATCATTCTTCGGGGCAACAGGTGGCAATGGGCATTTAAGCCAATAACGCATATAAGCTTTGACGATAGGCAAATTTTTGTTTTAAAGTCATTGAAACAATCAGAGAACAAAGTAAAATAAATTGAATAAAAAATTTATGCTTTCCCAAAAGTTTGCTAAAAATCGGTTTTCTATTATTATCCAAATTTGATAGTTTTTAAATTTTTCCTAAACTTAATACAATTGCTAACCATTCTGTAGCATTTCAATTTGAGAAAGTTGCAGCGATCAAAGCTAGGGTAAAGCTTCTAATTCAAACTCGAAAGAAAAAATTAGGAAATTCTAAATAAAGTAGGCCAATTTTGGATCAAATTGGATCAAATCTTATTTAAAAAGCTGAAAACTTGGGGGTTCAATTATAATAAATGCGATTTCATTTAATGACATTTAATGACCTCGCATTATTTATTTTGCTTTTGTATAAAATTATTTATATGTATTACATGACAAAAATTAAATTTAATTTGAAAATGTTTTGGGCACACGAGAAAGATTTTTACTAGTGTGCGTATAATGTTACCACAACTAGTACCAAAAATGTCAGACAATACAATTATATATAGTTTAAATTTTCTTTATGCTCATTTTTGTAAAAACTCCTTTAAGCCTTTGCTGCCCCCTAGAACAAATCCTGCCGACACCCATGCTCAGTTGTATATTTGTCAAATTATAGGTATATTCCTTTTCAATCGAAAAATTGAGTTAACTTGAAAGAAGAGCATTGAGAAGTTTTACTTGTTTATGTGAAAATTTTTTGTGAAACAAAAGAAGTGCCGATTACGTTGACGTTGTAAACGAATTCTTGAATGCCTACGGAGAAATGAAATGCAGAATGTCCATCAGAAATAATTTTCAGCATTCTCATTTGTACTTTTTCCCAGAGAATCTTGGTAAGTACTTGAGCGATGAACAGGGTGAACGCTTTCATCAAGAGATGCTATCACTTGAAAATCGTTTTCAAGCTAAAAACCAAATCAGAATGTAACCAGATTACTGCTGGTCGCTTTAACGTGAAACTGCCGATGTTTCTTACAGTAATAATTTCTTTTGTAAGCTACCCTTAGATCAAAGTCGAAGAAACTTTTTACGATGAAACAAAAAACGGAAAAACTCTAAAATATTGCTTTATTCATGTAAAGATTAGTTTAAAGTAAAAGTAAAAATGTTAAGAGGTGCTTAAAAGGCTTTTTCCGAATAGGAAAATAAAAGAAAATGTAATTTGTATTTAAAAAATTAACTAATTTTAAAATAAATCATAAAAATATATTTAATGGAACTGTCAAAGTGATACATGGACGCTCACAAGACTCATTGAGCAATGAAGGCGTAATTTCTTATTCATAAAAAAATTTTAATAACTCAGTAAATGTTCATCAGATTTCCATAAATAAACATTCATTTTATTCTTAAAAAAATATTTTTTCATAAAATTCTAAAGTTTGTTGTAGCTGTTTAGATAACTTTGGCAGTAAATAATCCTCAAAATTGAAAAAATTGTAAAAAAGGTGAACATTTTAGATTTGGCCACTTAAAACTCAAAAAGTTTTTCTTAAAGTTCTAAAGAGATGTACACATTTTGAAAGCTTTATTTTTTATCTTTCCAAAATTGCTTTAAAATCAAAAATTGGTTAAAAAAATTGCTGAGTTAATGATTGCTTAATGCATCACGTACCTAAAAATCGGTTTTCTAACGGTAAAATTTAATTTTGGGGGTGTATTAACAATTTCAAGTATGGTGCCATGTTTTACTCGACACAGATCTACAACTTGTGCTATGTCATTTAAAAAGTACATTTTTACTGTAGCATCGTGTTATTGATCAATTATGTTGTGAGTGTTATTAAATATTTTTATCATAACACAATATTAATTTTTTTCCATTGTAAACAAAAAACACTGAGGCAGCGTCACTTCGACCGCAATAAATTGGGAACACATTAAAAAAATTTCATGACATTTTGACAGTAATATCGTTAACCCTGGAAGGACATGCTTCGTCGAATCGACGACGCATGGTCACATTTTATCGTTTTTCTTTATTGTGTTTGTTTGTCTTGTTCTCATTTGTCATATAGCGTAAATCGTAGTCTAGATGCTGGTGTGCGCAAACGTACAGCCAAATAAATAGTGTGTAGGTATGATTTTTAAGAATTGGCGTTGTCGAAACGACGAAGTATATCTTTTGTGTGACTTTTGCGTTTTTTATGTTATTCTTTTTATATGAAAATTTGTCATATTTTCTGTAATAATATCAGATTTGTACAGTTAAAATAGAAAATGTGCAGCAAAAAATTTATAAAAGTTTAGGAAATAGAAAAATTGCTGTCGATTTGTGACGACAGCAACGAATTCGACGATGAATTGGATTGCAACAACGATAGATTAGGTACACAGGACTCTCAAAATAATCTGGATAACGACTTGGACGGTGAGCCCTACTCCCCTCCAATGAGGAGACTGGTCAAGAGGACCCTTTCAATAAAATCTTTGAACAATAAAGCTCTTCAGAGGATTTAAGTGTCTTGGACGAAGACGATGTACTGCTTGCTTAAGGAGGCGTCGATGCATTTGATTACATGTGTAGCGTTATGTGCTGTTCACTAACAGATAGCCAATATGTCAATTCTATGGTTTTCTGAATATGGCTTTCATTAATGCTTTATTATCTATACGAACAACATGTTCTAAGCAAATCAAAAGACCTTCAATCGTTCCGGCTTAATGAAAATTAACACTTTTCACTTATTAAAGTTTAATTATATAATAGGATACGAATTCCAACTTTGCCGACAAAGGTGCGAAACAGCATCAATAGTCTCTCAAATTCTGAGAAGAAGAGAAAAATGTGTGCTCTTTGTCCCCCCTCCAACCGTCGCATGAACAAATTATTGTGCTTAAAATGCCATATGAGCTTGTGTAGGGAGCATAAAATAGAGCTTTGTGTCTTTGGCCTTTGGCCTTGTGTCTTAACCCTATAAAAATATGGTCTTATGAAAATTTAGTACATTATTTCTTAAATAAAAAGAAATTCCATATTAAATATGACCCTTTAATTATATTTATTTTGTTTTATTTTAAATGTACCTTTTGCAAAATAATCCAAATTAACACAATCTGTGAAAAATTATTATTTTTATTAAAAAATATTATATATTAAATAAACTGTTGTTTTATATATTCTACAAAAGCTTAATAACCAAAAACAAGTGATTTTGAAACATTATGACATAAAGGTAGTCCGTAGGACAATTTTGAAAAATGGCTTAGTCGATTCAACGAAGCATGACTTTTATGTATAAAAAATAAGCATGTCCTTCCAGGGTTAAGGTTGATACTCTATGCAAAGAATATGCATGATTAGTTTGTGGCGCCATCTTTGTGTCAGGTCAAAGAGTAAATAGCCCATGAGTAAATAGATGAATAACTTAACATATGGGCATTTCCAAACTGCATAAAAAATAATGAAAAAGTCTAATTTTTAAAAAAGTTTTTTTTATATTTGCGTAGTAATTCTGTATAGCTATTTTAAGTCAAAACAATTACAACAATCGACCCTAAGGATTTAAAGAAATTAGAAAATATATGTGCTGGCATTACGTCACGGGGAACAGAATTGATTTTGACTTGGATTAAAAAATTTGCAAAACTCTCTGAATTCGGCAAGATTTTTTGAGTACAACTTTATTTAGAAAGATTTGAAATAACATAAGTTTCTTTTCCAAGTCATCAAATTTATAAATCTTCTCTTGATTTTTTTTTTTTACTATCCTTTTTGATTTGGCGTAACGTTACTAAAATTTCCATTTTAGTTCAATTTGGTAATTAAGTAATAAGGTAATTAAGTAATTATGTAATTTAGTTTTAAAAAAAAATTTATTATATTTTTCTTTCCTTTTTTTAACAATTTTTTTATTGTATTTAGCCAATACCTTCGATTTTTTGATAAATCAAAAAATTTACGAAACATTTACAATTTACGAAAAGAACAACTGCATTTGTGATCATCATTGTAAATTAATTTATGTATAAATGGCTTAAATTAATAAAATTAAAATGTTTCTCATAGATAATAACTGCTAAATATAAATAAAATAACTGATAAATAAAAATTTTCTCAAAGGAACGGCAAAAAAAACGACACGTAGAGGGCACTACCGTTGCAGTCAAAATTAAATTCAAACAAGTAATCATGATACAATAACTATTAGGTGTCATGAGAACGTGTGTCGTTCAAAACTGTTGTGAACTGTTATGGTAGCGATACCTTAGTGAACGATGTTTTTCTCTGAATGTGTTTTACTCTAAACGTCAGAAAAATTGTAAATTATTTAATTTAATTATAATATTATGCAATTATATAAATAATTTTAGTGCAATTGTTGGCTCCGCCGAATGCGTTCAATGTGTGTGACACACGCGGTTGGTTTTGTTTTCTTTTGTTTAACATTCGATGGTCGCAGCTCGTGAGAAAATAGGTAGCTGTCATGGCTACTTAATAGTCATTGTATCAAACAAACTAATAATTAAAAAAATGAAATGTCAGCTCATAAAACTATACAGGTGCGGCACCTGTGTTTAAAATTTTTTAAAGGCTATATCACAATTTTATATGAATACCAAAAAAAATCCAATTTGTTATAGGATTATTATTTTTGCTTTTGCTTTGCATGTAAAAAAAATAATCTGGATTACTTTGAAGCGAATGGAACGCAGCTAATATCATAAAATAACAAGTTTTTTTTCGAATTTAACCACCCTGTTTTTCGAAGTTAGAGTTTTTCAAAACAAATTATTTTTTTTCTTAATTATTATTTAAACACTTTTTAATTAAATTACGTAAAAAAGTTGTAAAAAAATTGCAGGTTTGCAGATATGTTTTAAAAATATGAATTTAAGAAATATGTGTCAACTATTGGACCCTGTATCACAGAAGAAGCAAATTCTAAAAATCTAAATTTTTTAATATTAAATTTAAAATTTTTACAAAAGTTTAAGGAATATTTTCAAACCTTAGGCTTAGCTTAGTAAAGTTAATTTTTATTGTTGCTAAAAGAACAGTGAAACTTTTCTCTTTGAAACTTTTTCTCTTTAAATGAAGCCAATACCTATATTAGAAGTAAAGATATGAGATAAATCGTATACGCCTAAAACATGCTTTTTGGGGCGACCATGAAGCGTTTCGCGTGGCATTAAGGGCTAGCGGTAAAATAAAAAAAATTAAAAAAGTTTTTTGTTGTGTTCAATTACGGGGCATTCACATATATTTTTGCAAATTTTTTTCTAGATGGTGAGGCGCCCACCCTTGGCGAAATCTGATGGAATGAGCCTTTTAATAAGTTTTAAATTTTTTGATCTTGGCGGACTTTTCCGTGGAAAGGGTCATATTCACTTTAAAACTAACAGTCGTAAAATGATTATTTTTTTCACTAAATTGTTAAATTAATAACTGATTCACTAAATTTTTCAAAATCTAATGATATATTGCTTTATAGTTTTTTTTTAATTATTAAATTATTTCATATGAAAAACATAGATTTTATACTTTGTATGATTTTTTTATTGTGTTCAAAATGTTAGAAGCAGGCACTTTGAGGTTTTTTGAAAAAAATAAACTTATAAACGGCTATACATTTTTAATTGCAATTTAACCAAATTGTAAAGACTATGCCATAGTAATCCGTGATGTCGCTTTTTTATATTTTGCACTTTTGGATTTTTGGGAATTTTTTTTCGTAAAAATACCAAAACTCGAAATTTACAAAATGTTACATTTCTAGTAAAAAATTTCATAACGACCAAGTTATTCAACGTAATCACATAATTTTTATACTTGTATTAAGTGTTGTTTCATAAAAATACTTCAATAACATTTCATTGCAATTTTTCTTATTTGAATTTGTACGATTTTATTATAACAACAAGAAAGGAAATTAAATTTTTTTCGAAAAGAAAAACCTAGCAACACGGGTACTTTTTATCCGATTTTTATGTTTGATAGCTAATTTTAAAGAAAAATTAAATAGAAAACGAAGTGTATACCAGTTTTTTATTAATTATTTGATTAAATACATAAATTAATAGGCGAAACAGTTTGGTATCATTTTCTCCTGTGTTTCTCAAACGATTTTGGTGCATAGAATATTTTTTGTTATCTTTGACCTGAAATTTGAGCATTTCATTAATATTTCTTAAATAAATCAAAAATAAATTTAAATTAAATCTAAACTATTAGATATGAAAGAACATGGCTTTGGGGACATTTTGGGACATCTGAATGTACATTTCAAGAGTATTTTGTAAGAATTTCAAGTAAATCGTGCTAAAACTACTGAAGATGTAGCATTTCAAATGAGCGGATCTCATGCTCGATTTTTATACATAAATGCCTGACAACGTTAAATTATTATAAAGATTTGTAGCTGTGTGATTCGTTTACCTGAAATTTGGTTTAGGTCCTTTTGCAATCTCCAAATTATGTTCTACTTTTATGTGTATTTGTAGGTATGTAAATCGAAGTTGTATATATTATATATTTAGGGTAGATTGTATATGAACAGGCACAACGAATTACGAATAAGCATAGCGGAGGAACAAGCTGCAAGTACAAGTAAAGAGGCTAGAATGCAACGCAGGCAAGAGCAAAAAAATGCATTGGACATCATGAATGACAGCGTTTTACTGTACGAAGCTAGAATTGATGATTCTGTGTAAGAATAAAAAAATATACCCTTTTATTGATTTTTTGTTTTTGATTTTCGATAAAAATAAATCTTTAAATCAATTTTCTGGAAAACAAAATTTTTGAAGTCGGTGAACACGATGCTGCAAAATCTACTTGACCGATCGTTTTGAAATTTTTTACACTTTTTCTACGCATAAATCAACAGGTAATGCCGAAGCGTTTTTTTTTTCTTTTTTTTTCCTATTTTAAAATAATTTAACCTCAATTTTCAGCGAAAATCGCATTTTTGACGCTACCAAAAAAAAAACATTAAAAAAACTTTTCGGTATTACCTCGGGAAACATATTACCTTTTAAACTAATTATGAATTTTTTCAGATTATCCGCTAAACTCGAATCGTGTTCACCGCAAAACAAGTTTTTTTTGAGGCGCCTCCGGAGAATCGCTGCATCAAATTTAATTATCGATAATTTTTAAATTTATTTTTCCAAATATACTTAAAAAGTCAAGCTATAACATGAATATGAAAAAAATATACCAACATTATCCATGTCTCCAAAAAAATCATGAAAACATACCTCTTTTTTTTTAAAAAGAGTATCATTTCCTTAAGAGGAAATTTTAGACAGTGCAAAAATGTACAAAAAACATTTCAAACATTTTTCGCTATCTCTTACGAATGCCCTACAAGAAGCCTTTTTTATGTGGCATGTGTGAATATATGTATATTGTGAAGTTGAACTATCTTACAAATAGAAATAGAGTCGTATTTTTTCTTTTCCTACGCTCATCTGAGAACGTAAACGAACTCATATCACAGAGTAGGTCGAAAGATCACCGTGAAATGGTCGAATTTCGACCACTGTCGAACTCTTGTATTAAAAAAAACTCTTGTTAAACGCTTCTCCAACTATCCGGCTCTTGAATAAGTTTTAAAGTTCATCAATCAGCACGAAACTGTAGATTTAAGTTTTATATCAAATCGAATATTTTTAGCCAATAGCGTTTACAATTTGGGCTAACATTTTTTCCATACATATGTACACCGCCACCTTAATGTACATATGATATAATTTTTTTCACCTACTGAAAAGTTATATAAAAATAAAACAAAAACGTGATGTAAGCTAAAAACTACAAATTCACGTTCTTGAATATTTCCCAAATAACACGATAGCTAAATGAGTAAATCCATTATGAAGCAAAATGTTATTTCATGCAAATATATATTTTTTTATTCTTAGCTTATTAAAAAATAAATATAAAATATTGACTTAACATATTTTGTGTCACATTTATCTAAAAAGATATTCACACGCGTAGAAATCCTCACTTTTTCTCTGCAACGTTAGATTTTTTTGAATTATTTCGAAATATTTTTTTTTTTTTTTTTGTGACACCTCTTTCTTGGGATTTTGTTGAAGAAAACTCGGCGAAAAATAATCTGAAATAAATTCTGATAAATTATAGATTAAGCTTTTGTTGGAACCAGAACCAAACAATTTTTCTTAAAGAAAAAAACAAAATGTCGGCCTTCTGAAATTTTTCAATTGTTTTTTAAAATTAAATTGTTTATAATCTTTTAAAAAAATAATGCAATTTTTATTCCGGCTTGCACGAAACTACACATTACATATACTAAATCGGACCAGTGGTTTTCAAAAAGTCGTCAACGCTATCTATTTGAGAAAAACGCGATTAGTTATTTTCTTATCGAGCACGCTTGTGCCTTGTGTACCTTTGCTTTTCTCTTTTTTTAGCCTGTTATCGACCTTCCAAACCGGTTTAAGCACTATTAGGTAATCCTTGTATTACTATATAAAAATTCAATTTTTTTTAATTGCACCATTCTACGCCGAGCTACCAAAAGTTTTCCAGCTTTTTTTTCGAATATCTCTAATCCGATTATTGAGGAGTATTTTAAAAAATAAATTCACATACATAGTTAACAGTTGAATTATTCGTTAAATATTTAAACTAAAGCTTTTATCAATAATTACAGCGCAAACAAAAATATCACTCAACTGCACGATAAGCTTAAAACTAAACTTGCGCTCTTTAGCTTAGCTCTTTAGTATACAAACAAAATCACAAGTAGTAGCTCTCTAATTTACTATCATTTGCTACCCAGAAAGTGAAACTGCATTACTTACATACGCCTACTAATCTAACACAAGTACCCAGTAGAAACTTTATTTGATTAGATAAAGAAAACTAACACACGTTCAATTACCAATTACAATTCCCGTAATGGAATTGACGATTTTTTTCCCACTTCCAATCCTTAGGAATTGAGATGTTATCGACAAGATTTTTCAATTGCATTCCCGAGGAATTGAGATGTCCAATTATCAATTCCTAATTCAAAGGAATTGGGAGTGAGGTGGAATTAATTTGAAATCATTACATTTTATCATTACAGCCCAGCTCCGAGTACATTTTTAAGAGATAAAATTTTGTACTTTTGTAAAAATTTTAAAATACTTTTGTAACTTTTTGTCCAATGATTTTAATGGAGAAAGTTTGAAATATTCTAAGCTATATATTAATTTGAAAAGTATTTCAAGGTCTTAAAAAAAATAATGTTTACCTGCAAACGATTTTAATGTCAATTTGACACTATTTTTTAAAAGAAAATCTTATATCTTCTTATTCTTTGTATCCTATATCTTAAATCTTATTTGTGCTCAAATCTACTTGAGATTTTGAATCAGTGTAAAAATCATGCTTAAATTAGTATTTTACCAAAGAAAAAATTCCAAAAGATGTCTTTGTTAAGCTGTAAAAAAAATTTCCCTAAAATGACGTTCAGTGTCAAATTGACACTAAGCTAAGAATATAACGCGAAAATAAAATAAAAACTATAACTGTACATTCTTGCATCCGTATAAATCAAGTGCATGTCTCCACAGAACGCGATGTGGAAACTGCTATTCCCATGTTTGACCAATTCATCTTTTTACCCTATATAAAAAATGTGCCCAAATTTAGTGTAGTTGGTGAATAACAATCAAATATTCATTCTAACATATAATGAATTATTTTAATTTTATTTTTCTAGTGTAGAAAACAAATCTAAAACTTTCCTTTTTTTTAGTTTTTTTAATAAAACTTGGATATGAACCGAAAAAGTTAGGTTTTCAGTGGTATTAAACTTAAATCTTTAGATGTAATGCATAGTGTCACATTGACACTAAACGTCTTTTACGTTACAAAAAATCAAATGCGTTTAAAGGTTATGAGAAAAAACTCTAAATATATCATATAATTAATTACATAGTGCGTGGAGTTTTGCTTCTTCACAAAATAGAAGTAAACTGTGAAATTTTCAGAAAAAATAGTTTCAGACAAAGTTGAAAATATGATTTTAATGGAAAAACGTGCACTTTTTTCAAAAAATACTATAACTTTTTTGAGTTTACGTACAACTGGTACGCACGTCATATTTCGCCTAATTTGTCTTAAAAATGATTTGTCAAATATGAAAATCGGATTTAAACTACTAGAGTTATAATATCTTAATTTCAAAAATCTCGTATTTGTTCTCATTAATTTGTTTATTTCGAAAAATAGAAGCCACTCAACAATACATATTATGATTATTAAATTAGTTTAAAAAATTAGTATAAAATGGTATAAAAATTATCATAACGATAATTATAATGATAATGATAGTTATTATGATAATTAAATAACAAATTAGTTTTGTAATTGTAATTTATCTTATAAAAACCTCCATGTCAAAGTTATTTAACTAAAATTATATTACATGTAAAAATATAATTCAAACCCGAACTGCTTTACAAAATAGGTTATTTTATTTACAAACAAATTTTAGAACAAAAAAATAGCAATGACTTTGCAGCTTTTGAGAATAAATAATTCTCACTATTTGAACAGTTGAAGTTTTGACATGATTTCTGTTATTTTATTAGTATCACGACTAGCAACTCGTGCAATTTTATTAGCAACTCCTTTAAATGAATTCTGCATAAAAAGAGTATTCACTTCACTGCTGAAATTTCTGAAATGCTGAAATTTACGAAAACTTTAGGGCAATTGTTGTTGTTTTGGTTTTCTGAAGTTTGCTTAAATTTAATCACCTATTGAGTTGTTGAAAAATAATCGTCGGAAATTTGCGAAGAAAAGATGTGGTCACTAACCATAAGCAAATCTGTTTAATGAATATGAGCCATTGTGGATATGATAATTTCGATAAGAAGAAGAGCATTCTGTCAAATCCCTCCTAAAACCTTATGCAATGTATGCGAACAAAAACAAAATTATCATTAATTCTATTATTGCCGACTGATATAATTTCGCTTCAATCCTTTTTTTGACATTATTTTTTTATTAAAAGACGGAAAGCACAACAAAATATGAACAAAATTATTTGTTTTGGTAACAAGCGCACCGACGAAACGAAGCAATGTCGATTTAAGCTTGACAGATGCATGTGAAAAAACGAAACATTACAAATGGTTGCACTTCAACTCGTCGGAAATTTCTGATTTCTGAAATTTCAGCATTGAAGTGAATACCCCTAGTATATTTTTAAGTCGAAGCTATTTCATACGAGATTTTTGACTCTCCGAAATTATTTTATAACTCTCATCAACCGACAAAAATATAATTTTTTAAAATTTTGCTTAAACAAAAAACAAACTTTGCTTAAACGGCTCTTGAATGTGCATTTCTAATTGTGTTTTTTTGAAATTCATGTAGTTAAGGTATATATAATACTTTCCTCGACATTCCGATTAAACCTAATTGGGATCAATAAAAAGATCGTTTCGCCTACATATAAAAACTAAATTTGAAAAAGTATGTAGACAACGATCTAATAGCGTTTTCTTTTCTCCAAAAAATGCTGTATTTTGCTGCCCTTTTTAAAATTTCTGCCCTTAAAGGTAGAAAAATTGCAGAATGCTCAAAGAGGGCTGAAAAATGCAGCATTTTTTCGAGAGAATAAAATGCCATACGTCTTTGAAGTTTGATTTTTAAAGGTAAATAAGAAAGTTTTTAAAAAAATTTTCTGTAAAAATGTTTGTAGGAAATTTTTTATTATCTGTTACAAAAATTTTAATATGCATTCGGCCAAAATTTAAATTTACAGTAAAAAATTCACTTTTTTTTCTTAAAGAATCTTTAATAAAATCAGAACCACTCCGATCGGAACCACTTTTCTCAGAGTTGAAGAAAAACCCAAACAGATTGTATGTAATAGCGCACTGTTTTCTAAAACAAATTTCCCCTCACAAAATACAGACTCATTAGATTCTGACCTGACTTACAGAAAGTTGACCTCTTTTAAGTTGAGAAAAGAACAGAAAAATACAAAGTTTTTCATTTCATTTTGGCAGTATTAAATGATATAATGTTATGGAGCAAAGGTATAAAACTACAATGAAAAGAAAAATCTTAATGTGGAAAACTTGGCGAAAAAGACAAGAAGATTGAATTCGAAGAAGAGCTTGAAAAATACCGAAAATCGATGACTCAATACATCTCAAAATTTGTATGAGCCAAGATGTTGTTAAAAAATCACCCCAATCGATGGACCAAGCTCTTCAAAGAATTACTCGACACCCATAAAGCAGAAACCAAAAACAATTCAAGAAACAATGTTGGAAATTTTTTAAGAATAAGAAAAGACAAAGGAAAGGAGACAAAAAGAAAAGATGGAAATGTCAGAAAGACATTCGTACACGCATCCAAAAATTTTAAATTTGCGTCACAATTTCCCTGCAGTCTGATGGAGGTTTAATCATGCCTATTTTCCTAAGTTGATTTGATATTATGCTTAAGAGTCCTTTTGGGATGGTAACTGCCGTCTATACATCCCAAGATCCTGCAATGTTTTGAGACACATTGAAATAAAATTCAGTCTAATAAAAATATACCACACCCTCTCAAAGTCCTTTGCAAAAGCTTCTTTTGCGTCATCATTGCTGGAAAATTTAATTTTGCTCTGGACCAATTTCTTCCACTAAGAAATTCAATACACGATTGAAATATTTAAATGAGCAGTAACGGCTCATATTGAAGAAGTTGCTAACCTCTCGAAAACGGCTTTTGTTGCTGAGAAACCTTCAAACAGAACAATTTCTAAAATAAAAACTTTCATATAAAAATATAAAATAAACTATAAAAATGATAATATTCCAGCTACTTGAATGGTGTGCTGGCTTCCTCCTATATAAGTTCTCTCCATACACTACCTGCTAGTGCCATACTTTTTAATTAAATAATAGGCAGTTTCCCGACTGACACGAAAATTCGTTTTTAACTTGGAAGCAAATATAAACTAAGCTCACAAATAATTACACACACACTTTTACCTCCTTTTCTCAATAACGATTTACAACTTCTGCACTGAAAAATTTCACACGCAAATTCATTTTTCTTTCATGGAATATATCAAATCGTCTTCAGATGATGAAGAAGACGATTCGAGTAAGTCAGTTTTAATAAAACTAACCTCTTTAATCAAGAGAATATTTCAAACATCTATCAAATTGTAAATTTTTGCATCTTCCAATTATCACAGCACAAAACATGAAATGTCAACCTTTTTTATATTGTTTTTATGTTGGTATTAATAGAGGGCATAAATCAGAACCGTCCAAATTCACAAGGCAGAAAATTCTGAATTTCTTATACTTTTGCGGTAAACAGTTTCGAGAAAAGAACACGTTTTAGAAAGAAACAGAATAAATGCAGAATTCTTTAAGAGGGCAGAAAAATGCAGAATTTTTTTAGAAAAGAGTGCTTGTATATTAGTTTTTTCTCCTCATAATTGGATAAGACTTTAAGTAGATTCTGAATTGAACAACACTTCAAATATTTTAAAAAAAAAATAAAATGGGTTTCTTTTTACTAGAAAATTGTATTAAAAACTGTTCAAAAAATGGTTTGCCATTTATAAAATTATTTTTGGTTTTCTAATTGTAAATCGTTGCCACTTTCGAAACAATCAGAAAGTCTTCAAACGCATTTCATTTCTTGTAACGTAAAAGACGTTTGGTGGCAATCACAAGTGGATTTGGGCTCAAATAAGAGAGATATAAGATTTTATTTTTAAAAATACTGTCAAATTTATTTATTTTTTATTTATTTATTTATTTATGTCTATGGAAAATTATCCTTACAGACTAAGCAAACTTAAATAATAATCAAAGAACTTAGTTACTATTTAACATAAAAGTAATGGTATTTTTAAAATCATATTTCGGCATAGAGAAATCAAGCATGTTAGTATTATACATACCGTTTAAAACTATAAAAACTCTATTTATTGGCTCATTAATGGCATAGTTAGTTCTATGACAGATAATGTGAAAATAATTACAATTTCTGAGTGATCTTTGAGGAAAATTAAACGATAGTAATTCTAGCAAGTATTCGCGGATTCGCGTATTGCGGAACCATTAATTAAATCGTAAATAAACATAATGTACAAGTCTTCTATCCTCAAGATAGGATAGACCAATGAGCAAACGACGCGTCCTATATGAAGGAAGTGGTTCGGAAAAACTAAATGATCGTAAAGCGAACTTCAAAAACCTTTTTTGAACTTTTTCCAATCTATTAGCATGTACAGAGTAAAATTGGGCTCCATGAAAGAAGCGTATTCAAGACTTGATCAAACCCTGCACTATTACGCCTAAGAAACGCTAAAAGAGAATACGCTCTGGGGATAATACTATTTAAATGAGCCAGGTCACGAATTTTAAATAGTCTAACTAACTTAGAGGTATCAAAAGCATAATCAAATAAAATGTGGGAATGTAATTTATAATAAGATACTACGTAGCATTTACCAAGATTTAGTGATAATTTGTTCAATTAGAACCACGAAAAAAAAAATTAATTAGATCATACTGAAGACGAGCAGCATCTAAATGAGTTCTGACTTTATGGAACTTCTTAAAATCATCTGCATAGAAATTCAGCAGTATGGAAACATTTCAAGATATCATTTATAAAAATAATGAAAAGTAAGGGACCCAGAATACTACCTTGGGGAACCCCTGACAAAGTTAAGATTGATGATGATCTTGCATTGTCAATTTGGATGTTCACACGTCTGTCAAATGATTGAATCAATCAAAATTTGTTGTTGCTTTCCTATGTTAAAAAAATTAACTCTCTGCGAGAGCGAAAATGAATTTCAAACTCTTCACCGAATCAGTCAAAATTTTGATTGAGCTCCAGACTTGCATCAATCAGTCAAAGGGTTGCATTTTTTTACTTGTCTGTTGCTTAGTAGCAAATTATTTCTAAAAAAGTACTTATTTGGACACAAAAGCAGTTTTTTGAAGAGAAAAAAGGAAGAGTAGACAGACAAGTAGACAAAAAATTAGATAGAAGAGTAGCAAATGCCTGCATCGGTACTTCAATCAAAAAATCATGTGTGAGCAGAAATAAATCAAAAATTTTAGAGTGAGTAAAAGAGAGTAAAAAATCGCGATATACTTCAATCATTTGACAGACGTGTGAACACCTCTATAGACAACGTACGAGACTCTATTAGCTAAGTTTGAACCCAACCAAACGAGAAAATTTGAATGGAAGCCAAACTTTGCAAGCTTGAGCAAAAGAATATCATGCGACAATTTGTCAAAAGCCTTAGAGATATCAGAATAAATTACTACATCAAGTTGATGTCGATCTTCTAAAGTTGTAATGCAATAATTTGTAAAAATACTAAGGTTTGTAGTAGTTGACAAACTCAAGACAAACCCATGTTGATTGGGACTGATTGAGTTTTTTTATGGCAAAGTACATTTTGTCCTTAATGATTTTCTTCAAAAAGCTTTGAGATATTAGTTAACTTTGAGATGGGTCTATAGTTAAGAACATCGTGCTTATTGCCAGCTTTAAAAACAGGGATTATAAGCGAAACTTTCCATTTATCAATGAAAACACCGGAACTGAGGGATTTATTGAAAATCATACAAACGGGGAATGATAAGGAATGTATGTGCATTGTCTCAGCAAAAAAGCACTAATGCCATCTAAGTCACTTTTAATTGAGTTTTTTATGGAAGCAATTGAAACTTTAACATCAGATAGGGTAAATACTAAGTTACCAAAATTTAAGCATGAATCACTATTGACACTACAATCGTTTGAAGGTTAAGAGACTAATCCAAGAGATAAAACATTTCTAAACGTTTTACATTCTCAAATTAAATACAATTTATTAGAAATAACTAACAATGCTCTTAGTCTAATCTAGTCAATATTTTCTACTGGGTCATTGCACACCTGCTCACAGACATACATACAACCGTGCGTATGAGTGATCGGCAGAGCTGCTGCTATTAGTTGATCTGCACACAAAATTGCTGCGTTCAAAAACAGTCTCGTTCCAGCGTTCATTCAGTCAAGTTTGGCAAATATTCTGTTGCAAGGAACAGTGAAGTTTAAATATTAAATATATATATTTTGTTCAAGTAAGTGTTTATCTTAAATTTATACTGCATTTAATACGCATATACACATGTACATATGATACAAAGCACGTAATCATAAACGCTTCGAATTTTAATTATTTGCCACCGCTTCCCTGAGTTAATTAAACAAAATTAAATAATTTAATTGAAACTGTAAGCGTCTGGTAAAAAAATCTGGTTTTAGTGCCACAAATTTTGTAGTGCTTGATTTTGAGGTGCAGTGAAACAAATATTATTTGTTGTATGTGCCTTCTTAAGTTTTTTGTTTAATAACAGGTTTTTGTTTATTGATTTTTTTTAAGCCATTATTTTTATTGCCGCATCTAAATTTCAGAACTCTGCTGTATTTTTTGTTGTTCTACCTTTTGTCGCATATTAAATGCGTTTTGTCGATTTTAAACTTGTTTCGTTAAAATATTGTCACAATAAATTACTTGCCATTGCTGCTATAATTTAAACCAGGTTTTCTGTTGTTTTTAATCTGTACTTAAAATATGCATGTGTGTTATTTTTAAAATTTCAATGTTAATGTATTCAAAAAAAAACCTCTTCAATTTAATAAATAAGTTCAGTTTTAAACTGCCACCGTTAAACAGGGTGTTGAGTATGGGAACCATTTGTTTATCGCCCATTTGTTTATTGCAAGAATATTGTGTTGATTGAATTTTGCTGTTAGATAATTTTTGCCATCATCGAATCTATATATATAATTATTTATATAAATTTTTTCATTATACGTTTTCAGTTTAGATTATAAATGAAATTTAAAACTATTTCATTTATACAAATGGTCAAGTTACACTTGAAAGCTTTTCAAACAAAATATCTTTTATGTTAAACACTGACTCTTTGATTGTAGCTAGCTCAAGTTTATTATTATTTATTTATATATTTGTTTTTTAAAGATAAAGACAAGATATGCCTACGGTATAAAAAATCTTAAATTCTATATGTGAATTTAGTAATGATAACAAATATAATACCCTCTATCAGTTTAATAGTGGGTTTTAAGAATTAAAATAAACAATATAGGTCTGTTCCCACGCTTGAACATTCGTACGAATGCTATTTCCTGTTCCCGTACCCAAAAAAATCGCAAAAGAGACCGAAAATAAGTAATCCAGTGGGCGATTTCCTAGGCCCCGCGATTTTACAATGTATTAGTGACGTACTTTCAATATAAATAAGAAAGCCCAAAAGAAAAGTCGATTAATCGATTTGTTTTCGAGTTATCGATTTTTAAAAATAATTTCCTTTTATAAGATCTTCTAAGAAAAGTGTATAGTATCATTTTAAAGATAATGGCCCATTATCATAAACAAAATAAAAGTCGACTCTAAATTTAGTACAAGCATTTTTGACAGTTTTTTAATACAATATGTTGTCAAAAAGCTTGCACTAAATTTAGAGTCGACTTTTAATTTGTTTATGATAATGGGCCAATAAGATAGGATATAAAAAAAATGAAACAAACTAAATCCGTTCATTATTTTAAATTTTTTAGCTGCTTGTGTGTTTAAGTAAAATTTATTGCTTAGTTAAGACCGCAATTTTCTCAAAAAGTACCGTTATTAGCAGGGCTAGGATTTCGATGACATGCCATCTTTTTTCTGCTGCTTCTAATGCGCACCTAATGCCTCATTTACATGAGTGACATTTACTGACTTTAATAATGACTTGATGACGTATCATAATGACGCTGCTATTTAGACGGCACAAAAAAGTGACTTGCCCAGAGCTATGTCACTACGTTTCATTATATTTCGGCAACTTTCAAATTCATAATGATATGACCAGCAAAGTAGGCGTTTACATGAATGACAAAATTTATAATTCTCAAATACTGACAAAGCAAAGAAGCTAGAATTATTTTACAAATGGAAGACAACAAAATAAAAGCTGTTGCTTATTTAGCGTATTTATTAATTGAAGAGGACTAGGAGGACGAAGAACCTTTTGAGCTTGCGCGACCTGCCAGAAGTTTCCACTAGCTCATCTGTTCCATCTTCTGAAAAATACTGGCTGAGCTCACTTAAAAAAAGAAATGAGATTAAATATTGATTTTGATTATTATATTCTTTAAACTCTTTAAATTTATACTAACCAGTCCATTTTTAAGCAAACAGTTAAATTTCTAGAAACGCACTCTGTCAGTAAAGAATGAACTTTTTCATTTTTTCTTTAAGTTGGTCACTATGAGAGTAGACGGGTTTACACGGGTCATTTAAGTGACAAAACTAATGACATCTGATTTTAATCATTATTTTATTGCTAAAATAATGAAACAAAATAACATCATTTACACGATAATGGCACTTAATGATGTAAAAAATGACAAATATGTCACTCGTGTAATTGAGGCATAACACGCTCAATTACTTCACGTGGGGAAATGCAGGAGTCCGAAGGCCTTCTAGCAGGCCTGCGTTAGGTTTTTATAGGCCTTCCACACTCCTTGCAAACACCGTTTTATTGCTTGTATGAAATGGGAAAATTTGTCAGGCCTTCCGGTCTCCTTGCTCAAAAGAGACCTGCCAGAAGCACTTTTTCGAGAAGTCACGTTAGAAGGAAAAGCGATATAAATATCAACTTGAAATAACACTAACAATTTCAGATTTGAACCATGGTCCTCTTATGCGGCGGTCCGACATCCTACCCACTCGTCTACCGTGATTGTTAAGAATCAATTGCTTATTTTGCATCAATACAAATGAAAGTAAGCTTTCGGGAGCCCGGGTTCGAGACCCAATTCGCACAAAAAATGTTTTGTTTTTTTAAAATATACATTTTTTTACAAACTGTTCTGTGTATTTAAAATTTTTTGGAATTTTTTTCTAAATTTTTTCATATGAAATAATATGAAAAGAATCAGAACCTTCAAAAGGTAGCCTTACAGAAGTACTCATCAATGTAGAGATCATGGAAGCTGTATTGACGCCAATAATAATAGTGGTAGCATGCCTCCTCTTGCGGAGCACTCGCTAAAATGCCCACTGGGTAGCCCTTACACACATCAATCATTACGTCAAATTTTAATTCTGCATCATTTTTCATAGAACACAGACGTGCGATGAGTTAAACGGACGATTGTATCGTGCATATTGCATTTATTAATAACAATAAACAAATCAATATTTGATTATTATTTACTAATCAAATAATTATTAGCTACGCATTAAAAAGCGTGCAAATAAAAGGGAAAGAGCCAATAAACTCATCAAAACCCTATAGGAAGAAACTAACTTGTTTTTAAAAACAACTAATTAAAAAACGAAATTAAAATAAACTAGTTTATGAACTACTTTGAATTATATTAAGGCGGCATACACTTCAATTTTGAATTGTTTTTATTGCAGTACAAGTTTATATATATTTAACCATGCTATTTCATCAAATATTTTTAACTTTAGGCTTTCACTCATATGAATTTATGTATTTTTTTTTTTTTTTTCAAAACAATAAAATAAATGATCTCTTTGATGTATAGAAATTTAAAAATTTTGTGCTTTTAACTTTATCTTCAGTAAGTGGAGTTAACTACTTTTCAATTGATTTATTTTAAAGTAAATAAAAAAATAATTTAATTTTAACTAATTTAACAAGTAGTTGGAAATATATGCGGGTTTCAATTGATTTATTTTAAAGTAATTAAAAAAATAATTCAAATTTAACTAATTTGACAAGTAGTTGAAAATATATTCAGTTTTCAATTGATTTATTTTAAAGTAGTTAAAAAATAATTTAAATTTAACTAATTTAACAAGTAGTTGAAAATATATGCGGCTTTCAATTATTTTTTTTTAAAGTAATTATAAAAATAATTTAAATTCAACTAATTTAGCAAGTAGTTGAAAATATATGCGGTTTTCAATTGATTTATTTCAAAATAGTTAAAAAAAATTAACTAATTTAACAAGTAGTTGAAAACATATGTGGACGAAAGCCAATTGACTTATTTAGCGGACATCATCATACAAAATATGTTAGTTCGTTCTTTGGAAAAAAGTCAGAATTTCAACTAGTTGTGGTTGACAGAAAACTCTTTTTTCAACTTCTTTTAAATTAGTTGATTGTCCAACAGGGAAAATTGTTTGGGCTCTTGAATTTTTTTTCTTTTTTTCCTGCAGACATGTTTATAGCACTGCGAAAACAAACGAACTGACAAAATATTGATCACTCAAGCCATGATAGAATTACCAGGTATTATTATTCGCTGAAAATCAGCTGGGGATAAACTGTCATTTTGGGCATATAGTGTCAAAATGTAGCGAGTAGGTGGAAACAGTGTTGCTTCTTGTATTATTTCAAACCAGTGGTATATTTGTGATTAGTTTTTGTAATATCCAATATTTATTGTGAACGAACCTTTAATAAATTTTTGTATTTTTAAAATCACCTCATTTTTTGTGTAATTTTGTTTGGAAATAAAAATGGAAATCATAATTTTACTGTAGGAAATCATGAAAAAATTTAAGCAAAACACTAATTATAACAATTTTTATTAGATAAACCTACAATGGAGCCAGTAGCTTCTTCTGTGTTAAATAAAAATGCTTTTGGGAATAAACATTGTGCATTTTGTTTTTGTAATTTTACAAAACTTAATACAAATATTAAATTTAAATATTCATCTTGCCCTTGCACTTGATATTAGTCGCGTGATGAACAACAATTTTATTAATTCATTATATCAAAAATTAAGTAAGCTTAAGAGAAACAATATGATTTATATTTCTAATGTCTGACTTTAAAAATCCACATATTGCATTTACTTATATTCTCCATAATAAAATAAATAAGTTACACACATCAACCGCTTGTACAGCATTGCAAAATATCTAAAAATTTAGATTTTGGTCAATCAAGCCATCAACGAGTTGGTGTAACGCATACAAACAAATATTTACTAATACATATACCTGATTGATGTCAAATTATTGACCGTGTTAGGTGCGCATAAGACATTTCCTGGTTGTTTAGAACGTCCATGTATGTTTTCTAAATTCCAAATATGAAAGTTTTTAGGTAATTATTTCGTCATTTTTCATCGTTTATTATCGCTTTTAGTTTTTAGGTCATTTTTACTAGATTTAGGGCATTTTTCAGTAATTTCTAGCGATTTTTAAGTTATGTTATTGTAATTTTTGGACATTTTTAATTTTTAGTTAATTTTTCGGGTTTTTATGTAATATTAAAACATTTTTTTACGTACTACAAATGTAAAAATGCAAATTTTTAAATATATTCCTTTAACAATAGAGTCCCTTTTATCGAAATATTACCTCTCGAAATAGGAATAGCTTTGTTAAAAGACCTATATGAAAAAAAAGCTCAGCGCGTGGTGAAACTAACGAAAGGGAATGCAGCAAGATTAAAGTAGTGTCGGATAAAAACTCAGGATATGCTAGTTTTTATTAACTCTATTTTTATGCTCTTTTGCTGAAATATTAGGAGGTAAACATTTCAATACTATGAAATTAGAAGTGGAACTTACATTCGATGACATATCGTTTTTTAAATATGTTCCTCTCATCATTGCAGAAGTAGAACTAAGTTTTTCTGTGCCACATTTTGCCAGAAAATCGACGTTCTTTCAATTTTTATTTCTCATTAGTACTTAAAAATTTACCTTTTAAATTACTTAAAAATACTGTAACGCTATGTATTAAAATTATAGAAAATACATTTTAAGTTTAGTAATGTTTTGTTCTTTTTTGTGGCGACCGTAGGCTAGTGGGTAGAGTGCGTCGTGGCCCCTAAGCTAAAGAACCGCGGTAGCCCGGGTTCAATTCCAGCTCAGACTTTTCAATTGAATTAATTGTTCTGTTCGGTCGTCACCTCTCTGTAGACAATGGCAAACCTCAGAGAGTAAAAATTGCCATGTAAAAGCTTCTTGAGAACATAAGCCGTTCGGAGTCGGCATAAAACACGTAGTTCTCGATCATTTGTGATCATACATTTAATAACACGCACAACACAATTGATCAATAGAAACTAGATTAAAGTCCTTCCAAAGGCTGAAATGGCCAGTTTATTTTTTTTAATGTTTTGTTCTTAATGCTTTATTTTTTGTGTATTTTTTATGTAATTGTTTGCGTTTTTTAGGTATTTTTTGTCAGTCTTTAGGTCATTTTCGGCAGTTTTTAGGTCATTTTTGTAATTTTTTTAGGAAATTTTTTGCAGTTTTTTAGGTCATCGAAATCCGAGCCCAGACTACTCTTAAACAATTAAAGAAAAACATTGATCAAAAGAGCTCATGAATTTTGGTATTTATTTCCACTTTACAACCAATGTACGCCCCTTGCCCAACACCCATTTTAGTGGCGGACGTAGCTTACTAAGCAGAGTGCGTGGCCCGTAAGCTAAGGAACCGTGGTTGCCCCGGTTCAATTCCAAACTCAGTCGAATTGCTTTTCAATTGAATAAATATTTCTATTCGGCCGCCACCATGCTATTCGATATTGTAAATTTGAATTGTATAGTAGGTGCCACGCCCCCATGTCGAAAGCCCATAAAATATTATCTGTGAAGCGGCACTTGTTAATTGTGATCGAATGCCAACTTTCGAGGCAGTGCGACCTATAACTCAAAAGCTATTCGAAATTGCAAATGTAGGTCGTACTTTAGGTGTTGCGCCCCATTTTTTCCACCAAAGCGTGCTTCCTTGGGCGCTTTTATGTATCAAGCCCAAAATCGTAAAAACCGAACGATCCGTTCTCAAATTGTGAGTGCACACACGGACGGCAGTCTCTCTTATATATATAGGTTCATTCATACACCCTGTAACCAAGAGGACGACCTCAATTTCAGAACAATTTTTTTTAGGAATAAACCAAGAAATCATATCACAAAAATGTAGAATTTCGTCCTGCTAGATTGGTCAAATCCAAAGGTTGGAAAATGTGATATTTTATAAATACTAACATTATCTGATTAACTCACAAAATCTGCATGGGTGACCCTCAGAAAGATGTCAGATGGATAGCAGGAAGTTCAAAAGAAATGTTGGGGGTGAAAAAAGTAATAGTACCAGCTCATACATATAACCTTCTAGTGATTAGCTTGGATGAAATCTGAACTATTTTCTACAATTTTCTTTATTTTTTGTATATGAAACCCCAGAACAGTGGCAGATAGGGGATAGGTATGTTTGAAATAAATGTTGGCGATAAAAAAAAACTATAGAAGTTATTACGTTACTTCTTTTATATACACTGAGAAAAAGCATACAAAAATCAAAGGAAATTTATTACATTTTTAGGGAAATTTTACTTGTTTTAGTTCCAAAGAATCTTTTTTTTTCATTTCAAATGGAAAGTTTATCTGAAAGAAATAATGAAATTATTTTTAAAACAAAATGGAGTAATTTGGAAAAAAAAGAACAAAAAGTTAAATTATAAAAAATGTCTGCAACAAAATTACAATTTTGTCACACCAAAAAGAGAATGCATTTTAAAAACAAAAAGGACTATCGTTCAACCAAGAAATTCTTCTGTCAAATCAAATTTATAATTTTTGTTGGAAATAACGGCAACTAGGACTTTCTTTTATTTATTATTAAATGAAAATTATAATTAATATATTTTTATATATAATCTCTGTATATTTCTGCTAATTTCCTTGTCTTGAAACTTTCAATCGCTCAATCTTTTAATCATTAAACTTCTAGTGATGTAATTAATTAAATCTTTCAACACCTTGAATCGTATGCAAAAATCCACAATATTAAATAAATTATGGTTATTAGCTTTTTCTTTGCATTTAAAATACACCAAGTACAGTACGAAAATAGCAATTAAAACAAAAATAATAAAGTTATATTTTCATCTATTGAAAAAATTTATTTTTACTCCGAAAGAATCAAACACAAAAGCAATCTTTGTTTTAACTGATGTGAATGAAAAAGCTACTTGAATTTAAAAACAATCGCTTTTAGTACCTACTTAATAAAATTAAATCAATTTCACAATAAAGGCACCGTATTTCATGATGAAAATAATAATAATATAGGCAGCTGGTTCAAGGCTGCTTTTAAGTAAATTAATTTAATAAACAAAAAACTTAAAATAGTTTAAATATTCTCTTTTTTATTTTTTTTTATAACTCTTCTGTTCAGGAATTGATTTTCTATAATTTGCACACTATATCTCTAGTATGGATTCATTCAGTCAATAATCCGTTGTTGATTATTGACTCTAAGACATAATAGGCTTTAAAATCTTACTGTTCATCTGGGTGCTAAGCAGCTGACTCTATTCTCTTTTTTATTTTTTTATGACTCTTCTGTTCAGGAATTGATTTTCTATAATTTGCACACTTTATCTCTAGTACGGATTCATTCAGTCTATAATCCGTAGACTCTACATACTTGTCGATTCTTGACTCTAAGACATAATAGGCTTTAAAATCTTACTGTTCATCTGGGTGCTAAACAGCTGACTCTATTCTCTTTTTTATTTTTTTATGACTCTTCTGTTCAGGAATTGATTTTCTATAATTTGCACACTTTATCTCTAGTACGGATTCATTCAGTCTATAATCCGTAGACTCTACATACTTGTCGATTCTTGACTCTAAGACATAATAGGCTTTAAAATCTTACTATTCATCTGGGTGCTAAACAGCTGACTCTATTAGAGATTTGATGCTATTTTTTCTAGTCAATAGTAAAACAGTCTAGAGATTGAAATGCTTGAATGTCATTAGAGCTTTTGAATATTTATCAATGATAATATATTTTAATTTGATGAGTGGTAGGTAGATATGTATTTAACAGTCTAAAAAGAAATAAGCACAGCATCAAAACATTTTTGTGCTATCAATCACGTTGGATAACTTTAACAATTGAAAAGCCTTTATTTTATGTACAATGCTGTTTGTGGTGCTCTACAGCACGACTAGATGACTGTTGAATACAAACATATAGACAGGAATTAATAAAAACTAAAGGTCGTTACATTCAACATGATCCGCAACATGATTTTTTCACCGTGATTTACTAGCACAGATACTATTATATTGAACGCGCAGCATGATCTCCAACCTCTGTGCATACCCTAGTTGCAATCTAGCATAGTGGGTCAATTACAGTACAGATTATTTAACTTAACGAAATTTGTTTTTTTTTTTTAGCAAAAAGTTTATGGGGTCATGTCAGTGACGTCAAAAAATGCATAACTAAATGTAAGCGTTCTTTACTATGGTTCTTGGTTCTATGAGAAATAAGTTGAATTTATACTTTCTGCCAAATAAACTCTCCTGGAATCTACAAACTAACCGCATCATCATAAAAATCTTAGATTCCCAGACTACACACTCCTATTGTCGGACTCTGTGGTAAAACAAACGCAAATCCAAGAAGGAACGACTATATTTAATTGTGCACTGGCAAGTGCACTAAAACGTGAATACCCCTTATGTTTCAAACATTCCATTTCCGATCGGAATGCAGAACAGCGAAGCATTGATTTATTTTTAGATTAAGGTCTTATAAATGATTGTTAGTTTCAGAGAGAAAGATCCAATAAATAATAATAAATGTTAAAAAAAAAATAAAAACTTGACTAGCTGCGTGTTTATGTAAAACAAAACGATGGCTGAACGTGGTGCGAGATACGGTAAGCAATACATTTTTCTATATCAAAAAATATTGTTGCTCGTTTCTTTCAGGACGTTCAGCATGCGTTTCGTTTGACATAAACATGTAGTTAATCTCGATCATATCGTTTTTACAAAAGTAGACTTACAAGTCTGTAAAATTTAATTTTTCATTTTCAATGCTAATTCTATGGAAAATTAAAAAGTTATTTTTTCAGAAAGGGTTAAAAAAATACCAATAAAAAAGGTGCTATATGGTTAAAATATGGTAAAAACATATTTCTTATAAAATATAACTATAGGTTTGTCAACACAAAAACGATGCTAAGAGCATATTTTAAGTTGTTTTCTTACTTTTTATGTCAATAAAAAGCTAAATTTAAAGTAAACTTAAAACCTCTACTAAAAATTACTTAAGGCCCAACCAAAATAGACGTTTTGCTCCATAACGAGTAAAAACGTAAGTGTTCGGTTAAATGCATATTAATGTTGTTACCCAAAATGAGCAAACGTAACTGAACGTAACTAAACGAAACAGTTTGACAAGACGTATTATTCCGTAAGAACCGAACTGCTGGCGTAGCAACTCGTCAACGGCCGCATTCAGCGCAGACAACAGTTGGCAACTGTTGTGTAAAAATTCGCTGAATGGTCCAAATTTGGTAGCACTAACTAAAACTGATAAAGTAGCGAACGCCTTTTAATCGAGCGAATAAATTCTATGCTACATGAACACAACTGTTTGTTTAGCTGTCACATGCTGTTACTGACTCTGTTAAATTAATAAACGCAGAAAGAACGCAGCAAATTTAAGTGAGAAACCTTTGCAATTGAATTAAATTTACATAAAAATTAAATTGAATCTAACTTCTGACGAGTAGAGTAGCAACACATTCAGAGAAAAACATCGTGAACTAAGGTAGCGCTACCATTACAGTTCACAACAGTTGTTTGCGCTGAATGCGGCCAACAACAGCTGTGCAGAGTGCGTTTTTATTTTATTTTCATCAATTTGTTTCAACTTCACCATTATTTCACTCATTTTTCACCAATCTTTATTAAAAATTACAAAATACACAATGTAAATAAATAAATAATACTCGATTGCCTACTGATCAGCTGTTTCAGACGAGTTGAGCAAATAGTTTCATTTTGGGTTAAATCCGTAAACGTCCGTAACGAGTGCAGACGTTCGTCAAAATGCTATCGTCTCGTTTCGTCTATTTTGGTTGGGCCTTTAGACGTAAACGTATAAAATTCCGATACACGAACAATTTTTTATCTTTTCTACCGATCAATTATAACTATATTGGTTAAGCCCGTATGATACTTCATTGTGTTGTCCAAATTTTATTCATTGACAATGAAACTAGAGCAGTTGAAATAGAGCTAAAATTCAAGAAGTGTGAGTGTATACGTATAAAGTACGAATTGGACAAAAAAATGTGCGACGGACAGCATTTTCAATGCATTGTTTTTGACGTTTCTCTCAATTCGTTTGTCGTTAAGTTTCGATCAAATATTAAAAGTCAAAAACAAGCTTGAGCTCTTTCTTCCGCAGCCAAGAAGAACAGAGAGATAAAATAGTCACATTGCAGAGATGTAAAAAAGTGGCACGATGCATGTTTTCATCTTTTTCCAACAATATATATCTGTCCAGCTCACGCGCCACTTGTTTTCAGGTTTTGAAATTGGACAAAACAATGAAGTATCATACGGGCTTTGTTGGTATTTGAGTCATTTTTTTTTCTGAGTGTATATTATTAAAGCCCGTATGATAGTTCATTGTTTTGTCCAATTTCAAAATCTGAAAAGAAGTGGCGTGTGAGCTAGACAGATATATATTGTTGGAAAAGGATGAAAACATGCATCGTGCCACTTTTTTACATCTCCGCAACGTGACTATTTTATCTCTCTGTTCTTCTTGGCTGCGAAAGAGCTCAAGCTTGTTTTTGACACTTAATATTTGATCGAAACTTAACGACGAACGAATTGAGAGAAACGTCAAAAACAATGCATTGAAAATGCTGTCCGTCGCACATTTTTTTTGTCCAATTCGTACTACATGCGTATACACTCACACTTCTTGAATTTTAGCTGTAGCACTATTTCAACTACTGTAGTTTCATTGTAATTGAATAAAAATTGGACAAAACAATGAAGTACTTTTTTCAAAAAATTTATCTATATTCTAAGACTTATAGGTATAAAGGATTAAAAATAAACATCCACTATTTGTCCAAATTTTTTTTTTTTTGCAAAATTTTTAATTTTTTTATTTATTTTGGGATATTAGTAAAATGGAATCTTAATTATTAATGAAACACGTAAACTATTTTCATTTAATTATATATTCCATAGTTTGTGAAAGCAGGAACCGAAAATAATGATTCTTTTTTAATTCTCAGATTGAAAGATCATGCAAAAAAAGTTGTTGTATTTTACTTTAAAATATAGCGATGCGATGCCATGGAACAAGAAATTCCAATTGGACATGATTTTTTGTTAATGATTTTTAAAGGCAGGTTCTCATCTAGAGGTCCAAAAACAAGGTGATAATCTTGATTTTTTTATTCATAGAAGGAAGTTAATGAACACCTTGAGTTTTTTTGGGTGACGGGACATAGCCCCAAGGGACATAATCCCAAATTTCAAATTTGCGATTATGACCGCTTAACCCTTTCAACAACCAGGCTAAACAAAAAATTTTTTTGTAATATTCTATCATTTAGGTCTTAAAAATATGAAAAAACATACTTTTGATTTTTACCTGCGCTACTTACGTTTTGCAAGCTGGTACAATGAAAAAATTGTTTTGCTCCTGTTCGGCACAAAAATTTTTTTTAATCCATTGAAGATTTTTCAACCCTTAGATCTTTATTTTTTAAACCCTGTTAATTTAAACATTTCGCCCAAGGACAAATCTCCCAAGCGCTCAGAACCCCCAGTTGGTGTTATGACCGCCTACTAAGCATTCATAATCTAAAATCCAAGTTTTGGGATTATTTATGTCCGCAAAATAAGAGGACACAATCCCCAATTTGAAATTTATAACCTTGGGGTTATAAAAGTTGAATGTGAAGTGTTGATACGCCATCCAACGAAACGTGAAAAAGGTACTCAAACGGTCTCCATCGCATAGCACGTTCATTTCACCTGATATAAAAATATCAACAAATTTTATACATTATGTTTTATTTATTGGAGCTTAAACCTATAATATCAATACATAGTTAAAAATTAAAAATTAATATAAAAATTAATAATGTGAATTTTTAGTAGCATTTTTTTCACTCTTTTTAAAGTTCTCTAAAAAAAAACTACCGGCCAATATTATCTTAATTTAGGTTAAGGATCCAAACCTATGGATGAGGAAGAATCTACAGTACATTTTTTCTGTACTTGCCCAGCGTTGGCTCAAAAACACTTTCTTCATTTAGGCAACCGGTTTTTTAATGACCTTGACGAACTCTCGGAATCTTCAGTATACCGAATTCTAGGCTTATTAAATAGCTCCAATTGGTTTAAACAGAGATTGGAAAATGAACTCTTGGTATCACAATAGGTCTCATTGGCCTAAGAGTGTCTCAACTGAGGCAGTCACATTAACCTAACCTAAAATCCAAAAAATTTGATCTACTTTAAAATAAAAAAATAAATCCAAGTCAATCCATATAGCAGTTTTTGAGATATCGTGGAGACCAGTTTATAAAACAAAATTTTTCAGAAAACGCGTTTGAGATTTCGTTTACAATTTTTTCGATTTCCTTTATGAAAATAAGGGTTCCTTTCGTATGCGATACCTTTTTTTTACAATCGTTAACGGCCAAACCGCGTAAGGAACATATTCTAAACATCATTGGCTATTGAAAAATTTAAAAAAAACAGAGTTTTTTGTCGAGTTTCATGAGACTCTCTCCTTAACCCTTTGTATGGCCGTGTAACAGAACTGTAAAAAAACCGAATAAATTCCTAGTTAAACACTTCATTGTCTATTTACACCAAGTAAATCATTTTTGCATAACAGTCACATATTGAAGAATATGATTCCTAGACAGAATGGGAAAAATAACTGGAGTTTTTACTAATCATAAAAAATTCTTATGCGTGAAAAAATATATGATCAAAAAATTATGTGCAAAAAAATCATAAAATTTAAAAAAATAGATATAAAATATTGTGATAAGAATAACACTGAGTTCAATACCAATAATTGAAAATTGATTGAATTAGCTAAAAGTGTTCACAATTAACAAAAAACTGTGAATTTTTAGCCCAAAGCATATTCAGAAATTTTGTTTTTTCACTCTTTTTTTCTAAAGAAAATCTGAATTAATTGAACAAATATGTTTTCAATTTAGTTTTTCATATTAAAATCACTGACCCATAACCATAGACAAAATAAAAGTCGACTCTGAATTTAGTATAGGCATTTTTGACAGTTTTTTAATATAATATGTTGTCAAAAAGCTTGCACTAAATTTAGAGTCGACTTTTATTTTGACTATGATTATGGGCCACTATCTTTATCAATTTAAATGATACTTTTTCAAAAATAAGCACTTGCCTTATAAGGGTTAAATTAAAAAATTAAATCAATTGTTTTGCGATCAATATTATTTCGATCAGAAATAAAAATTATATTATGTTATGTACCAATATACTATGTGTTTTATGAGATAAAAACTTTTAAGTTTTTCTTTACTTCAAATTGAAGCACATGAAAAGACCCTGAAATTTTGTTGGTTCTATAGAACAGTCGGTTATTGAAAGCAAAAAAGTGGTTGGCTTTGAGAAGTAATAAAAGACCCTAGTACAATATTCGACAAACTATAAACAAACTAACAGCTTTACATGCTGACAAATATTTTTAGAAGTTAAATACATTTGTCATAGAAATTATACCAAGCTCGAGATGATGTTCGTGACGTTGATGTTGATCATATTGATGATGGTGACTATGATTGTTTTAATAATAGTTATGTTAGTGATAATGTTGTTTTTTAAATTGGTGTTGCTGATGATGTTACTGAGTAAGTTTATCAGTGCGAATATTATAATGGATATTTCTAAATTTGTATAACGTCAAAAAATGTGATTTTACGCCAACAACAACAACAACAAAAATAATAAATATCATATAATAGTTACAAAAAATATTTTATATTTCACACGTTTGCGATGAACTTTTTCAATTTATGCTAGTAGAACTCTATATATGTACTAGGGTGTCCCAAAAATATATTTTTTAATTTTGACAGATGTCCACGACTTTAATACTTCCACTTGACCTTAGAAACAGCCTCTGTGAAGTGCATCCCAATTGGTAAAGGTTTAGAGGTCGCGAATTCATTTTCTCATTTTCCCATACGATTTGTATGGGGAAAAATCAGTTTTGCTGGTAAATTGAATTTAGAGCCATTATCTTTTAAGCAAAATGTTTAAAAAAACGTGTTCCTTCAAATTTTGTCTGTTATGACATATCCAAATTTCTTTTTCATCGGATTATTATTTGGTGGTTGCCCAAAACAATTTAAAAATAAAAAAATAAATACAAAAAATTACTTGTTGTAACTTTTAATCCCAAAACACACAACAACCCTATTAATTTTTTCTTCATTGTGCATTCCAACTATCATTATCTAAAACTTAAGACCAACAACAATAATGAAAATGGAGTACTCTAAGAGATATTGATTTTTAATGAAATAATTCTGAGTAAAAGTATTCATTTATGTAGGTAGATGCTCTAAGAAGTAAGCAAGAGACCACCAAATAATAATTCGATGAAAATGAAATTTGGATATTTCATAACAAAAAAAATTTGAGGGAACACGTTTTTTTTTAACCATTTTGCTTAAAAGATAATGGCTCTAAATTTAATTTACCAGCAAAACTGATTTTCCCCACACAAAAAATTAGAAAATGAATTCGCGACCTCTAAACCTTTACCAATTGAGATACGCTTCACAGAGAGTGTTTCTAGGGTCAGATGAAAGTGGAAAAGCCACGGACATCAAACACAACTTTTTTTGGGACACCCTAATATATACATATATGTATAGTACTCGCACATAATTCATAGAAGTAATTCAATATCGCTCTAAAATACATGCGCATATCAATTAAGTATATTTTTGAAAAAAATTGTGAATGTTCAGTAAAAAAAACTATCATAAATAACTTATATTACAATACAAATTTTTTTTGTCTATTTTCAGAATAAACTCATTAAAAAAATGTTTTTCTGTCGTACTATTGTGGCAACACTGGCCTTCTGCGTCATTGCAGTTGTAGCGGAGGTGAGTTTTTATTTATATAGGCTAGTGATTTGTAGGTTTTTCCACCATTATTTTTAATATTTATTATGTTGGCATGCCAGATATTTTAGTTTTTTAAAGTGTACAAAAATTGATTATTTAACTTGCAAAGGTAAGAGTACGACTAACAAAACTGTACGTCGCACAGTGATGCGACCCCATATAACAAGTGGGCAAAATTAGAATAATGAACCGATTATGATGAAATTTCGTTTCATAATAGATTTGGGTCAAAAAATAAGTCGGTTTTTTCATCGGACTTTGTTCGAAAAATTGAGTTTGAAAACAGTAAAATTTGCCAATTTTATAATGAAGTTACTATGTACATAATATTGGCAATAACTCAATTTAACACAAAATCATGACTTATTTAGTATACCTTAACAATAAAAAACGTTGAAATAAAAATATTATTATATAATTTCTCCAGAAAAATATTCTATTAAGTGATTTTCATTCAATTCATATTAAAAAATTTGATAAAATCATGGCCATGTAACAGAATCTTGTACACACTGTTTGACATATGATACCAGCCAAATACCAGTTTCTCGTAGTTTTAGCCACTTTTTTAAATGCTGTAATAGTAATTGGCAGTCCACATGAAAGCAACCACAGAATAATAGAAAAGTTTTTAATTAAATTCTCATTAATTTCAGTGATTTCAGCTGCACGGAGAAAACTGTTTGCTAAATTTGTATTGTTTTTAAGCAAAACTTGTGCTTGAATTTCAGCCAATTCAAAATTATGCTAGATTTCAGCAAAAACTAATCAAAATTTGCTATTCCAGTTTTTAATAATTTAGCAAAATTTTAATTGAATTCAAGCAAAGTTTTGCTTAATTATTATCAACTGCAAAAGCAAATTTCTACTTATTTCAAGCAAATATTTGCTAAGTTATTATAAATTGGAATAGCAAATTTTGATAATTTTAAATCAAATTGAAAAATTACCATTATCCGGAGAAAAATTACCATTATCCGACCTCGGCCGCGTGAGTGTAAGTGCATGGGCTTATCCATTCGACCATCGCAGTTGTTAACCAATCGTTGCCTAATTTTCTTCATTAAGAATAAACGTGTGCTCGTTTGTTTAGAAGAAATTTGCTTGAATTTAGTAAAAATTTGCTATTTGAGTTTATAATAACTTAGCAAATATTTTCTTGACTTTAGTAAAAATTTTCTATTTAAGCTTACAATAATTTAGCAAATATTTGCTTGAATTTAGTAAAAATGTGCTATTTGAGTTTATAATATCGTGGCAAATATTTGCTTGAATTTAATATAATTATGCTTTTTCCTAAATTCATGAGGAGTGATTTCAATTTAGCAATATTTTTCTAAAATCATACTATGATTGAGCAACACACTTTTGCTGATTTGCTTTTAAGCAAAACATTTGCTTTATTCAAGCAAAATAATTATCTCCGTGTAATGTGTCAAAAGTTGCGCCTATTTCTGGCTTTATGAATGTACCAAAAATAAATCGGGAATAGTTCATTATAACATACCTATCGGAAAAAAACCATAACATGACTCAACTCACCCCACATTACCATACTAATTATCAAAGCTTTTGTGTAAAATATCAAGTTTAAACCATTATTTTTTTTGGTATTTATGAAGGTTTTGCTATTATGATGATATCACTTTGTATGGGATCTAGGCGGACTTTTCATTTTATTTTTTAAATTCCTACACGGAGAAAATAAATTTGCTTGAATCAAGCAAATGTTTTGCTTAAAAGCAAATCAGCAAAACTTTGCTCAATCACAATGTGATTTTAGAAAAAGATTGCTAAATTGCAATCACTCCTCGCGTATTTAGGAAAAAGAAAAATTTTGATTAAATTCAGTTAGAAGTTTGCTAAATTATTATAAACTGAAAAGAACATTTTTACTTAATTCAAGCAAATATTTGCTCAGTTATTATAAACTCAAATAGCAAATTTTTACTAAATTCAAGCAAATTTATTCTAAACACACGAGCACGAGTTTATTCTTAATGAAGAAAATTAGGTGACAATTGGTTAACAACTACGATGATCGAATGGATAAGCCCATGCACTTACACTCACGCGGCCGAGATTCAAATCTTCAGATGGTGGTAATTTTTCAATTTTATTAAAGGTTAATAATTATTTTACTTCAAAAATATGCTAGATTTCAGCAAAAACTAATCAAAATTTGCTATTTCAATTCATAATAGCTAAGCAAACACTTGCTTGAATTAAGTAAAAATTTGCGTTCGCAGTTTATAATAACTACACAAAAATTTAAACACAAATTCAAGCAAATATTTACTTAGTTATTATGAGCTGCAAAAGCAAATTTTTACTTAATTCAAGCAAATATTTGCTTGGTTATTATAAATTGGAATAGCAAATTTCTACTTAATTCAAGCAAATATTTGCTAAGTTATTATAAATTGAAATAGCAAATTTTGATTAGTTTTTGCTAAAATTTAGCATAATTTTGAAGTGGCTGAGGATCAAGCGCAAGTTTTGCTTAACCACAATACAAATTTAGTAAACAATTTTCTCCGTGTAACATCGAGTGCATAATTAAGATTAAAACTTATTTGCAACTTGAATTCATTATTGTGGAATTTCAGGAGATTTTACCGTTTTCATAAAGTAATTTTGTATGGGAGGTAGATGTAGTTTTCATTCTATTTCTACAAATTTTATACTTAGTGTGAATGCTTACGGTTAAATCTTATGTGTAAATGCATTAGATTAGACTAATTATTGTGGAATTTAGAGATTCACAATATTGTTTAAGTATCTTTGTATGGGAGGTAGACGTTATATAATATTATATTCACTCTTTCAGTATCTCTTACTTTTCCCGATTTTATGAATCCAGACGAAAACCTACAAATTTCCCTCCCTCTTTCTAAATTCTAGTCATTAATTTCATAACATTTATTATTATCCACAGAAAAATACACCCATGGAAGCGGTTGCTTACATCGAGGGTCCCGAAAGTGCCGATAAACCAGTGGTTAGGGGTAATGTTACTTTTACTCAAAACGCTTGCGGTGAAAATGTCTACATTCGTGTATACATCACTGGTCTGTCGCCTGGTAAACATGGTTTTCATGTACACGAAAAGGGAGATCTTACCAACGGCTGTCTGAGCGCCGGCGGTCATTTCAACCCAGATAAGGTGAGTTTTTTTTATATATTTACTGACCCAGATAGACCAAAATTTACGTTATAATCAGATGTTTAAATTAAAATAAAAAATATCGTTTTTATAACAAAGGCGAGTAGCTTTGTTATCATCAGAAATTGTTTTGGTACCATGAAAATTTGTCAGATTATTTGTTAATTAAGGTTATCGGGAATAATTGATCTGTAAAAACTGCAAAAAAATTTGCAAGTGCATTCACCGCAAACCGTTTCATTTATTTTAAAAGACATTTTTGATTATTTTTTTATTGCAAATTCTTAAATTGATTTTTCTGTGATCTTGTTTTTAGCCGATAATCAATAAGTTTTTTGCTCTTTGTGTTTCAAACTTATTGTTAGCAAATCCATCCATCGTTAAACATACTTTATCCCCTACTTTAAATCTATTTCTGAAATTCTAAATTTTCTACTATCTATAACTAGCTTTTTCTCTAATGTATATTTTTAATTGTTTCCAGATGGATCACGGTGCCCCCGGTGATGAGGTCCGTCACGTTGGTGACTTGGGCAATGTTGAGGCCAATGATAATGGTGTTGTCGATACCACTTTCACCGATCATCTCATCAGTCTGGCTGGTCCAAAGACAATCATTGGTCGCGGTTTGGTCATTCATAATGGTGTAGATGATTTGGGCAAAGGTGGTCATCCCGACTCTCGTAAGACTGGTAATGCTGGCGGACGTGCCGGTTGTGGTGTCATCGGCGTTAAGTAAATATATTTCTTGCAAATATTTTCCCGTATTTGTTTGTGTTTTCTGTACTGTATCATTTTTTAGTTTCAATAACTTTGTGTTTAATAACAGGCATTAATGTTTTAATGTATATAAAATAACTGACTCAGATTTTCTTAACATTGGTTTTTATGTTTTTTTGTTTTTTTGTTGTTTATGTGCTGTTTATTTTTATTTAAGATTTGTGTTCTAATTGTTTCCACTTACATTAACCCGATATCTAGAAACCAAAATAAAATGCAAAATTCCATGTTTGGTCTTCATGAAAACATTGTCACCATTCATGTGTTTTCTTATTGCGCTAATGTTTGTTCGTTCTATTGTCCTAATTTATTGTGCTCTCAAGCAGATAGATGATCAATCTGTTTGGGCCTGGTGTAAGGGTAGGTATATTTCTGGCACTAAAGTGTTCTTCTTAAATGTATATACAATCTTACATACATTATAAATAATCTTAAGTTGGCGAGTGTTTTGTTGGCCGATATAATTTATCTAATGGGTGTGCACAAATCATGGTTTGCTTAATAAACATTAATATTAAGGAAGCTCCTTAGGCCTCAGCTTTAGCTAACCCTTACTAATCTACACTAATCATTAGCTCTGAATTTGGTAAAAACAATAATCAATACTGACTACTTCCGATAATTCTTCAAGCAAGTTAATCATTAAAACAAAACCATCACCAGAATCCATTCGTATCTAAAGATCTAAATTTTTTTTTTTGTTTTTGGTGTGGCTATGCTTCTTCAATTTTTTATAACCTTTTTTAAGAATTTTGGATTTATTCTAAGCTGACTTTTCCCTGATGTTCGTAAATTCTAAGATTTTTATTTATAGCGTTGAATTTGATTTCAAGCTAAGATTGTGCATAAAAAATTTTGGATAAAAGAAATTGTTGATTTATTTTATTGAAATATGAAATTTGCTTGGTAATCGGGTGAGCGGTCTGAGTTTTTTTTGCAGTTTGTTAAGTGATGTGAAGTACAGCGCACAGTGTTTCTTTAAGAAAAAACCGTTTGGACAAAATTTTATGAGTTTTTTTTTTAAACTTATGGGACTAAAACAAGAAAAAAAGGTTTCTAGAAGAGTTGTCTGATACAACCAGAAAAAAATTTAGTTAATTTAACAAAATTTTAACAAAATTTCAGTTTAAAATTTTAAAAATTCAGGTCAATTAAACTTTTTTTTTGTGGTTAAAGCCAACTGACAAATGTGGTTACATAAAGGTCATTCAATGTCAATATGACCTAAAAGATTAAGATTTTCGTTTTTTAATTTAATTATGTTTGTATGTTAAAGGCCTGTACCAAATTGTATTTACTATTTTATCAATATTATAAGTTGCCACTTGCATGAATTTTCCAAATTTTTTGCGGGGGTGTAAGATTTTTTTATACGATTTTTTTGCGATTTTTCGACTTTTTTAGACTCGTAAATTGAATTTTTTAGGTTTTTAATTTTACATCGTTACAGGTATTTTGGAATATGTTTATTTAAATCCATCGATTTTACAGTTAAAAGAAATGTTTAGGTTTTTCATTCGCGATAAAAATAAACTTTGTCACAATTAACTAATTGCCATTAGTCCAACCAAAGCTTCATATTTAATGTTTGCTTTTTCAAATTATATTTGATAAATACCTTAGAATTTGGCCTCCATAATGACAGCAATAAATCTATATTAAATATTTATTTTCATAGTTTTATTTGATTTTTTAACGGTTTTTAGGCTACTATTTTTTACAATAATTTAAGAACAACTGTTCTATGTTTCTCTCTCGCGTTTTCAGTGTTATCTGCTAAAATAAGAGCAAGTGTTTTAAGCTAGTTCCACAATTTTTACAAAAAATTGCATACAACATTTCTTAGAATTTTATTTCGACTTTTGTTGATCTAGATTGCTAGTTCGAAACACTGTGCAGCGCCCTCTGTGTTGTACATTGCCCATCTTTGACTAATCTGCAAATCAAACCAGAGGTTTTTTAAAATTTTTATGGTTTTTTTGTTGGTTTTTAGACAGTGTCTCCTGGTATTCAAGATAAGGCTTAATTTATGTATTCAACCGAAACACTCGCTGTACTAAAAAAAGCACCTGTATACAAATGAGTTGTCTAAATTTCATGTTAGTCACATGAGCGACTTAAACTTTTTTAGAGAAATGTGTACTTTAGGGCACGCTTGTGTTCAAGATGGAGCTAAGTAGATTTAACCGGAACAGTCACCGACCTCAATTACCATGTCAGGTCCAACGTTTTTTTTAAAAACTGATCCTTCTTAAAGCTTAGTATGCTGTAGGAACGAAAATTTTTAGGCATTTAATTCTACACGCGAAATTTGGGTGTAGACTCAACACTAACACATACTTACTATAACCTGTTTGTTGAATGTGTTAGTTGAACATTATTGTCGAATGTCAAATTTCCACACCAATTAAATGTAGGGACATATAAAAAGCAGCGAAATTTTGACATTTTAACTCTCCAATCGTGGTTGTGAACTTGGCTGCATTAAACAAATTTTTCACTCAACAGCGTACTAGCCAAAGAAAAAAAAATTTCACTACCTTTTCGCTGTCAAAAACGCAATTCATTTCTTACGGAAGATTTATTTTCTCTTCTACAGCATACTAAGCTTAAGGACAAATAAATCATAAAGTATTTTTATAATAATGTTCCAAAAAAACGGCCGTTTCAGAATACCAAAGCAAATAAACATTGTCAGTGAGGTTTTGTGAAATATCTGATACAAAATGCATGGTTTCTAGTGATTGTGTGGCAATTTTTAACAACTTTACTTTACTTAGATTTTGGTATGAATTTACATTTTGAGTTAGCACACTCTGGGAGAAAAGAACAAAGGTGAAATGAAGTGATTGGGATAAAATATTTAATACATTTAGTTGCTTTGAAAAAGTTGCATTAACTTAAAAAAAAAACTAAGTAAAAATATATCATCCACGGTAAAATTAATCCGTATCTAAAACCATATTGAATGTTCTCTTACAGTCGTCCCATACAAACACGAGCACCCTACACGTATGCGGCACCAACATTCTATGTACCACATCAGCAACCACAAGATCATGTGATATATCCACTCATACGCACACCAAGTCTGCCTTATTTCTATTAGTTTACATCTAAGAAATGTTCAAATGTAAAGCGAAAAAAAAAATCATGTTGTTTTTAACAATTCGTGCAAACATCATAACACGCTTCAGCGCAGTGCTATATTCTTTTTCAGCTAACTCTACTAACTTTTTTTTTAAATTTAAATAACTTTCAGATCAAACTTTGCGGAATGGCCCTGCAGAGATGGTGGAGCTGCTACATTGAGCCTGCCGTTATCCCTGCTAACCTTTGCAGTGGCCGCTGTACTCTATCGTTTGATTTAGTGAGGCGCAAAATAGTGTAACAAAAGTTGTAGCTACTAAAATAAAAATTGCCATTTTTACTTTATTACTGTATATTGTTAACATGTCGCCATACATAATTAATATTCTTTATAATAAAAATACATAATTAAACACAACGTTGTAATGTTATTTTATTAGTGGTAAATAACATTTCAATGACCATATCTCCGAGAGCTGGCACGATTTCTCAAAAAATAATCATTTTTTAATGTCAAAATTAATCTTAAAATATTGAAAATATCAAAACTTTCAATGACCATAAATCGAGAACTATATACAAAATATCTTGTTTTATTAGCAACATCAGTGTTTTAAAAATATTGTAAATATAATGTAGTTATCTAAATTAATGTATTTTTTAATGTTAAAAAATACGAAATTTTTTAATTTTTTAATGCAAAGATAAACATATTTTTTTAATTATTGCGAGTCATGTTGTTATAATAACAATTAAACTGTTTGGTAGAACGACAGTGTTTATTTGAATTTGCATAGCAACAACTGATATGTTTTATTTACCAGTCAAAGTCATCTTGTTTATTAACTGCATCGTTATGTATAACGGAACGAAGGCTGAACGTGGTGCGAGACACGGTCAGAACTAAATTTTTGCATTTCTAAAAATATTGTTCTACAGTAGAAGAAGCAGGAAATCTACAAAAATTATTATGAAAATCAAAACTGTTCAACAAATCCAATGAATGCAAGGCACTTTATGATATAAAAATACAAAATATTGTATTGTTTAATGAAATTTTGAATCAATTTTATATATATGAAAATTATTTATAGAGTGATATCGAGCGTTAACAAAATAATCAAGCGTTACGTTTTCCTATTCAATAACATGTATTGAAACCAACGAGAAAATACCAACAAAATACACACAAAAGCTGTAACAACAATCAACAACGGGGCCATGCTTTTTTTTATGTCGCCGGGCAATGCGCTGACGAAGTCAATTCTTCGAATTGTAACACACACGGAAATATTGAAGTTGTTGTAAGTGAGTCTAAGTAAGCGGCCAATATGAAAAGGTTGAAATGATCGCAAAGTGGGGGCAACAAGTCTCGTCTAAAACTACAGCGTAAATCTCTCGTCAGTTTTACTATACGTATACAAATATCATACAACAATTTCTCGACCTAAAAGGTAAAATGGCTTAAGTCATTTAAGCATTTTTTTGTGTTATTCCAAGTACATGAAATATTTTTCTTAGCTCTACAAAATGCACGTTTCCCCGCCCTTAAAGTGCATTTTCTGTCCACTTTATGAGCATTTTTCTGAAAATTTTTTATGAAGCTTGGAAAAAAATAAAGTTTTCAAATTATTTTCCTCGCTATGGCCTTAAATGCATTTAAGCCCTTTTACCCTTTAGGTAGAGATTTGTACAGTCTCATTTTCATTTATATCTATTACGGCCGATTTCTTCACAGAGTTTTAATGCTAGACCGAGTATTATACCTATTTTTAGTTCTCTCTCGAGTACTAACTCATTTCTTCACGGAGATCTAAGGCAGAAAATCTTCAATTTGAAACTCGGTTTTAGCTGATACTGAGTCTTAGCTGGAGCCCCGATATCGGAAGTCCAGCAATCTTAAAACTCTGTCGTACGCTCTTTTTATTTCTTCACATCAAAAAATAAAACTTTATTTTGACAATTTGAGTGTCAAGTTTTTGATTTTAATAATAAAATATATTTTAAACAAATTTTTTGCTTTTATAATTTATTTTTTTAACCACTTTCAAGTTGTGTAAATATTCAAAATTGACATTGCAAAACAAAAATTATCACCACAATATCAAAAAAAACGCAATTTTGTTTAAGGCTAAATTGAACGAGTTCCTCACTCGCAAACTTACTGAAGATGGTGACTCCGAAGTTGAGGTGCGTGTTACACCATTGCGCATTGAAATCATCATCATGGCAACCAAAACTCAGCAGGTTTTGGCAGAGAAGGGACGTCTCATTCGAGTGTTAACTGCAATGGTACAAAAGCGTTTCAATTTTGAACCCGACTTGTATATATTGACTTGAATGCCTAGAAAGTAGCAACCCGTGGTCTTTGCGCCATTGCTCAAGCCGAGTCACTGCGCTACAAACTTACCGGTGAATTGCTATGCAATATCTATAAAGATCGTGGATGGTCTGATGATGGTCCCAAGAAACCATTGCAAGATAATGGAATACAAAATTCGACCACCATCTGATGGATGATCTTGATAAATCAAATTTTTTTATTTAAAGCAAAAACTTAAAATAAAATTATTATTTTTAGATCATTTTTTTATATTTTGATTTTTTTCATACAACTACCGCGATTTAATAATTAATAAAGCTATCGGCCATAAAAAATAATTTAAACAAACTTATTTCATTTAAAATGTTTCTATTTAAACGCCTAGGTCTAATGTGCATGGTCAATTAGTCTTAAACCTACCCGGCGATTTAAAGCCCTTCTATTGGGCCGTTTAGTAAGAAATCCTTGGAATAGTATTTCCCCCTCGTGCCATCTCAATTACTTTAAGCAAATTGAGTGTCTGCTCCACCAGTCACCAGTAGACATGCTTATCCACTTCACTTGGCAGGCAGTGACAACCAAAATGTCACCATATTTTAAGCGACTCTCGTGACAGACTTTAATTTAGGTTTTGTCCATTTGATGACGGCAACTAACCACGAAACATGGTCCATATGTAGTTTTGACAAAAACAGGAAATATATCACATATAAACTTCAATATTCTAGATTAAAACTAACTTCTTAGAAAGCTGCTTCAGCATCTTGCCGATAATTTGTCTAAATTTTTATTTCATTAAATTAATCAAATTAAATTTCATGTTTCAACAAATTTTCCACGAAAGAAAATGCTTCCTACACTGTATGGAATGTTTCTTGATTAAATCTGGGAATGTTTCCATTTCCTAGAGGGTTGGTATAAACTTGATCCGAGTATTAGTGCCCATCACTCTCTTTTGAAAATGATCCGAGTACCAAATAAGTAAAGAAATGACCGAGTACTTATTTTTTTTTAACCGAGAATGAATTTGAAACTGAGTTCTAAGCAGAACTCGGACTAGCCCGATTGGATACTCGGTGAAGAAATCGGCTGTTAGTGTAATAAGTTTTATTTTCATTTATATCTATCAATATTGATATTTATTTTTTACCTTTTTACAATTATATATTTACAATTTACCTTTTACTTAAATATATATTAATATATGAATAAAAGTATATAATCCTTTTAGTAATAAAAGAGATCCCTTCATTCAACCCCTTTTGTCTATTATATATATTTCAAATTTCAAGGTAGTCGATCTTAACCCTTTCAGAGGTAAAAGAATTCAGATTATATAAACTGAAATAAATATTGCATGTTTTCTTCTAAACATTGCCTGTATTCTATATACTAAATGGAATAAACGTTATGTTCTTAACTGTAACTTTTTTCAAGTTGCAATGGTAACAATGGTTGCATTCAGCGCAGACAACTGTTGCGAACTGTAATGATAGCGCTACCTTAGTGCGCGATGTTTTTATCTGAATGTGTTGCTACTCTACACGTCAGAATTAGATTCAATTTAATTATATATAATTTTTATGTAAGTTTAATTCAATTGCAAAGGTTTCTGACTTACATTTGCTGCGTTCTTTCTGTGTTTATTAATTTAACAGCGTCAGTAGCAGCATCTGACAGTTAACTCAACAGTTGTGTTCATGTAGCATAGAATTTCTTTGCTCGATTAAATGGCGTCCGCTACCTGATCAGTTTTAGTGAGCGCTCCCAAAATTCAACCATTCAACGAATTATTACACAACAGCTGCCAACTGTTGTCTGCGCTGAATGCGGCCATTAATTAGTGTCAATAATAAAACTTTTTTGTTTTTGGCAACAATAGCATTCTATAGAATTACTGTTAGATCTGTATCCATTAATAATATTCTTGGTGATATTTAAATTATTTTTGTTTTGTAGATTGCCCATATTTCTTTGTTGTGTTTGTATTCACAATATTTACAGCCTTATTCTGGCAAAATGACAATTGTTACGCAGTATTTTTAATATTTATATGTGCTTGTTGTAATTTTTTGATTTCAAAACAAAATTTTAAGCTCAAAATACAAAAGTTTTTAATGAAATTGTTACTATCTGAAAAGCAGGTGACAATTTTTATCAAAATTTATTATTTTTTAACTTTAAATTTTGTTTTGAATTTAAAAAAATTACAACAAACACATAAATAAATATAAATAAACTGGCCATTTCAGCCCTTGGAAGGACTTTGACCTAGCTTCTTTTGATCAATTGTGTTGTGCGTGTTATTAAATGTTTGATCACAAATTCCAATTTTTTCTTTAGAAGGTGATTTTTTTATAATTAATAGGTAAGCTTTAATATGTATAAGTTTCAGCAATTCTGGCCATGAATGCAAGCATTTAAAACCTTTCTTACGATATCTTGAAAGTGAGGATCGCGTTAGAAATAATGAAATTATTAAAATTTTAGTGAAAATAAATTAAAAGAAATTAAAAAAAGGCACGAAAAACAGCATTATCTAATGCTATTGCAAAACTTTAAAAAAATTGTATGCATCTTTTTCCGACCTTTAATATATAATAGTTTATTTTTTACAACTATTCTACCAGCAAATCTATTTACGAAAAATATGATTTTTGAGGTTTTTGCAAAATTTTTTGGCTCACTGGCGGCTATTGTAACAGCCAAAATATTTTAGGAATCGTTATAAATAGACCAAGTTAATTTTTAGAGGGAACAAATGTCACTTTTTTCTAATGGAAGTCGAGGCACCTTATATTGTATATATATAATATATAAAAAACTTAACTTGAAAATAAAATGAAACAAAAACTTGTATGTTTTAATTTTTTCATTTCATAAAAAAATGTTTATGTTTGATTAAAAAAAATGCCCTGATCTGACATGAATTTTATATAAATTGTATTGGTATCATATCGCTTTTACACACCTGTATCTTGTTGTTATTTTTTATATAGTTGAGTATTAAAGAGCTCATTGTTTCTTGCTTATGATGTTGTATTTCGATCTCCGTTTAAAAAAGTCACACTCATTTAAATTGTTTTTCTTCTCTTAACTTCTATCACAATAACATTAGATACAAAAAATTAATTCTAGCATTAAAGTTTTTATAACATGCCTAAGAAAAGCAAAAAAGAAGATATCCTTTTTAAATTTCTAGATCATTCAATGACCGTTAAAAGGCAACCTCCGAATACCCTTAATAAAATAGTTTCTCAATATAAAAAAATGCTTTTTCTCTGTAAAGAATTTGGGGAGAAATTATACAAGTGTCTTGAACAGGTTTTTAATTTTGAGTGAATATTTCTATAGTAATAGCTTTAGAAAACTAAAAATTTTTCTCCTATAAAATAAGATATAAATTATTACTTCAATGAGCTACAGTGGATATGGGGAAAGTCCGCGGGTCTGAACCCCACCAGAGCCATGGAAATATTACCAAATATCTCACGTTACTGTGAATTGATTCTAATATTAACCCAGTGTGCCAAACGGATCTGTTGCGAATCCGTAACGAACTCACTTCTTCGTACATTTTGTCCGAAACGGATTGCGTTTCGCATCCGGAACGGATCCTTTTTCGTATGAAATTCCTCTCTCCGTTACGGACTTCAGTTACGAATCCGTTTCGGATTTCAGATACGAATCCGTTTCGGACTTCAGAAACGAATCCGTACCGGACTTCAGATACGAATCCGTTTCGGACTTCATATACGAATCCGTTTCAGACTCTTTTGGCGGATTCGTAACGGGTTCGTAACGGGTCTGTCGAAACATAAGAGAGCGTAGTGCGTACTGACGGACTTCTTCTTTTCTCAAGAAAGACGGAGTTCTTCTTTTTCTCAAGAAAGATATCAAAATTTAGTTTAGTTCAGTGTCTAATTTTTCAAAATCAATAATTACTAGAGATATTGTGGCAAGGGTAGATTCCAGAAATTTGATATTTTTTGGATTCAATTCAACAAACCCATAATTCTTTGACCTACCTACCGTTTTTAGACGTTTCAACAAAGTAAGGCTGTGAAACATGACATTCGGCTTCACAAAATAAGCATGTAATCAGGTATTCCAAAGTATAATTTTTTAAGGTTATTATATTTTTTTCGGAAACCCTCCCCCCCCCCCCCAAACAAAAGCTATCGAAACCACTGATGAGCTAAGTTTATCCAACTAATGCTTTTAAAAATTATTAAAAATCAATTTGTAAAACTCTAATTAAATTTATTAAAAAGTATCAGTTTAGTGTTTTGTGGACTCCTCCTTGTGTGGATGCGCTGCATTGTAAGCTAACGACTTAAGGATAGCTACTGGTGTCGGTGGTGGTGTTGGCAGTAAATCGCCTTTAGGATGGAAACCTTCAGCATCAGCAGTGTAAGAAATCTCTACTGGAACGCCATCTTTAGACACGAAAGAAAATTTGCCATGAACTTCTTTTTCATCGCCAGCCTCATCAGCGCCAATGCCATTGGTAATATCGTAACCGTATTCAAAGTGTCCCTTGCCATCTTCGGTTTTGAATTCCTTTTCGACATGAGCGTGTGCGTCATCTTCGACAGCGACTACTGCGCTAATAATGAAGGCGACAAGAAAAAGCTAAGCAATAGATAAAAAAAAAGTTTAACTTATTTATATATCATTATATCCCATTAAAAAACAACAATTTTTAATAATTAAATTAAAGACTGAATTAACTTCTTTTTGGCCTCCTTTTCTGTCTATTAAATAATAAAAAAAAACCAAAGACAAACTTGTTTTTAGTTTTTAACACTGTGTAGTTATAAAATTAAAATTAATACTTTTTTTATAACTTACATATTTGAACATGCTTGAATTTTTGTGTTTGATTTCTGAACCAAAACTGAAATGCAACTAATTGAAATTATTTCTGCAATTGATTTTATACCATTTTGCAAATCTTGCAACTTGTTAAATTTAAGTGAAACAAACAAGTTTGGGAAGCCTAACCAGTTCTATTTTGCAATAAATAAGTAACTGACATAGAAGTCAGTTCATATTAATAAGCAAAAAAGTTAATCTAACGGCTTTTGTTAAAATACTTTTTGTTTTCTATACGCATATTAAGAACAATTTTAAAATAAGATTTCAATTAAGTCCGTTTAGACTGCTCTTAAGACAATCAAAAGCAATATATTTAAATATAAATATGCAAATCGCACAAAATGTGACGACAATGTCAAAAAATTCAAGTTTTACCGGGCTTTTTAGGACTCATTACAGAGACATAAATTTAGAGTAATAGATTATCTTGAATTTCTTTTACATTGTGTGCAATGACACATCTTAGTTTCACCATAATCCACAAATTTAAACGATTACATTTAATTTTTTAATTCTGTGGTTGAACTTTCGGAAAGAAAAAGCTAATCATATCTATTAATAACTTAATGACAAGATTTTGGTAATGATTTTTTTAAGCATAGGTTTTTGGTGTAAACCCTTGAATTGGCAGCAACTCATAGGCTTAAAAGTTCTCCTGCCTGGCACAGAAATAGAGCCACATCTAAAAATGTATATGGACATTTCCATAGTGGCGCAAGTAACATTCGTACGCCTTTCATGTTGCTAAAAATTAAGAAAAGCAAAGAAAAATTGAAACTATTTTTGTCCTGTTTTGATTTTTTGAACAGGTTTCTAGTTGCACTATATTTAGTGTAAAAGGTGGAAGCGATCGAAAGAGCGGTCGAAAGACTTAACCAAACAAAAAGGACACGTTACGTAACAGAAAATAGAAGTGGTTTTTGTCTGCATCAATAAAACCGAAAAAATCTGCGAAGTTTGCATGAGTTTTTTTAAGAAAGTTTCGTTGAAAAATATTTTATAGTTATTTTCATACACACTATAATATGATACGTTACGATTAGGGAGTCCAATCCCGGAAGCTTTTCTCGATCCTGGGATTAGCAGAATTGAAAATCTCAATCCCGGGATTAGTTCGGGATTGAAAACTTTAAGACGTAAATAATTCAAAACGTTTTTAATACAATTTTTTGTTATTTATTACTCGAAACTAAAAAATGGAAATGAATTCATTTAAAAAGTAACAAAACAAAAAAAACACACACAACACATTAAGGGTATTCACAATTGTGTTGTTTTCAGTGCAGTTAAAAAACCCCTGGTATTGATACCACACTTTGCCAAAAGGTTTTATATTTTTTTAAGTTTTACATAAAATCTCTGAAAACTAATGTGTGGTCATTTTAAATAGCCCAATGATATGTTTAACGAACGTAGTTTTTAAAGTTCCATAAGCAACTGATCGGTTGCCAGTTATTTTTTTATTACACAAATGGAAGAAGTTCAAAGTCAAGTTAAACTTTTTTATGTCATACATATATTAATAAGTAAACTATATCAAATTGGATAGTTAATTTATTTGCGTAGTAGCAAAACGCTGTAGAGGGAGATTCCAAACCACAAATTTTATTTTAAAGGGTGGTCATAGTTGTGGTTTTTGGCCACAAACAAAAAAAACCACAATACCACGATACCCTACAATTGTGAATACCCTTTTTGTCAATAAACACAAAAAAAAACCTAAATAATATTAATGACTAGCAAATTGTATTAATATAAAAAACAAAAAATATAAAAAAAGACACAGTTTCGATAGTATCGTAAGTATAGACGTAGAAATCCTTTTTAAACAGTAATAGAGAAAAATTCTGGTTTTTTTTCATATATATTCTTCAAAACTGTTCTAATGTATTTTATCTTCTAAATAAAAATTATTCAAAAACAAATTTTTTGTTGTTGTCCTTCTTTAAACTTACCTGATCTAAAATGCTCATAACTAAATTCATGTAAAAATTTCTTTTTTTTTTTTTATAAAAAGTTTTCTTTTGATATTTATGGTGATGAATTTGTTGTTCTTTTTCATCTGTTTTGTTGGTTAAAACTAAATGTAATTCAAAGTTATGTTTAATTAATGAAAATAAATATGGGTAAATTTGAATTATTTATTTTTCCTGCAGTGAAGAGCATATACATACAGATATGTTTATTTTAAAAGTAATTTTAAATTAAAATGTTGTTAAAAAATAATTTTTAATATGGAAAAAATATAATGCATAATATAAATAAATCGAATTTATTATGGTATTTAAAAAATAAATGTAGTTTTTAAAGCACAACGCATGCTTAGTAAAGCATCCGCAAATTTGCGGAGTAGTAGTATGCATACATGCTGAAGATAAACATTCGTTTTATTCGTACTCCAACTCATGGCAGAATAACCAGGTAGGGCCGGCTCGGAGAGGAATGAAGAAGAAAGCAGAGAAAAGCGAGATAGTTGTCAAAATCAGCTGTTCATGTCGACTAAAAATTAAAAATATCTAAAAAAATTTCTGCAAACAGAACCAACAACAATTACAAAGCCAATCTAAAACAACGACTCACAGAGAAGAGCATGATCACAGCGGTTGAGCAGCATTAGAGGGGATGAACCGAATCGTCCACAGAAAATAAACAGAACTTTGCTTACTATGTCTATGAGTTTGGTAATATTCTTCTTAAATTTTTTTTCTTTTTTAGTAAGCAAAGTTTCTTTGTGGTATTTCTAAATATTTTTTAAATTGTTTGTGCATATGGGACTAATTGTGGTATTTTTTAATGCGAATGAGATTTTTGTGGCAATTTTAAATGCATATGGAATTTTTGGTGGTATTTTTAAAACGCGTGGTATTTTTGTGGTAATTTTTAATGATTGCAAAATTTTTTTTTGATATTTTTAAATTGCGGTAGAAACTTTTTTATTTATATTTACAATGGTAATTTTTGTTGTATTTAATTTATGTTATTGTGAAAAAAGAACCTTTTTGTCGGAATTGTTTTAAATTTTAACTGGCAACCTTTGCTAGTGGTAGTACATTTTTTGTAGCCACATACTTATGGTAGAAGGATAGAGGTATATGCAGCGCTGACTGTGCTCTCTTTCCATACTGCCTTGTCTGTCAAATTTAGCTGTGTGGCGAATGGAAACAAAAGAAAATGAAGAAAAAGTTTTGCTTCGGTTTTACAATTCCGGCAGTATGCTCTCATCTGGTGCATATACCTGTATTCTTCTACCATGCACATACTGGCTCTCTAGCTACATGCATCTGTATTCTCTATTGCATTACAACCCAACAAGCCATGAATGTTACTGTGCCAGCTAAACGGTACTTAAAACGGCAGCATCTGATTTGCTGGTATGAAAACGACATGTTTTTGTACCTTTAAACCGTTCTCTATATAATTTTAAAGTCCTTTTCTATATTTATCAAGAATCGAATTTAAATTTATGTCAGGTTCGCTTGATGTGTCGTTTGTTCTTGTCTTTTTTCCCTCTCTTTTTCACCCGTTCGAAATAAAACGATGAAATATCCATTGAATCTTTTATTGAAATCAAGGTATTGCAGTTGAGTTGGCATTTATTGTTTAGTTTTTTGTTGCAACTTTATAAAAACCATTTCAAGAAAAGGTTACAATGGTTTAACAACAAATAAAATAAATATACAACTTAAAGTTTTCTATATGACCTTGTTAATTATTGTGTTGATTTTCTATGATTTAAATACAAATTCTAATTGTTTGATAGTTTAAATCGTTCTTGATTTTAAATACAAATTCTAGTTGTTTGATACTTTAAAATCGTTTATTGAGCTTTAAAACAATCAATTGCTCTAACTAGTTAATCAATCAGCTAACTAAATAATAAGCTTGGGATGTTTGCCTTTTCATATTGAAAATGTTGTTATTGTTGTTTCTTTAGAAAAAATTCGTTAGAGCAATTAACTGTTCTAACCTGACCTAAAGCTCAATAAACGATTTTAAAGTATCAAACAACTAGAATTTGTATTTAAAATCAAGAATGATTTAAACTATCAAACATTTAGAATTTGTATTTAAATCACAGAAAATCAACATTAATATACAACTTAATGAATGGTACGGTTATATGAAACACACAATGCATAGTTTGCTGACAACGAAACGGTCCGCTTCAGTGCTTTCAAAAGTGCAAACCGTTTTCAACCGAGCCGATTGGCTATCTGGGAAACAAAAAAAAAGGAACGCAACTGATGTGTATTTATATATGTATGTTTTACATACATATTAATAAAAAACAACAACAAAAAAAGCAGCACAACAATGAACGACGTGATTACGAACCAAACAAGCAAACACAACAACAATAACAACAACAACCTTAAAAACAGCATAAGCAGCTACTGCAGCTAAGCAGCTTGTGCATTTCTCAAACGAATATATGCATTTTTCATCTTCTTATATTTTGCTATTTTATTAGATATTCGTTTTATTCCCACTAAAACTGATATTTTGGCATTTTTTTTTCTTTGTACGATGAATATTAAAGGCTGTAGGTATACCCCAAAGTGTCAAATATCACTTTGAAAAAATTTGTGAAAATGACCCCCATACAAACCGCGCTGTAAGACGTAATTCTACGTCAAAAAACTAGCTGATATACCCGGTGTTGATCGAAAAGTTATATATCTATCCCAAATTTTTGACATTTTTTGCCATCGCCAAGCATACTAAGGTCCTCAGATTCATCAAACACCTTAAATGTTTAAGGTAAGTAATCTGCCATGCAAGAATGTTCAAAGTTATATTATTGCAATTTGGTAATTGCATACCTTTGTGGTTAGTAGCATTCTTGGTTTAGATGTCTTTTATTAGAAAAATTTCGTTTTCTATAGGAACATGCAAGTTGCTTAAAATTTGGCAACTTAAGTTGCTTTTTTTAAAGAGCTGGCTTTGAAAGTAAATACATATTACAAATTATTACAAACGTTACAAAGGATAGCATTCATGTTTTGTTTGTTTGAAATTTTGATTAATTGTCCGTCCAATCATGTTTCAATCTTTTTCATTTTCGTTTCCCTTCTAGTTTTTATAATTTTCAAAAAAAAAAAAGTCTTAACGAATTTCTTTATTTCGCAAAAAACTTTGGTTTTCGCATAAAACAAAAAAAAATGTTCAAAACCGAAAATGGCTTTTTTAATGTTCTTTCATATGGTATGCATAAATGTAAAGTTGACTTAAAGTTTCTATCGTAAAAATTTAAAAACGTTTTATACGATCGAAAAATCAAGCCTTTCATAAAAATTTACGATATTTTTTTTTTTATTTATTTTTATTTTATTTTATATTTTTGTTATTTTTTTACATAAAAAGTAATGGTATAGTGAGAGAATCATGACTATTTCTCAATTCGTTTCTGAGTTATACTCTAAACCTAAACCATCTGCAGACGCAGCCGCACACACACACCAAATTTCATCAAAATTGATCCAGCCGTTTAGGAGGAGTTCAGTGACAAAGCCATGTTCAGAAGAATTTTATATACATATAAAGATAAAATACATAACAGTTTAAGATATTATATAAATAGTAAACATTTCTTTTTAAACACCGTCTTCATGCTTTTTTGTGTTTAAGTCAAAAATAAAATAAAATAAAATTTTTTTTATAAAATTTTCAACGCTGATCAACGCGTTTTATTTTTCATTAGAAATTTTTGTTCGGATAATATTATAAATATAACCCGCTGACGAGAAGCACCGTTCTGATTCTATGCTAGCTGGAGAAATAGTTGTACGATAATCCTAAGCAATTTGTAAGTTTCGATCACGATTGCCTCGAAAAGTCAGAATAACTGATAATTTTAAAATACATAGCTGACCTCCCGATATTGCAAATTCTTCTAAGATTTTGCAAGGTCTTTGCTCCAGTGATTCACACTCATCTTCCTAACAATCTATTTCAGTCTAAATAAAAGGTTTTTCTATCTTCTAAGTCTATATTCATATCAACTTAAATTGAAATGGTTACATTTACATGAATATCTTACATGTTTGCAGACAATGGCAAACAATGGTAATTTTATTAAGCTTACCTACAATGGAATAATAAAAGCCTTTTAAAAAACATGCTTTGAAAACACTTGTTTACGTAATAAATTTACAAGTTGTTTTGTATAATTGTATCAAAACAGGATAAAAGTAAGCTTCTTATAATAATCCTTGTAGTAAGTTTACTTGAAGTTTAATTTACAAGCGTTTTCAAAGCATGATTGGAAAATGCTTTCAGAGGTAATTGTTTCACAACTTCTACATTATCGTGGAATTTGAACTTCCCCAAGTACTAAAAATTACAATTGCAATAAGAAACAAAGTGCCATCACTAACAATTTTGATGTCAGTGGCTTGTGTTCAGTGATAATTCCAACACATTCTTTTAGAATTTTATAATACTTAAATTAATTTTTAATATTTTGTTGGTTTATGTGCTTTAATAAAACTTTATATTGAATAGTCCACATAGTGTTATTTATATTCCCTTTTTTTAAGTGGCAATGTGTTTATCGACAGTTTCTAGATTTTCTATTTTCTATAGATTTAGATGTGATAGTCTTTCGTATGGATTAATTTTACTGAGAAGATAAATTTGAGCTCTTATGTTAACTGCGAGCACATAAGATTTCTTAAAAACAGGTGTTAAAAGCTTACAATAATACTTGCTTCCCATTATTTGATAAATGTTTTAATAATATTTTTATAACACTTTTTTCCAATTTTTTATAAAAAGTTGTAAATAACTTACAATAATACTTACTTCCAATTATTTAATAATTATTTTCAATAATACTTTTACAACACTTTTTTCCAATTGCAAAGAAAGTATTGTAGAAAGCTTATTTACAACACTTATATAAAATTGAATAGTAAGCGATTGTAATAATATTACAGCAAGGAATATTTTTCCAAGGGTTCCTTTTTGCTTATTCTACAATTACTTGATAGCATTTTACAGCCATTTTTACAAGTTTTTTCCAAGCACAATGCTTGCGCTTGTAAGCTTACTACAAGCCTATTCCAAGCTTGTTTGGCTGATTGGGAAGATGAATTTGTGCTAAGAACAGGTGTTAAAAGCTTACAATAATACTTGTTTCCCATTATTGAATAAATGTTTTAATAATATTTTTATAACTCTTTTTTTTTAATTTTTTATAAACAGTTGTAAAAAACTTACAATAACACTTTCTTCCAATTATTTAATAATTATTTTCAATAATACTTTTACAACCAGAGACTGTAAATAATAATTATTTTTAAATTTTTAAACAAAAAAAAAGCATTATGAAAAAATTGTCGCACCACCGTTTTGAAGGTAGAATTAGAATGATCTCACATTGTAGAACTTGATCTCATATTGATTTTTAAAATTTTGATTTCTACAATTTTGAGCAAAAAATAATAATTATTTCTGCCTTTTATTTTTTTAAGGCAGAAATAAAAATTAAAATTCGCCCGATATTTTTTGGTCACAAAATAACTGGTAAGTTTTGATTTTTATTTTTTTAAAGCAAAAATAAAAAGTAAAGTTTGCCCGATATTTTATTGGCCAAAAAATAGCTGGTAAGTTTTGATTTTTATTTTTTTAAGCAAAAATAAAAAGTAAAGTTTGCCCAATAACCAAGACGTTATGTAATTTAAGAAATAAGGAATAGGCTTGGAATATAATAGTTAATGAACATAATATTTATTTAAGCAAATCTTATTGACATGGTATTTAGTTATTATAATATATATTATAATGTATTATATATTAACGAACAAAACAAACTTATTTTAAAATTTTGGTATATTAACTCAAATTAAGAGTCCTTGTTAACTAACTTCTGTACATTTTGTACTTGTGTATTTGTATGAGATTTTTTAAACTTTCGAATAACTTTTGGTGTAACTTTGATTTGTCTATTTGAAACGGCATTTAAAACCATTCAACTTTAGCGAAAGTGAATCAATAGTAAAACAAACATTAACTTACAACGCGTCAAATCGTCAAACGTACGCTTTAAATTTTTGAATAAAAAAAAATCAATATTTACAAGTTATTTTGTGCTCCAAAATATGTTGGGCAAATTTTGCTTTTTATTTCTGCTTTAAAAAATAAAAATAAAAAAATACCAGTTATTTTGTGACCAAAAAAATATCGGCCAAATTTTACTTTTTATTTTTGCTTTAAAAAATAATTTTCAAAACATACCAGTTATTTTGTGACCAAAAAAATATCGGGCAAACTTTACTTTTTATTTTTGCTTTAAAAAACAAAAATCAAAATATACCAGTTATTTCATGATCAAAAAAATATCGGTAAAATTTTGATTTTTATTTTTGCCTTAAAAAAATAAAAAGCAGAAATAATTATTATTTTTTGCTCAAATTTTAAAAGTCACAATATATTTATTATTTTTTGCTTTTTATTATAAAAAGCATACTCAGTACGGTCTCTGTTTACAACACTTTTTACCAATTGCAAAGAAAGTATTGTAAAAAGCTTATTTACAACACTTATATCCAATTAAATGCTAAACGATTGCAATACTATTACAGTAAGGAATATTTTTCCAAGGGTTATTTTTTACTTTATTCTACAATTACTTCAAAGCATTTTACAACCATTTTTACAAGCTTTTTTCCAAGCACAATGCTTACACTTGTAAGCTTACTACAAGCTTGTTTGGCTGATTGGGAATACTTGTGAGCCAGAGGAGCTTATTGCATAGATATATCGAAGCACACACGTGTTTAACTGTATTTTAAGGTTATTAACGATTTTGTCATTACTCTGGTGCTACTCCTCTGGTATTTCGAATACATTAAAGCCAGGGGATGGAGTAAAAATATAACTTATTAATATTTTTTATTGTAACATCTACTTTTATTTGTTCCAGTTCTCGCTTATGTCATACAGAAGTAATAAGTACAAAAATTTAATAATAACGATAAATGTTTGGTATCTTTAATTGAGACTGATAGGTTACACCCATAGAAATAATATACAAGGTGGCACAAAAGTAACATTGCGATGTTTTTTGGCTGTAATTTAAAAAAAAAATAAAAACTTTGATTCTTCTTGTGGATTATTTTTATTTGGTCTTTTAATTTTTTTTACATCATGTCGAGAATATGATGTCATGCCGCCGCCACAGTTGATTGTCATTTGAGCCCTTTTTATGGCATTTTTCATCACTTCGGCCAAAACTTCCGGCGATAGGTCCTCACATTCTTGACTGATATTGTCTTTAAGAGCTGAAAGAGTCTGAGGCTTGTTGATATAAACCCGCGACTTCAAAAAGCCCCACAAAAAGAAGTCTGGAGCGGTCAAATCAGGCGATTTTGCTGGCCAGTGCAAATCGCCAAAACGGGAGATTAGGCGCCCGGGAAATGCATCCTTCAGCATATCGGTTGTGTCACGTGCAGTGTGCGGTTGCACCGTCCTGTTGGAACCACATGTTTTCCAATCCCAATTCATCAAGTTGCGGCAAAAAGAACTCGTTGATCATTGCTCTGTAGCGCTCACCATTCACAGTAACCGTTTGGCCCGCGCCGTCTTCAAAGAAAAAAGGTCCGATGACTCCTCCAGCGAAAACAACACACCTTACAGTGACTTTGAGCGGCTGTAATGGCTCTTCGTGGGTTACTCGCGGATTTTCAGTGCCCCAGAAGCGTAAATTTTGCTTATTTACGTTCCCGCTAAGATGGAAATGGGCCTCATGATTATTTTTGATGAAAAATCATCTTCCTCTTGGTGGTGATTAAGGATGGCTTGAGCGTATGTTAGACGCGATTGGCGGTCAGCAGCTAACAGCTGATGCACCGTCTGGACTTTGTACGGAAACATCTTCAAATCTTTTACCAAAATTCGCTGTAAAGACCGTCGACCGATACCCATTTGCGTGGCACGTCGTCTGGTCGATGTCGGCGGCGCTTCCATGACATCCTCGGCTACAGCAGCAATATTCTCTGCAGAACGGCTACTCCGGGGTCTGCCACGCCTGGCAGCATCTCGTGTTGTGCCAGTCTCTTCGAGGCGAGCGCCTAAACGTCGCAGTGTTTCACCAGTAGGCGTTGGACGGCCAGGAAATCTGCGACGAAATTCACGTTGTGCCAAAGTCACCGACCGATTATTGGTCAAATAAATAGTCACCAATATTCCGCGTTCTGGAGCAGTGTAGCGTTACATTGTTTAATAACGTGTATTTCGCATGTGTTTACTACACAAATGTCAAAACAGAACTGACATTAGGGGCCAATCGCAAAATTTATAGCATTTTCTGATAGGAGGATTACTTTTGCGCCACTTTGTATAAGGAAATGGTGTTCTACTCACTTACACTATACGTGTGTAGAAGGATTTTTCGTCAATTGAGGAAGCGAGATTGAACGTCATTTTTTGACATAAGCCCTTGCGAGCAAAACAAATAATAAAAAAAAAATTGTTTTCCGCCATTTGAAAGCAAGAGCTTCTGTCAAAACACAAGTTCTGCTTCATGAGTGCATTCATTCTTAAGGATAGCAAATATAAGGGCCTTAATTTTTTTTCGTAAAAGGATACGCTTTAAAAGTTATGTATTTTTTTACAGATTTCTTTGAATACGTGGCATGAAATTAAAATGGATTAGCACTCTAAGTTGGAAGCTATAACTAGATACTTTTATATAAAAAGAAGACTATTGAAAAGCCGACAGTTCAGAAAAACTACAAAAAACTATTACTTTTCAAAGAATTTAATTTGTTTAATTTGGTATGGATTTTTACTGTTTAGTTTTTGTGTTATTTTAAAATCAATCAAATTGTTTTAAAAAAATAGTTTTTTGAAATTAATTATTAATGAATCATTAATTCATTTTATCATTTTACTAATGTTGTTCTCTGTAAATAAAACGGTAACGCATCATATTGTATAATGGTGCTATATAGAAATTACTTAGTAAACATACATCTAAGAAACGAAAAATAGTTTACGCCTTTCTCTACTACATAATCGAATGCGGCCCTGTTTGAATGTTTTTGTGTTTGTGTCAACTTCATTGTGTTTGTAAAATACTTCAATTCACTTCAACTAAACCGCTTCCTTATATTTTACTTCTATGGTTAAACCTATACGGGTTATTTTATTTTGTATATTTTATAAAGAAGATATCATTTTTGGTTTTCCTTCAAGAAGTAATAATTACAAATATATAATATTTTCTAAGAAGCAAATTGATCTTACTTTGATTTAATTTTGGTTTTATATTAATTCATTATTTTCATTGGTTTGCTTGTAATCAGACCTCATGTTAAGATATAATTAAAAAAAAGAACATGTATTTAACAATTCAAACTGGTAGAATTTCATTAATTAAAATTATAAACATTAATAAGTAACAACTTTTATTGATATATTTCATTTAACATATAAAAATACTAGCAGGATGTCACTTTCCTGTCTCGATTTGTCACTACCCTGTCCGTGGTGTCACTCCTCTTACTACAAATTTTCTCCTGGGGCCTATAATACTTAAAAAAATTCATTTGACTTCTGGCCCATAACATTATACATACATACTAGGGCGTATCGATTTACAATTTTTTTTAATTTCACATTCTAAGAGGTCTCAAAAAATGCATTAGGTGGTCAAGATCTCCCAAGAAATTTTTTAGAAAAAAATAAGGATATCTTCCTGTCCCGCAAGGACAAAGTGGTTTTTTGAGAAAAACAGTAAAAAATCACGATCTCAAAATGCTTCAATTTTTTTAAGAAAAACTACATATGTCTTAAAGCAAAAGTAAATACAGACTTACAGCCCTATTCTGGTTGTTAGCTTAACAAGAAATAGTTAAGGAGCTCTTGTTAAGCTGATTGTTATGTTATGTAAATGTTGGTATTCTTAAAAATCATTAACAACATAAAAGCTTAAAAAGCTTTTTAAGTTCACCATGCATGGTGAAAATCGGTATGTCTATTGAAAAAAGAGATGCGCTATATAAACAGATGCTTCGAGTGCAGCTTGTGACTTTGCAAGCGCTTGAAAAATTTGCCACGGCTGCTGAAAGATTTCATTATCAACACTTAAAATAAGTAAAAAATTCTTCCATTTTTCAGTTTAATGTATTTAAACTCAATATTATATTATAATTTGTATTTTTTATTATTTTCACAACAATTTTCTATCTAAGCACATACATTTCATTCGTTGTTAAGACTCTTTCTGTTATTAACAAAATTGTAAAGAAAAGAGCTTTTAAATTTGCAGCAGAATACGAAACCTTAACAAATTGTTAATATTAACTATTTTGTTAATGTGGTGAGCTTAGTTAAGCTGCCAGAATAAGGCTGTTAAACTGTCAATATTTTGGCAAACACGATGCTACTTTTGGTTTTTACCCACACTGACCTGTGTGAAGGATATTCTAATCTAAAGGTACACTCGAGATAGCACAGAACTTTTAATTGTTATCTGATTTTCTAAATTTTGGTTATATTGATTAGAGTGTTAACGTTTTCCTTAAATATGGCAAATTATTAGTCTGCATATTTTTTGCATATACATTTTCCCGTTTTGGAGAAATGTATATGTACTTTAATGCAATTTTTTAACTTTTTCAAACAAATGAATCTAAGGTTTTATATCTCGGGCATTAGAAGTCGTACCGAAGATAATTTCCTCAATTCAGATTCTGCAAATAGTTTTGAACGAAACCCTGTCTAAAATTATCTATTTCAAAACAGCAGGAAAAGACCACTATTTTTTCTTATTTTGATATTGGAAAAAAGTTACTTTAAGCATGAAATGTAACAATTTTGTTTATATCTTCTTTATGGTTAGTATTTTATTAAAACACTTCTTAATAACAATTGTTAAGTCCATTGAGGCCCATCGAATTGCAAGCTTAGAAACTCCAAATTTTAGTATAGCATTTTTGTGAATGCTGAGTTGAGGTGTTTTAACGAAACAATATAATTCATACTGGGAAGGAAAATTTTTTAAAAAATCGAAATCAGAAAAAAAATCGTGGTCTCAACCTGGTATTGTAAATTAATACTCTTGGACAGGGTGCTGTTCAGAAATATTTGAAGAATCTTAATTAAGAAAATTATCTTTGGTACCACTTCTAAAGCCCGAGATATAATAACTTATATTCATTTGTTTGAAAAAGTTAAAAAATTGCATTCAAGTATACATCACTCAAAAACAAGAAAATGCATATGCAAAAATTTGGAAATTATTAATTTGCCAAATTTAAGAAAAACGCCAACACTATAATCAAAATCGCCAAAATTTAGAAAATTAGATAGCAATTACAAGGTCTTTGCTACCTCGAGTGTACCTTTCGAATATCCTTCACACAGGACCTTGTGGGTTAAAATCGAGAAGGGCATCATGTTTGCCAAAACATTGTTAGTTAAAGTCTATTTTTACTTTTGCTTAAAGATATATGTAGTTTTTCTTACAAAAATCACAGCATTTTGAGATCGTGATTTTTTACTGTTTTTCTTAAAAACCAACTTTCTCCTTGCGGGAGGGGAAGACATTTTTATTTTTTTCTAAAACTTTTTTGGGAGATCTTGACCACCCAATGCAACTTTTGATACCTCTTAGGATACGATCTAAATTTTTCGATACACCCTAATACATACACATTGCGAAGTTGTGAGATATTTAATACATTAATAATACATCAAATACAAAACTTTTTCTCTGGGGACACTGAAAAAACCTTAATTATATATTGACTCATATATCTTCTTATAATCCAACAAACAAGTAATTTATTTAAGGAACTGCTTTTTTTAAGCATTTTGATAAAAATTTTTTTCATTTGCATAAATTTTATCTCGCTTCAATACTAAAACTATGTAATGATATTTTAAAAGAAGCGTCTGTAATTGAGCACTATAAAGTTAAATATGCTTACAAGCTTGCAAAAAAAAATTGTATTTTCATAAATTTTAAGTAAACATTTTAATTCTATGTTGATACAAATCAGGTGCTGATGCATGGTTGTTTTTTTTAATTTATGGTCATTATTTTAAATTTATGATAATTATGGCATTTTTTTGTGTCATATCATAATATACATATTAATTAGTACGTATTTCCGTTGTTCTCATTATTTCACAAAAGATAATAACGAAGAGTTTCATACTAAGTATTAAAATAACAATAAAAGAAAAGGTCACGAATGAACGAATGCCCAATAGGTGATGAATGAATTTTATAAATAATTTTTTCTATTTATAAAGCTCTAATAGAATATGAAATGGAAGCTAGATTGTATACGCAATTTATGTATTCACATAATTATAATAATATAATAGTTTGTATTTATTTTGCACTCATGATTCATTTAGTATTTATTGTTAATTTCGCATTCATTATATTTTTTAGCATTCATGCATTCATTAAATTTAATAAATTTAATTTTGAAATGATCATTTTGATAAGTTAAAAATAATTAGGTTAAACTCATTTAAAACGAACGTACTCATATAACAACCCATATGGCTATATTATAACTTTATAATTATAAATTTCAATCGGGAACTAAAAAAAACGATTATTTTCAAGGAAAAGCATTAATGAAAGAAGATATCGTAGGATGGTGCACACATAAAGTCCATAGTTCGAATTCTAGGAGTATTTGTTTGCGCATTTTTTACATACGTACACAGAGAAAACAACAAAAGTGGCAAAAACGAGCCACTTTTAAAAACGTTTAACCCAGATTTTGAACTTCTAATGTTTATTTTAATTAATTATTGATGTTATCGACCTCTTAATATTTATATTTTAATTGATTTTTGTAGGCTTTGGCCGTAAAAATTAAACACGAGTTTTAATTTTGATTTTATGTACATATATAAACATATTTTTTTTTTAAATATATACATAAAATCAAAATTAAAACTCGTGTTTAATTTTTACGGCCAAAACCTACAAAAATCAAACATAAAAGTTAATTTTAATTTTAAAAACGAACATTTTAAAATGAAATAGTAAAACGAAAATTTTAAAATGAGATTCTAAAATGCGCGTTTGATTTTTAACAATAGACATTTTAAAATGCTATAGTAAAACGTTTATTTTCATTTTAAAAACGAAAATTTTAAAATGAGATTCTAAAGTATTCGTTTGATTTTTAAAAACGTTTATTTTCATTTTAAAAACGAGAATTTTAAAATTAGATTCTAAAATGTTCGTTCGATTTTTAACAATAAACATGTTAAAACGCAATTGCCTATATTTTAAAACGAAAATTTTCATTACTTCCCATTAGTTCAAAAAATTTACAGAAATTCACATTTCCTTTATTAATTGAAAAAAGTTTCATTGGTTTTCAAAACTACAGTTTAAATTCATTTATTTTGTCATCAGCTATGTCCATCTCGTTAAAGTTTTAAGATGATGATACTATAACCCAGCGTCCATAAAAAAATAGAATTTTTTTTTTTCATGCAATAACAATAGAGTTCAGCTACTACAGCTTTTTCGCACTTTCTCCACATTAGACTATCTTAAGAACCAACTTAATATCATTGAAATATCTCAACGATATACATAGATAAAAGTGGTCCAAAACAATCCAAAGTGAGAAAAATTTACCCACCATAATATGGATTGGGCTCAGGGACAACACAAAACATAACAACTAACCATGCGTTAACATAGATCTAATCATACATTAGTTTTCAATCTACTTTTGAGTTGACCTTTCGATAAGTTAACATCAAAAAAGCTACAGTTGTTAACAAAGGTACTCATGCGATGTAAAGGAGCAGTAGCCATATATATTTGTGCTACTAAAAGGTAAGTAAATTAAATTGTTAGCGTTTCTACTGCTTCTACGGTTAGTGTTAAAATTTATAAGAGTTAGGAGTTCCGGTGAATCGAAAACACCAGTTATGAGTTGGTGTAAGTATACGATATCAGCAGACTTCTTTCTCTCATTTAAGGATTGCATTTTTAATAGTTTTAAATGATCCTCATAAGGAGGAAGATTTAAAGTGTCTGTTCCACTTAAGCCCCGTAGAGCAAACCGAACAAAACGTTTTTGAATTCTTTCTATTCGTTCAACATGTACATTGTAACTTGGAGACCAAACTTGACTTGCATACTCCAAGTGAGGACGGACACTTGAATAATACAGCGTTGTAGTTGCAATCATACTATTAAATTCTTTGGCCCAGCGTTTTATAAAACCGAGCATAGAAGACGCTTTTTTACAAATGCTATCAATATGAACGCTAAACGATAGCTTAGAATCCATGCATATACCAAGATCTTTGACAGAATCTACACGATTTAAAGCCGTATCTTTTATCTTATAATCAAAAATTAAATTATTCCTTTTTCGCGAAAAGGTCATAGTTTGGCATTTATCTGGATTAAGAAACATATTATTTTTAGAACACCAAACTTCAAAGGATTTTAAATCAGACTGGAGTAGAACTGAATTGTCTTTAGAATCTACTATTCTGTATATTTTCATATCATCTGCATAAATGAGCAGATGAGAGTATTTGATGATGTGGGTTACATCATTAATGGCTAAAATAAACAGAAGTGGACCAAGGTGGCTAGCTTGAGGAACACCTGATGCAGCAATAAATTCAGCAGACAATACACCTCGAAATCGTATTTGATAAGATCGCTCTGTCAGATATGATTGAATCCTTTTTTATAAATAGGATTTATAAAAGAATTTTTCCAAAAAAGTGGAAAATAACATTCCCTAGTTGATTTATTGAATAATATGGAGAGTGGTTGGCTTAGAACGGAACCACATTGCGTTAACACTGCGGCAGGAATTCCGTTAGGTCCAGCATTAAAATCTTCTTCGATCGATCCAATATACTTTAAAATATACTCAGAATTAAAAGATAAAGGGTCCAACGAAACCCTGGGTGTAGAGTTCATATATTCAAAATAATCTTCATCAGGATTAAAAGAGTCTGAACAGAATGACTCTTTAAAGAGAGTGGCAAATAGGCCACAAATTATAACGGGATCGTCAGTAAATCCGTCAGAAGTCTTAAATGATGAAGGGAATCCATCAGATTTTTTTTTGTGTTTATGAAACCCCAGAATTTCTTTGGATCAGACAATATTCTCAGCTTAATATTGTCTAAATAATTTTTATATAAGGTAGCTGAGCAACTTTCAAAATCCAGAAATAAACGCTTGTAGGTTTCTAGGTCATTTAAGTCTAAGCTACAGACATATTTCTTCCCTTGTGTACCAAGGGTAAGCACAATTTTTCGCAAATTTTAGGCTTTACGGCACGGACTCAGAAAACATAGTAAAGATTTCCATATAAAAAAAATTAATTGAATTTTCAAGATTATTACCATTAAAATATTCTAAAATTACATTAAGTTTACTATGAAGTAAATGATTCAACCTCAGAAAGTCAGCTTAAATTGAATTCATAAACTTTATCTATTGAATTGGAATTCACTATATTTTCCCTGTCGGACTTGTACCATATGCTCAGTGATGGGTGGTAGTCATCAACAGAAGTTAGAGCATGAAGGGCCCTCTTAACAATCACGTTTTTGCAGTCTGTAGTTAAGACCAGGTCAAGAAGTCTCTCACGACTATTATAAACACAATTTACTTGTTGTAAGTCAGAACATATATTATCAACAAATAAATGCTCTTGGCGTGTCTTCGAATTAGATGCACAAAAATATGTATCATTGTCTGAAGATTCCCATTTCAAGTCAGGCAGATTAAAATCACCCAACAATAAAATGTCGTCACTAACGTTAAGATAATATTAATTTTATTTTAAATACTTACCTCTTAGTTGTGGCAGCAAATGCTCTAACTCAAACTCTTTCATTATTTTCTTGCAGGCAGTTTGAGTGATGATTCTCGATGAATGAAAAATATTTTATTTTCTACATGATTTAATTATTATAGGTTGTCCATTCGTTTGACAACACCCGGAAATATGTAAACAAAAATATATTCTCTCTCAAATATAAATGACAACCAGGGTTTTGTGGTCTTCTATGAAAAAAAGTTATGTTTCAGTGTTGCGTTGGGTATTTTTTTAAAAAAGTTGTTATTCTATATATTGCTGTTATCAGAAATACAAACTGTTTTAAAATTAAAATTAACTGTAATTAAAATATCAATTATAAAAAATACAAATAAAATAAATTTCAGCAATAATTTGAATTTTGTGAGCAGTTTTATATTACTTTTGCTTTTAGTTAGTGATAAAAACATATTTTTTTTTAAAAATTTGCAGCATTAAGGTGTACATATTTTTATTTATTTAATTTAATTTAACTATCATGTTCACATATAAGACAAAGTCTTTTAAATGCAGTAAGATATTAAAGAATAACAACAATTTATAACCAACAAATAAATAAAAAGAAAAAAATTTAAATCACTTATTTTAAATTAAAAAAATTGTAAGCAACGTCTAAATATAACTTTAAATTTTAAACTTAAGTTATAATTAACAAACAAATGCATTTGACTCAAGAAATTAAATTTAGTTATAAGCTTATATTTTAACAATAAATTACAATTGAATTGAATTTAGACTTATGTATAAATTACCTTTATGAAACTTTATCAAATAATGAAGAAAATAACATTAATAAAATAGAAAATAGAAGAAAGATAGTGTCAAGAAAAGTGTTGGAATATTGCATCCTTAAAGTTGTGATTATTTCGGATACTTTCAAAAAATTGTATACAGGCATTACAAGGTTCATATTTCTGGTCGATCTACAAAATTGTAACTTATGAAGTAAGTAATTAAGAGTTTGTGTATAAATCATGTTATGCAAAAAAAATACAGTTTCTAGCATCCAAATAATTGAAAATATTGCAACCAAGTACTCGATTGCTCAAATGACTTATACAGTCAAACTTTTTAAGACCATAAACGTATCTGACAGCATTATTAAATAGAAGTTGTAACTTAAGCTTTGACCTAGAATCAAGCTTACTGTATACAACTTCTGAGTAGGAAATTATTGGCATTATGAGTTGAATCACTAGCTTTCTTTTCAGGCACAAATGATGCTGTTCTCCTCAGGTTCCGTAGGTTATAGTAAACTTTACAAACAACAGAGTTTATATGATCTTCACAGGAAAGTGAGGAGTTAATATAGTAACCGAGATTTTTAACTTTACCTATAAAGTTCAAGTCGATTCCATTCAGAAAAATGGCTGGTATATCAGAGAAAGAGTACCTAGACTTAAAAATCGGCAGAACAAATGATTTAAGAGGGTTAAGATTAAGCTTATTAGCTTTAGCCCAATCTACTATTTTACTCATGCCTTCATTTACCTCAATACATAAATCATCAACAAGAAAATATGTGTCCAAAATATGTCTCCAAAATATATTTTATATTTAAAGCCTATATACAGAAAAAATGGAAAACTGGAAACATAATGATTTTATATGTTTCCCCTATGATTTTGCTTCATAGAGATTTATAGTAAAATCATTGTGATTTTCATGTAAAAATCGCAACAAATTTTCATGTTGAATCATTATGAAATCATGTAAAATCATTATGATGGTCATGTTGAATCATTATGAAATCATGTGCAATCATTTGCAATCAAGTGCACGAAGTCTTATGGGTGGTATAGCTTCCTGTTTATTTTCCTTTGATAAGTACCTCAAACTTTCCTAGTCAACTGAAGCTTCTGTTTCTATTGAAAAGTAATACAGCTTTTGGATATTATTTTTTTATATTACCTTGTTCATCTGCGTCCAAGTTTATGGATTCGACTACTTCCACTTGTATTTACTTTTCATTCCACTTGTTTTACTTTTTCAGCTATTACAAACTATTTTAATTTTTTACTTCTCGCGATAAAACTTTTAATGTGCTAGAAACAACAGAACTTCTTCAGAACGCAAAATTTTTTTTTTACATGATGCAATAATAATTTTACTAGATTTCATAATGATTCAACATGATGTCATAATGATTCTACATGAAATCGTGTTGATTAACTTTTTACATGATGCAATAATGGTTTACTGGTATTCTACATAATTCTACATGAAATCATAATGATTTTACATGAAATCATAACGATTTTTATGTCGCTGCCACCATGAAATATAAAATCATGTTAAATAAAATGAAAGTGGCGGCCGTAGCCTAGTGGGTAGAGTGCGTGGCCCCTAAGCTAAAGAACCGCGGTAGCCCGGGTTCAATTCCAGCTCAGACAGACAAGTTTTTTCGATTGAATTAATTTTTCTGTTCGGTCGTCACCTCTCTGACATGCAGACAATGGTAAACCTCAGAGAGCAAAAATTGCCATGTAAAGCTTCTTGAGAACATAAGCCGTTCGGAGTCGGCATAAAACACGTAGGTCCAATTCTCGATCATTTGTGCTCATACATTTAATAACACGCACAACACAATTGATCAATAGAAGCTACGTCAAAGTCCTTCCAAGGGCTGAAATGGCCAATTTTTTTTTTAATGAAATCATGCATCACAATGATTTTACTATGCAAAATTTTTCTGTGTGTACACTTAATATCTTTAATTTAATATATAGAAATCCATATTCGTTTTTATTCAACTGTAAGTTTAACACATTTCTTGCGATGATCAACTATTTAACTTAATAAAATGGAAGCTGTTGACCAAAACTGATCAGATAAAAGTTTAAAATGTTTTCCACTGTGTAAATTGAACTGTGTAAAGTGAATCAAGTTTAAAAGGGGTATATGCAAAACTTAACTGTCAAGTCTTGACGAGTGTAAACCAAGATAAATGTGTCATTTCTGTAACCAACTGTGTATGCAGTTAGTGATAGACTGAAACAAAATTGAGTATAACACATTAAAGCCGTTGTCAAATATATGATAAAAACGTTCAGAAAAGTGTTTTAGGTATGACTGATACCTGCAATTTCCAAATAAGGGCCATTTTGTCATTCCTGACATTTTATGTCATTCCTGTAACCACTCAAAAAACACAAAATCCGAAGAGATTTTAACTTGCTTTCGGGCAGTGATAAATATAAATTCAGGCGTCGCCAAAAAGCTTTCAGCCTGCAGGCTTACTTATTGTAGCTTCAGTTTTATTATATATTTATCCATTTTTCAAAAGAAAAAAGGGCACTTTTGGCTGAATTACCCCCATATACTAACTTTTATAAGCAAAATGCTACGAAAACACTCAAACTATATTTAGAAACATGTTTTTAATGAAATTTATATCTAAACTGACTTTTCTTTTCAATATTCAAATTTTCAAATATTTATAAAATTTAAAAATTTTTTGTGTTATGTGTTTTGCGCTTTCAGTTATAATATTTATTTTGACGCCAGAAATTATTAGCAGAAAAACGTTCAGAACAGTGTCAATTCAATTTCAATTCTATTTGTTAAAAATTTTGTTTTATTTGTATATAAAATACTTTTATTCATACTATATGGATCCTTCTAATTATGTATGGAGTTCAATGAACAATGTACAAAATTAGACGCAAGCGTCGGGTAATTTCGTACACACAACATTTAATAATTTCTTTTTTTTTACACTATATTAGTGATAATATTTAAACTTGCTTTATTTGTTTAAAACTAAACTGATTTCAGTACGACTTGAAATGTAAAATTTTGTCTTGTATTGAATAGATTCAAAGAAAATTATGCATAAAGTTAGGTGTACGATATAACCCTCCTCTCCCCTATACATTTCTTTTATTATTTCAATATTGATTTACACAACAAAACATTGTCATTACCTTTTTAAAAACTCAATAAAATTTTCAATCAAAACAAACAAGTAGTGGAAAACGTAGTAGCAAAAGCAGTATCTTTGGGTATTTAGTACTACGAAAAAGTATGATATTTAGGCAACTGAGCTATATTTTGTCATTAAAAAACTACTCTTTTGCTCCCCTTTTCAATTTTACGAGTGTATATCTGCCTTCTTGTGAGAAAAAGTCAAACGAAAGGACAACGGACAACCTATAGTAATTAAATCATGATTTTCTGAACAAATACATATGTCAATGAAACATATATAACAAACAATTCGTTATTAACAAGTGTTTTAATACAAAGTATGTGAAACCAACACCCCCACTTGAGTTGTATTAATATATTTATATATTCAATTTACTATGTCATAGTAAAATGTTAGTAGTTGTTTTAAAAACGTTTCGTTACAATTTTCTCTTTAAAAATGTGCGTTTTCATTTTTGTATTGCGTATTTTACTCAATACCTACTAAATTTTCAAAAATTATCTACTATAGTATAGAAAAACATTCGTACTCGTTTTAAAAACGCTTCGTTTTACTTTTCTATTTTAAAATGTGCGTTTTCATTTTTGTATGGCGTAAAATTTTTTTAAAATATTCTTTTTATCCCACTTTGTCATAATAAAATATTTGTAGTTATTTTAAAAAGTTCCGTTTTACTTATCTTTTTAAAAATGTGCGTTTTAATTTTTGTATGGCGTAAAATATTTTTAAAAATATTAATTTTACTAAACGGTCTCAGTGTAGTTTTTACATTATTCTTATGATAATATATTATATCACATTTCGCTAATTTTTTGCTTTCTTTAAATTCATTGAATCTTTCTAGTTATACATATAACTATATCATTTTTATTTTTACTTTGGCTTGTGTCTGCTTCGGCTAGAATATAAACATGATATATTTCGATTGTTATTATGAATCATTCAGTCATCAAACATGAACTTATACAAAACAACTTTCATCTTCAACTTAAAACCATTAACAAAGTGTTAATTAAATTGATATCATATCGAAATCTCGTTTATAATTTGAATATCTATATTTTATACTGCACGGAGAGAAAAATTGTTCTTGTAGCTAGAAATTTTTTTGCCCGATACAAGAATTTGTCCCTATCCCTATATTCCTTTTTTATTTGAATTAAGGTTTTTACAAAAATTCAAACTTTTACACTAAGATTTCTCATCTAAGCATGTAACCCATAAACATTGGAAACCTTGTGAACTTACATGCGCGTAAACTATCTGGCAAAATTTGTATGGGCGTGAGCTTACATCATTTACGAGCCTATTTTGTAGTGTAAACTAGCATGTAAATCTACGTGTGTGAATGAGGGTTGCCTTTGGCGGTAATCATTAAACCCATAGAAATAAAATATAAGGAAATGGTGTGTTCACACACACTTAAGGGCAGGTTCCCATACAGCTCAACCAAGAAACTCAATTTTTTATTTTTCGATAGCTTATGATCTGTAGCATATATTCCCAAAGCAGTTTGTCCGATAGCAATTGCATAAAAAAGTTATCGCATACGAAAGGAAGCAATATTTTCATTAACGCACTCGAAACAATCGTTAACCAAATCTTAAAACGAGTTTTCTGAAAAATTATGTTTTACGATATCTCAAGAACTACTCTATGGATTGATTTGGATTTATTTATTTTTATTTTAAAGAAGATAAAATTTATTGGATCCCATACCTAAATTTAGATAATATTGGCCAGTTTTGTTTTTTAGAGAACTTTAATCCCTATGTTTTTTAGAGAAGCGAAAAATGTGAAAAAACCCGCTGCTTAAAATTCAAATGTCCGCCATTTTTGTTATTTTTAACTATTTATTGATATTATACGTTCATGCTCCAGTACATACAATTTGTTTTTGTAAAGTGCACAAGTCCTCAAGTCCTCAACTGCACAGGCAAGTCCACTGACTCGTGAATACCCCTAATATAATTTTTTGTGTTTTTAAATCAGATGACATGAACGTGCTATGGGATGGAGACTGTTTGGGTGCCTTTTTTTCAACGTGATGTTTGATGGTGTGTTGACACTTCACATTACACATTTTATGCAACAAAAAAATATTGTCCTTCACTTTAAGAATCAATACATAACTTTCAAAAACTCAAGGGGGTTTGCTTTCTTCTATAAAAAAAAATCAAGAACATCACCGTGTTTTTGGACCTCTAGATAAGAACGTGCCCTTAAAGTAGTTGAAGTAAATATGTACACGTTTTATTTATTTTTCTATGTTATTAAAAGTTTTTAAAAGATGTAAAATTTAAAAAGGCCATGATTTTGTTGTTGCCGCAGCTGTCATTTTGTCGACATTTACGCTATTTACTCTTTAGCAATCATCAAAAGTTTAAATGCTATACATGTTTACATGCTTAGATGAGAACCCTTAATATATTTATAATATACACTATTATATAAAATTTCTTGAATAAATTCTTTGATTCAAGTAACTGGAACAAAACGTAAACAAATAATTTAAGCAATTTAGACATTATTTAGACTTAATTAAGATCAAAATCTTCAGTTTACCGAATCCTAGGCTTAAACAGCTCAAATTAGTTTAAATAGAGATAGAAAAAATTAACCCTTGGTATCACAATGGGCCTTATAGGCCTAAGTGTGTCTCGTTTGAAACAGCCACGCTAACCGAACTAAACCTAAGACTCTATATTTCAGGGTAATTTTTTCGATAAGATTTAAAACGCAAATCTTTTTTACTTCATGATTTATCATGATTTAAAAAAACTAGAATGAAAATAAACTGAAATTAAAAAAAATCCCAAAATAAAATCAAAGAAACTTATAGCAGAGATACAAATTTAAATAAAATAAAAATAGTTGTTGTTTTTAATTTTCAACATAAAAAAGTTTTCTTTGCATCAAGCAAATTGTCGCTTCTCCAGAAAATTAATTTTATGTTAATGTACCGAACCACAATTTTCTAGATTTAAAAAATTATCTTTTGGGGCTTTCTCACTTTGGAAAAATAATTGAGTGAATAAAGAAAATATATGCTATATCTAAGTATATAGTTTTTGCTTAATGAAAATCAAAATTAAACTTGAATTGTGAATTTTGTGTATGAGTGAGAGCCTCAAGCTTTCTTGTTTGGTTCAAGCCATGATTTAATTACTACAGGTTGTCCATTCATTTGACGTTTACTCAGAAGAATGAAGATGTACACCCGTAAAATTGAAGAGGAGAGCAAAAGAGTAATTTTTTAATGACATCAAAGTAATCAGTTGCAAGAATATCATACTTTTTCGCAGTTCTAAATACCCAAGGATACATTTCACTGCTGCTTTTTCTACTACGTTCTGCACTGCTTGTTTGTTTTGATAGAAAATTTATGTAAGTTTTTAAAAAACTAATTTCAATATTTTGTTGTGCAAATCTATTCACACCGCTGACGGCTTATTGGATCCACTGGCACATTATATTTTTGAATTTCATCACCAAAATTAACTGTTTTGCCAATACCGCATGTTGAAGTTTATTTTAATAATTACAACTTAATAGTCGCGATTTAAATATTAATTGAAAAAACAGCTCGCAACAAAATTTTAATACAATTTTCAATAATAATTATCAAAGCAATAATTATTATAAACGCAATGCACACTATTTTTTACTGCTAACAGCAAAATATAGATTAAGTACTTTTTTAAAAAAAAAATATACCCAACAAAATACTGAAACATAACTTTTTTCATAGAAGACCATAAAACCCTGGTTGTCATTTATATTTGAGAGAGAATATATTTTTTTTACAAATTTACGGGTGTTGTCAAACGAATGGACAACTTGAACCATGATTCAATAATAATTGAATCATGGTTCAAGCAAAGGCTCATTTATAAGGTTGCGGCACTTGAGAGCGAGCTCGGTCGGACTGTCAGAATAGATGAAAAGATATAAAAAAAAAATTGTCAAAATTAATGCATACAACAAAGAAAAGGCACCCTTGACAGTGTAAGCAAATTCGGAAACAGCGTTGCCATTTTAGCTATTTTCCGGCTAGATTTAGCTAGTTTTAACTCATTTTAGCTATTTTTTAAACTATTTTTCGAATTTTTTGAAAAAACTAAAAACAAAAAAAAAATTCAAAAATATTTAATAAGTGGGGTGGCATCATGATACAAAGAACTACAGATAAAGTATTGCGCATGTCCGCCATCTTTGTTGTGACGTAGTTCGAGTTTGTCAAAGTGGCTAAATAAAAACGTAGTCACAATATATTTAAAGGGGCTAATTTATTTATAGCGATGAAAAATATCGACATTTTTGTATTGAAACTTGGTTTATTGACATGAAATAAATTACATAATAAATATTTTTCTAAATAAATTTAAGCAAATATATTTTTCAGTACTATTAATGAAAATAAATTTATATGTAATAGGATTATTTTCTCCCATTTGTTCTCCTACACAAAAAAATAGCTACGTTTGTTGAAAAAAGTTGTGAATTCATTTTATGGCCCAAATTAAAATTATTGTTATTATCATCAAAATATTTAAAACTTTAGTACTAAATTTAATTACATAAAAGATAATTGAAAATTATAATTTACACGTACTATAAGTACACAATATTAGAAATTAAACTAAATGAATGCAATATTTCTTAAATGCTTGCAATTGTGCTGCTTGTGTTTTGCTTTTTCACATTTTCTTTTGTATGCACCACGTGTTAGAGCTGACAAGCTCGAGTGACGTAGTGCGCAGAAGATTTCAATTTTTGCGCACGGAGTATGCTATCTGGATATCTTTGTTTCATGGGGTGGCATCTTTATAACTCTGTTACAATTATAAAATTTTAACATTCTATTACAAATCATAAAGTTATTGCAACCCTGACGTGAGACTTTTTACTCAGAATTGCTTGGAATATTGTTTGAATTAAAACGAATTTATGTTGTTTGTTTCTGCTGGCATTTGTAAAATGGCAAAATATAATCAAAAGTTTCGAAGCGAGAGAAAAACAAATAATTTGTTTAAAAGCTGGATATGCGAGGATTCTACGGACATTTTGCAAATACTGCAAATGCAGTATTAGTGCAAAAATTTTTCATTTGCGCAATTATGCCGAGACAAAAAAGCACAAAACCGCTGTTGGATTTCAAGGAATCAGCAAGATCCCATTTAAGCCATTTTCCATGAAAACGCAGGAGCAGGAGGATGCACTTGCTTTATTTGTATGCCAGCATAGCAGCATAGCAACGGTTGACCACTTAACTGATTTATGCAAAACTAAATTCAGTGAAAGTCCCACTTGTACACAAATGCAGTTGCATAGATCGAAATGCACCGGGGTTATTAAAAATGTTTTGGCTAAACATTGATGATTTGCAAAGCGATATTGGTGTCCAAAAATTCAGTTTATTACCTGATGAGTCTACAGACATTGGCATTCCAAAACTTCTCGGTATACTTTTATTAATTTAATTTAATATAATTAACATGGTTTATAGTCTTGTTTGCAGGAATTGTGATCATATATTTTAGCGAAGCCCATAAAAAAGTGATTTCAACACTCCTGTCCATGGCGGAACTAGCCAGCGAAAATGCAGATGGTATTGTTGATTGCCTTAAAAGTGAGTTAGCAAAGTTTAAACTGAAATTGTCAAATCTAATTGGAATCGAGACAGACAATGCCAGTGTAATGGTTGAATGCAAAAAAGTGTTTTCACTGAGCTCAAAAAAGAAGTTCCTCATTTAATTTTAATACGTTGCGTTTGTCATTCCATGCAATTGTCTATTAATTACGCTTGCAAACAATGTCTGCCAAATAGCCTCGAATATTTAGTAAACGAAACCTACAATTGGTTTAGCAAAAGCTATAGTCGACAGGAAGCATACAAAAAATTATATGGAGCAATAAATAATGGTTTGGTAATGTAAAATAAGAAGTGATGGGATCTAGCTTAATTTATTTAAGGAAATATTTTTTCTTTTACTATAGGATCCTTTAAAAATAACAAGAGTATGTGATACGCGTTGGCTTTCCATTGAAGTCTCAATATCGCGTGTCTTAGAGCAATGGCTTGAGCTCAAGACTCATTTCAATATAGCAAAAAGTGCAGAAAAATGATTTATGGCTCAATCATTACATAAATTATACAATGATGAAATCAATTACGGATATTTATTGTTTTTGAAACCAATTCTGTTGGATCTGCAAATGCTTAGTAAAAGTTTTCAAAGCAATAGCAGTGACCCAACAAAACTGTTAACGAATTTGGCTTTTGCTATTAAAAAACTAACTAATATCGTTATTAAACCAGAACATAATTCTGAAGACATCCTTTCCACTAATATCGACAACCTCATAGACATACGTTGTTATTTTGGATACACTTTTGCAACATGGATATCTGACTATAAACTACGGAACATTTTAAATGAACACACGGAAGAGTCCCTCCGAAAGATATGAATAGATTTTGTTGTTACGCTTATAAAACAGCTGAAACAAAGGTATATATTGTCGACTTACTGGAAAAAGTAGGTTATTGTTGTTTTTGACAAAAATTTAGGTAAAAGCTACTAGTTAGCCATTTCCTTAACCATTTTTTGTTTATATTAATTTCTTTATGATAGAAAATTTTTTTTAACTTGTTATGCAATTTATGATATAAATGATTTCAGCTTTTATGTTAAGATTGAGACATAAAGTTTGGAATGTTTCCCTACTGAGTTTTCTGGATTGAACAAAGTAAATTCTATAAATATTAATATAAAAATTATATTTTAACATGCTAATTTCTCTGTTAGTCATTCACGTGATTAAAAAACGTTTTCTAGTAAACCGATGATATAAAATATTTAATAATTTTAATAATTAATTTTTAATTTATTTGCTTTACAACATTGTTTTTCCCAGATTACCAGAAAACTACGAAATAATGAAGAAAATCTACTTATTTTCAGTAGAAAAAACCTAATCAATCGTTAAACCAGACACTGCTGATTTTGTTAAAACTATGGAAGACAATAATGACATTTTTGGAAAAATCATAAATCAATATAAAAACATAAATTTCATCAAATGGAACTGTACTGCAAATACTTCTTTATTTTGGATAGAGGTGCATATATACAGAGATGCAGCTGGAAACAACCCATTTGCTGAAATTTCAAAGTTTTCACTGGAGCTTTTGTCCCTTCCGTGGTCAAATGCAGATGTCGAATGAACATTCAGTCAGTTGAACATAATTAAAACAAAGATAAGAAATTGGTTGCAAATATCAACGCTAAATTCAATTTTATTTTATTTTATTTTATTTTATTTATTTATTTCATCAAGCAGAGCTGTAACTCTTGTAGACTACTTAACAATCAATATTATACTCCATATAGAAATTAAAAATTAAAATTACAATTATATTACAAAGGGAAAAAATAAATTAAATGTAATAACTATAACTTAATAATTTAAAAATAAACAAGCTGAAAGAATTTTATACATAGCAAAAATAATTTTATCAGAATTCAAAAGTAAACAAGTTGATTTGTGTTAAATTTGAATTAGGCATCGAGGCTCATGAGGACATTATAGAGTGTATTTCTGAAATGATCACGAGAGTTAGTGACAAATATGTCAATTAAGGGCAAAAGGTAGTTAGTTACCCTAATGCAACGGGTTATAGGTTCGTTAAGTCCATAAACAGTTCTATGAAAGGCTTCATGGAAATTAAACTGACTTCGAAGCCGTCTCGGGGGTATACGAAATGCAAGCATGCCCAATAGATCCGGACAATCAATATTATTGTGGAGGATATCTCTAAGGAAAATTATTGATGCTGCCTGTCTTCTACACTTAAGAGAACTTAGTCCAATCAGGGCACATCTAGTTCTATATGGAGGGGGCTCGGGTAAGTTCCAGTTTAATTGGTAAAACATAAACCTAGTGAATTTTCTTTGAATTCTTTCGATACGTTCAGTATATAGGTGTGCAGAAGGGTTCCATATAATGGAACAGTATTCTAAGTGAGGCCTGACCAATGATGCGTAAAGAGACTTTAAGGTATAAGGGTCATTGAATTCTTTGCTATTTCTCATTAAAAAGCCTAGCATAGCATTCGCTTTATTGACAATGAAGTCAATATGGTCCCTAGAGCTGAGTTGGGGGTCTAGTACAATTCGTAAATCTCTTTTAGAGAATATTCGCTCCAATGAAAAGGAATTTATATGGTAGCTGCCCACAATAGGGATCGATGACCTAGTAAAAATAAGATAGTGGCATTTAGAGATGTTGAGAGGTAAATGGTTAACATTGCACCATGCAAAAATTGAATTTAAATCCTCTTGGAGAAGGAGCCTAACTGACTTGATTTGACGAAAAAGTTTTAGGTCGTCAGCAAATAGGAGGCATTTAGAGAATTTAACTACTTGGGGGAGGTCATTGATAAATAGAAGGAACAGCAGCGGGCCGAGGTGACTCCCTTGCGGGACCCCTGAAGATACCCTAATTAGATCCGATGTGCAGTCATTTATTTGAACTCGCTGATGCCGATTAATTAGATATGTTTTAATCCAATTTAGCATATTGGAGTGAAAACCCATAACTGAAAGCTTAGATAATAAAGTATTGTGGTTAACCTTGTCGAAGGCTTTGGCAAAGTCTGTAAAAATAACATCCGTTTGCAAATGGTTTTCCATATTGAGTATTAGATTATTAACAAAAGAGTAAGATTAGTAGTAGTGGATTTTCCACACAAGAAACCATGTTGGTGAGCAGAGATAATACTTTTCACAGAAAACATAAGTTTTGCATTAATGATTTTTTCAAATAATTTGGGGATTGTGGATAGTTTGCATATCGGTCTATAATTTATGACATCATGTTTGGGACCAGATTTATGTATTGGAACAATATGTGATAGTTTCCACATGTCTAGGAAAATTCCAGTTGCTAAGGATTCAATAAAGATCATGGATAGCGGTAGTGATATTGATGGGGCACAATTTTTAAGCGAGATAGGAGCAATCCCATCAGGACCCTCCTTAACATTATTTTTGAGGCTAGCAAGGGCAATAACGACATCCGATTCATCAATATAAACAGAGCTAATGTCGAAAATAGGGTTGAGAGCGGGAGAAGGAGCACACAGTGTTTGCGAATCAGAGGTATATACAGATTTAAAGTAATCTGCGAATAAGTTGCATATAGTGCGCCTATCATCAGAGGATTCATTAAGGTACGACATTCTAACTGGAAGGCCATTTGATTTACGTTTGTTATTTATAAAAGTCCAAAAGAATTTACTATTCTGTTTAAGACTAGACTCTGTAGAGATTATATAGTACCGGTAAAGGAACTTATTCAGAGTATCAAAATCATTTTTGCACAATAGATACGTAGATATTAGGATCGGGTTGGCAGGGTTGCCCCTCAAACGTTTAAAAGCTTTAATCTTCCTGTTTTTCAAGTTAGACAATCTCCTGTTGAACCATGGAGGGTTTCCATTACGACGAGATTGGTTTACTGGAATAAAACGGTAAGTAGCGTTTAAAAAAATTTCAAAAAATAAACTATACATCGACAATAGATCCAAATCCTTTAACATCGAGTCCCAGGGGACTGAAGACAAGTAGCCATTCATTTCACTAAAATTGGCATGATTATAGTCTCTAAATGTCGAACGATAACAATCGATTTTTTGAAAATGATAAAAAGATAAATCTATTTGAAGAGGTAGATGATGTTGCGATCCATTAAAAATAGGACAGGGTGGATAGTCTAGATGGAACTGTAAATCTTTATCGATATAAACTAGGTCGAGAATACGGTTACGGGCATTAGGAAGGTTATTGATTTGAACGAGATCATACTGACTAAAGAAATCAATCAAATTAGCTTCAATTTCATTATTTATGTTCAAGGGTACAAGGTAGAATTCATCGCAGATAGGTTCCCAATTTATATCACCAAGGTTAAAGTCACCAGCAAACACTATATGTTGTTGGTTATTAAGTTTATCGAGAAGTGGTTTACTATTATCAAAATGTACTTTGTAAATCTCCAACGGGCTATTTGGTGGGATGTAACTGACGAATAGAAGGAGCTCCAAGTCATGGTCAATCGAAACTTTAATGATTAATTGATCAATGTCATACATTGATGAATTATTATTTGCTAGAGAGATTTGAGAACATGAGAATGAGCTACGAATTGCAACGAGCACCCCACCACCACGAGAAAAACCCGAAGTACTAGGGCAGCGGTCCTTACGGAAAACATTATAAAAACTGCTGTTAAAAATTTCAGAAGTATAGTGGTGGTCCGTGAGCCAGGATTCCGTAAAAATAATAAAATCATAGGCTAAGGATGAAGAAGAGATAAAAAGTTGTTTCATTTTAGTTCTAACCCCACCCACATTATGGTAATAAAGTGAATACTTATGATTTAGTTTTGATGATCCTTCCAGGGTTCTGTCGCAACCAGGTCGTTTTTTGAATAAGTCGATTGTGTAGGTGGTGCTACCTGCGTAGCGTTGACAGATAGTGATGCGATTCTTGGACGAACTATAAAATCATGAACCACGACTCCTTGTGGCCAGAAATCTTTGGAAGCTATTAGGGAGTAATCCGCTTCCGATGCAAATATTTTGAACGATGATATGTCGCGTTGCATTTTGGAGTTCAACTTGAAGCAAGACACTGTTGAAGAGGGTCTTGGTATCTTACTGCGTATGTAAGACTGAACGAGCTCGACAGACGTAGCAGCTGCCAGTCTTGAGACAAAAATAATTTTACGTTGCGTTCGAGGAACCACGATCAACACCGGTGGCCCTTGACTTGTTTCCAAAGAGGTTTGATGATGTGAAGTTTGGTTTATTTGTGAAGTTTCACTGTAGACCAATTGCATATTATTGACGTCGATTTTACACATAAGGTGCGAATTGTAAATCTTTTAAAAAAGAATCGTTCTGTATTGTCTTATGCAATTATATATTCAATACAGGTATGGAATGAAGCGATATAATAAATGTTGCCACAATTACCAGGTACCGAATTCGTATCTCCTCAAAATTGGTACAAATGCAGCATACCAAAGCAGCAACGAAGAATGGATCGACTTATAACTTATAAGTTATTAGTAAAAAGTTCTTTTTTATATACAGTTTTTTTCTATAAAAGAAGTCGTAATATGTATATTGACTTTTAAGTGTCAACGAGTTGTAAGCTCCAATTTTTTGTATACTTTGTTATGTTGAAGTATAAATAAACATGTTTTTTATTACTTAAAAAAAAGAAGTTAGCTATTTTTTCAGAAATTTTTAGCTAGTTTCAATCGTCCTGAGCTGGCAACAAGGTGGGAAAAGAGCTCATTTCTCTTAAGTGACACATCCTTATAAATAAACTTTGGTTCAAGCAAAGAGTGCTTTCGATTTTTTTCTCTCCGTGTGTTTGAAAGCCACAAAGTTGACTACATATTAATACATATGGCACATACTAAGATATCGTTATCACAAAGTCTATGAACTTTTACATATGTCTTTTTGATTTTGGATCAAATACATTTATTTCAAATATACATGATTTTTTCACTTAAAATTGATCTAATTTTAAAAAAGGTTTTTTTAGTATTTTGTTGAAAATTGCCTCTTTTTATATTTCACCGGAACCAATATTTGTGGGTAACAGCGAGCTCACCGGATGAAATCCAGTGGCATCTGCTGTATAGGTTACCTTAACCTTATCACCGTTCTCATCGATCAGAAAATATTCACCATAAACAACATTACCATCACCCTCGGCCTTAGCTTCGACGCCGTTTGTAATGTCGTGGCCATATTTGAAGTGACCGTAACCGTCATTTTCATTGTAGGCAGTTTTAATTTCTGCCTTTCTGTCATCTTCATCAGCACCAACGAGAGCTATTAAGGCCATAGCAAAAATTACCTAAAATAAAGTTAAAATTTATTAAAAAATTTAAAGTTATGGTAAAAAATTTATACATACTAATTTAAGCATGTTCAAGCGGTGCTATTGTCAAGCTTTGTTTTCAAAAATAGACTAAAAAAATTTAACTTGTTATCGAGTTTTTAAGCATTTTTTTCACAAAAATTATTCAATGCAAATTCATACAAGTTTTGTTATAAATCCGAAGTGAACCCAGTAAACAAGAAATTTGAACACATATTAGTTATTGTGAAGGAAACGGTTTTCAAGCATAAAATGCTTGATATTTTCTCTCCATGTTTAACTTGACTAAACCATGGTGTAAGAAATAGAGGTGTTAGTGAGTTTGACACTTCTCTCTCAAAATGATAAAATCAAAGAAGTAAAATATAAGGAAGTGGTGTAATAGCAGAAAAGTGTGGTATTTTCTATATTGGTGTTGGTTCACACAAATGCAGAAACAATCACAAAGGGCCGTATTCGGTTGTATCGTAAAAGAAGGCCCAAACTGTTAAAGTTTGTTCTTATGCATTAAAATTTTAGAAACATTTCAAGAATAGCAACAACTCTAATTATTTAAAAAATTTTTGATTGCTCGCAATTGGCTTAGAAGTTATAGTGGAAAAAGTGGACTAAAAATTTAGCTGATTTTTTAAGTTTTCCAACAAAACTAAACTTTATGGGTATCAAAAGAGAGATAATACAAGTATCTATTCAACAAGATATCAAACATAAAAATACATGCATTTAAGATACAACCCCTTTTTTTACTTAAAATCGCGAGGTTTTTCCAAATTTCATAAAAAAAAATAAATGTATCAAAAGGAGGCCTTCGGATGCTACTTAGGGTTTACAAACCTCAGTAAGTACCACACACGCTTCTACAGCAGTTCTGAATGTAGTTATCTTTTTAATAATTCTCTTTTTAATGTATTGCTTTCGTAAAAGAGAAACCACTAGTCTTTCAGACAAATTCTAATTATAAAAAATTATATCTTAATGAATTCTTATGGAATTCTAAATTTGACACCTCGTTGAATAAATACGCACATTACCTTTGTTTTAATACCCATAAAGCTTAGTTTTGTTGAAAAACTAGAAAAACTGCAAGATTTTTAGGTAATTTTTCTATATTTGAAGGCCTATAAATTCTAAACTTCAACTTTAATTGCAAATTATATTAGGCTAATTTTTTAAAATCCTTATTTTTTTTGGGTGTTTCTGCCTAGTTGTTGTGTAAAAATCAGAAGAACTTAAATCTGATTCACTACGCTGAAAACAAGAGCGCCCCAAACATGTAGCAGTGTTTGTGTTTTGACAGATGTGGTTTGATCAAACTGGTGGAAAATCAACGGGGTCTAAATTGCATTTTTAAACCATTTTTAATAAGAAATATATACATTTCTACCACAAATAAGTTAAAAAATTTCGTTAGAAACTAAATAAAGCACTTTTATTAAAAGAATTTAAACCGTATGGACATATTTACCTGTGGAACGAATGCGCATTGTTTTTAAGTTTTCGGGAACTATTACAATTCTTAACCGCACAACTCATATTGCATTTGGTTTAGTGGTTTTTTTTCTTTCATTTTGTTGCTTTTTAAGCAGTGAAAAATGCTTAAAGTTAAATTATTTTCAACTATTTTGCTGAGGAGTCTTCCAATCAGATGCCAGGGTTCTCAAAAATGTCAAAAAACACACTCTTTCTCGCTCGCACAATTTACGAATGGTTCGACAGTTCACGTACAGTGTATGTGTAAGCAACACCATTTCCTTATATTTTACTTCTTTGGATAAAATTATGTTTCCTCGCTCTTGTCAAAAACAGCTTATGGTGAATTGCAATGAAAACGAATTTTGTTAAATTCGTGTCTTTCTGCAAGTTTATAAGATTTTACTGAGATTAAACTGAGAATAAAGTGATATGGAAAACAATAAAAATATATGAGACGCTGTGAGTTATGAAAAAAAAACACGATGTGAATGCAAGACAAATTGCATGCTGGCGGAAGCTTGGCTGATAAAATGGCCAAAACATTCAATGCCTGCATTCAGCGGAAAGAACTGTTCCACAACTTTCGGGCTGAATGGTATGCTCTCACAGAACATGTTCCTTGAGATGTCACAATTTATATAGCGAAAATATTTTATGCTACTTCGCTACTTGAGCACTTTTTCGGCTAGAATGCAGCCAATGACAAACTTTGCAAATCAGCGAAGAAAACTGCAATAACTTTTTCTCAGCACAACACGGCACAATTAATTGCATTAAATATTTATTTACACTTAATTCGCACAATAAAAACTATAGCACATCATCTAGCAACTGAAACAAATAACTCAATTTGACAAATATCAACAGTTCTGCTCTTTCGCTCACAATTTTTTGACAGAAGCGAAGAAATTCGTGATGTCAAAAACTCAATTAATTCCTTAATCAATTCCCAGCACAGACAAAATGTTTTTTCAATTAAATTTAAATTTATATTTCTGTTCGACCGCCACCACTCTGCAGAGAATGGCAAACCTCAGAGAGTAGAAATTTCCATGTAAAGCTTTGTGAGAACATAAGCTTTCGGAGTCGGCTTAAAACTCCAGCTCTCAATCATTTGTGTTGAAACATTTAATAACACTCATAACATAATTGATCCAAGCTCTGAAATGGCTAATTCGTTCTTTAAAAATATTAATATACTCAGAAAGAAAGTGAAAATAACCATGCCTCAGGGAAGAAGCAGGGACCTCTGAGTTGATGGTCTAGCGCACTCTCCACTAGACTACAAAGGCCGACCTTTGTAGTTTGCTTATTTAAAAATGTCACGATAAGTAATACTAAATCAAATAATACTATCACCATTACTTTAATGAATTATTAGTCCTTTCTTACTGATCTGTATACTGTCACTTTCATCACTCATCACTGAAACTAGATCACCAACTGGCGGTAGGTAAAATCGGTCAATAAAAACGTTAAAAAAAACATTAATAATCATCCATAATTTCGCCTTACAAAAAAATTGTGCAATTTTCTCACTTACTTGGCGAAGCTTTTTTTATTTTGAGTAATTTCTTCCTTTTTTAAGCAATTTTTAAAAAAAAAGGACAAAGAGTACAGCGTTTCTTAACCTGGCGTCCGTGGACCCCTGAGGGTCCGCGAGTATATATATGGGGGTCCGTCGTCTAATCTATGGACATTTGAATAAATAATTTTTTTTAATTAATGATCATAACAGTAATTTGCATACAATAAACCCTCGACACTTCAGGTCAAAAATAAATTACACATCAACGAAGACTGCGCTGTATTCATCGCACAGTATGCGAGCAGCATTTTTTTTTAATAATTCTGTTGGCAGCGCCAATAAACAGGCTGATATCTTTAGTGCCCTGAACGAGCTGAACTTAAGTCTACAAGGAAGAGATAACAACATCTTCCAAGTTGAAGATAAAATAGAAACTATGATAAAAAAACTTGACCTTTGAACTAATCGTACAATTAAAAAAAAAACTAAAATCATTTTCCTACACTGGTAGCGTTTTTGGAATCCTCTGGTGAAGAAATATTGCCAACGCAAATAGAAGAGGAAATGATTAAACACCTCCACGGCTTGACGTCTTCTTTTCGGGATTATTTTCCAGAACCCGACAGAAATAAAAACTGGATAGCAGACCTTTTCAACGGAGATGTTTTTAGATATAATCGGCTTGACAACGGTACAGGAAAATCAATTAATAGAAATATCATGTGATTATGAAGTTTTTGGGAAAATGTAAAAAATGTTTATAAAGAAATATCAGAAGAAGCACTAAAATATTTATTGCTTTTCTCGTCCACATACCTCTGTGAAAAGGCATTCTCTGCTCTTTTATACACCAAAAACAAATACAGAAACAGATTACAATTGGAATCAGATTTGAGATTACAACTAAGTAAAAACACCAACCCAAATATTACTAATTTAGTTTCAAAAAAGCAGCACCAACCTTCACATTAATACAGAATTTTGAATTTTTATAAAAATTTAATTTTTTTGCTGTACTAAAATAATGTGTCCATAATTTATTAATGTGTTTTTATTAAGGGGGTCCTTGAACTTGTGCGTAATTTTCTAGGGGTCCGCGCAGTGAAAAGGGTTAAGAAACGCTGATATAGATGATTTTACCTATTGTATTTTTTTTTTACTTTATGGCAATATTATTTGAAACTAATTGATAGCTCGAAGTCAAAGAAATTCTTAAATTGATGGTACATTGCAAATAGTTCCACACGGCTGTTTTCTATTAATCAACTTCTAATAATTACCCCTAAAAAAATGTATCTCTAAAGAAAAATGTTTTTTCTTAATAATTGCGGCAACGATTGCAGACAAAAGTGGTATGAAAGGGGCGCGGTCACCATACGATTTCATAATTATTAAGAAAAAATTTCTTACTAGAGATGTTTCAATTTATTTTAATTTTAAGATTTCTCTAGGACTGCGTGCTTAGTCCTAGATTGGAAGCATTTGAAAGTTTTTATCAAATTTTTCGACATAACTCCCAAACCGTACATCACACAAGGACGACTTATTCACCAAAATGTATGTAATTACTCTTAATACAAAACTGCATCCTTGGAAAAAATTTTAAAATTAGCTTCGCCACCTTAATCAATATATTTTTAGGAGGTAATATTTTTTTAACTATTTTAATTTTTTGCTATAAAATCCAAACCATACATCATTTAAAAACCAAAGACAGCATAAAACGACTAATTCTCCTAATTGCAAAGGATTTGAAATATTTGGGAAATTTTCATTTGGTTTTTTTTGGGAAATTCCTTGTTCATTTTTAGGGTTTAGTTTCTTATTTTTAGGGAAATTTCTTTTATTTTTTTTTTGTGATTTTTCCAACTGTTTTTTAAGGGAGGTTTTATGCAAGAGCAGTTAAAATTAAAGCGGTATTTAGAAGATGTTATTTAAAATTTTTTATTATATGCACATATGATAAACAAATTGTCGGCCTTTGTAGTCTAGTGGAGAGTGCGCTAGACTATCAACCCAGAGGTCCCTGGTTCGAATCCGGGCTCGGGCATGGTTCTTATTACTTTCTTTGTTCTTTCCTACATTTAAGAATTATGGAAAGCTAAAAATCCACACCTAAAATTGTGGAAAATGTGGAACTAGAGGACAGGAACAACTAAGGACCGCTTTCTCAATGTCCGGTTAGTCAAACTCTTAACCAGGAGTTAGATAACCATATGATAGCTAAAAAAATCATTTTGATTTCACCAAGTGCTGGTTAAGCAACCGTCGGTTTTTTGTAATTTCGTAATCTTGTTAGCTGTTTCTTCGATTAGCAGCTAACCGAAACCACAACTTGCCGTTTACTTAATCAGCACTTAACTGACAGTTATTTATTTATTAACATATATTTTTAAATATAAAGCTGGCGCTGAGTTGGTATACTCAAAAAAAGGAAAATGCCACACTATAGCGTTCGACTCAAGATCGTCTGAAAAAAATAAAAAATGTATGTCTGAGGATTTTAGTAACAAATATATAAATAAGCTAGTTGAATGCACACAACCTAGGCTATAAACATTTTTAATGGATAAAAAATCCAATATTGAATAAAGTTACTAATGGAATAAATAAAAAAAAAACAACATTTTAAGCTCAAAGAACAACATTTTTTAATGAAATTGTTAATATCTGAAAAGAAGGGGGCCAATTTTTATGAAAATTTATTATTATTGAGCTTCAAATTTTGTTTTGAAATCAAAAAATTACAACAAACACATTGAAATGTTAAAAATGCAGGGAAACTATTGTTACTTTGCCAGAATAGGGCTGTTAATATTGTTTTTTTTTATAATTATTATTTTAGCTTTAATATGTCTTTATTTAAGCAATTGCGACCAGGTATCAAGGCAAGCAATCAAAATCTTTTCAATGATATATTGAGAGCGGTGATCGCATGAGAAATGATGAAGTTATTTGAATTTTTGCGAAAACAACTTAAACATATATAAAACCACGTTTAAAAAACTAAAATTGTTTGTCTTTCGGCCTTTTATTTCCGACTATTTATTTTTTTACAACTATTACAACAGGCAATATAATTAAAAAAACGTGTTTAAGGTTTTTGGAAAAAGTTTTAGCTCACTGACGGCTTTCCTTACAGCCAAAATATTTTCGGAACTGTTATAAAGTGTAACAAGGTTCATTTTTAGAGGGGATACAATTGCTTTTTCCCCCATACAAGTCGAGACACCTTGATATATACACCAGAGATAAAGAGATGGGAAACTCCGTTGGAGAGGGATAGCACTATGTTCGATTTTACATTAAATTGGCTCCAATACAATCACAAAACTTTTATATGTGGTAATAAAACCAACGGAAAGCTACCCTGGTTTATGGTAGATTGAAGAATTTCACCAGTTACGTTTGAGGTCCGATAACTGTAAAACTGCATATTATTGGAACAAAATGGGTAACAAAAGGTATACCACAAAAGACTCCGGAAAAGCAATGGAAAACATCCCTGAAACATCATGTTGAAATTATCTTAGAATAATTGCACCATAGGAATAACTGCAGGCAGTGTTGCTGTTAGGAAAAGTTTATAGATACGTTTTTAAGCCTCATATATGAATATATGTTTTTATTTGCAAAAATATAAAAAAGTATTCATATCTTTAAATTCGACAAAAACGTTAAGAAAAATTATGACAGTGAGACATTTTTGGACAGTACTTTTTTATCAAAAAATGCATTAACACAACCTCTTTACAAAGAACTTAAGGGCCCCTTTCTCAATGTCCGGTTAGTCAAGCTCTTAACCAGGAGTTAAGAGCTTGACCATATGATAGCTAAAAAAATAATTTTAATTTCACCAAGGGCTGGTTAAGCAACCGTCGGTTTTTTGTAATCTTGTCAGCTGTTCCTTCGATTAGCAGCAAACCAAAACCACAAGTTGTCGCTAACTTAATCAGAACTTAACTGACAGTTAAGCCTTAGCCGAACATTGAGAAAGAGCTTTTTTACTAACTGCTGGTTAAAGCTCTGATTAGTACTTAACTGGACATTGAGAAAGCCTAAGTGTGCCTCATAGCACAGCTGCCGAATGCATTTTTTCTAATTTAAAGCTTACTATAACTTACTTGTGGCGGCCGTAGCCTAGTGGGTAGAGTGCTTGGCCCCTATGCTAAAGAACTGTGGTAGCCCGGGTTCAATTTCAGTCTAAAATACTAAAAATTTTGTTAAATTTTATTGATAAACAAACATAGATATGTTTAATTATAAAACAAAGATTGTCAAAAAGCAAGAACGAGAAAAATACATTACAACATTTGCTCTGTTAATTTTGTCAAGCACTTTGTTTCTTCTTTCTTGTTTTTTTAAAATTTTTTTAATGATTATATGCATAGCTATGCTTATTTATGAATAACATTTTACAAAATATTCCGTACTTTAATATAAAATGCTTAAAATGATCAAACAGAATCAAAGTAGTAGTAGTATTTTATTGAGTCTTTAATTAATCGATAGTACAGTATATAGATATACAAACAGTTATTTGTTAACTTAGTGGGTGTAATGCAAGGCCTGCCTTGTCTGTGGCACTATTAAGTAAATTAATAAATCGAAATCTACTTGGCAACATTATTACAGAATAATTTACTTATTCATTTATACATTTGCTTTTGACGATTGTCCTCAAAACATATGGGTGAAAGAGACAACGAAAGCTTGTACTTGGCGAGACATATACAAGCACTAAAAATACTATATATATACAATGACGTGCTACTTTCATATATACAATAGCCTCGAGTGTAAATGGAAAATATAGATAAATAAATGCATAGATATAGATAAATAAATGCAAAAAAAAATAAAATATTAAATCATTAATATTATAGTCACGATAATCACTAATAAAATTCATCTGTTCCATTAAATCCAATTACAGCGGCTTGGCAGAAATATATTGTACAGTTCGCTTCAACTCTTAAAGGGTGCCGTCAAGTATTCTTCTTTTTATAAATAAATGCTATAGAAGTCATGTATAGCATTAGTGTTGGTTACAAAAAGCAACCATGAACACAAAGTTCATACAGTAGCTCCCAACACTTTTGTTAATTAAGCTTCTTAAGTTTTCGTATAACTGTGTTAACTGAAAAAGCCGTATCAGCGTATGAGCGATTTCAGTTAAAAATGACTGGTTGCACTTCACAACCTCACCGTTGAAACGATGCGAGTCGACCCCAAACAGAATCAAAAATAATTTCTAAAATTAGTAAGAAAATTTTTTCTTGATAACTTTTGATTCTTTTCCCAAGTAGTCGCAACTATTTTTTTATTTTAAAATATTTAACAGCTATGTTTTTACCTTATTTTTATTCTTAATCTTTTTTTTTTATATTTCAAAAGTAAAGTTTTTTGAGAATAAACTGTTAAATTTTTGTAAGGATACTGAAGTTATCTCTGCTTCTAGAGGCGTTTTAGCAGGTTCGATACCTGCACCGCACAGCACAAATACCATACTCACTCTATTTACACTCATTTATCTCAAAACTACTTTTGTCGGCAATGTGTTGTAGCGAAAACAAAAACTATTCAGCCGAATCATCTGAAATTTTAATACATTATTCACATCAGTGGCTTTCGCTATCAAAATTTAAAAAAATCGTATATTTTACACTGAATAACCGGCAAAAAACCCTGTTTTTAAAACTTAAATTTCAAAAGAGCGTCATTCTGCCAATTTTCAGTATTTTTTTCTAGTCCCGGCCATAGCTGAGCTCATAGTAATTAATTATATCCTTGGTTTTAATTCTTAAGATTAATAGAGGAGTAAATATCAACAACAGCGCCGAAGCTCTTTTTGAACATAAACAAAACTGTTTTATGAGTGTTACAATTTACTTTGAAAGTTTAAATATCGTTATTCATTATTTAAACTTTTAAAAAAATTAATCCTAAAAATATTTAAAATATTCAAGCACTAGGTCTTAATATTATTATTTATTATTTTATGTATGCACATGCTTTGTTTCTTCCTTTTACATTGCTATTTACGATTAGTTTTCAAATTAAATATATATAATTATTCTTAAAGCTTAAAAAATTAGGTTTCAGTACTGTAATATGTGGATACTTTGTTTCTGAAACGGATACATTTGTGACCTTTTCATGGATACTTTTTTTAGAATCTTCGCGGCAACACTGATCTGAGGTGAACTCACGTACACTATAAATGAGTTTCACCAAAGTACATAAAAATGGAAAAAACATATGTTTTGACGTCACAAAATTTAAGTTTCCTATCTCTTTATCTCTGATATACACTACCTAATTATATATGGTATGCTTTTTTCAATTGTATCAAATTATCGCATAGCTAACAATAAGTAGAAAAATTAGCAACACTGGAAGATTTCCACGTGCTGTCAAATGTCAATATTTTTTAAAGCTAATGTACTATTTTGGTGAATCCACCAATTTTAACAAAAAACAAACATAAAATAGAGATGGAATCCAGTGATGAAAATCCTCAAACAGAGGCTGGAGCCACTAATCCTACAACAGCTACTGCATCTCCACGAAAACGTAGAAATCCATTCAATACGCAGCAGCTGAAGGAAGAAAAGGAGCGCCGCCAGAAGAAACGTGCGCGCCTCATCGTACGCAACATTTCGTACAAAGCCACAGAGGAAACGCTTCGCGAACATTTTCAAAAATTTGGTGCAATCGAGGAATTGAATCTGCTCAAGCGTGCCGATGGCAAACTAGTTGGTTGCGCCTTCGTGCAATACGAGACGGTTAATCAAGCCACAAAGGCGATTCTCAAGGGCAACAATCAGCCATATTTGGGGCGTCCAGTGTTTGTGGATTGGGCATTGGGTAAAAATGAGTATCAAGCCAAAAAGGGTGAGCTTAAGCCGGAAGAACCTGAGGATAAAAAACCCAAAGTTGAAGAGGTAAAAGAGGAAGACAAAAATGTTGCTTTTGAAAAGAAAAATGATTCCGATGTGAAGGATGAGAGTGACAAGAGTGGATCTGATGATGACGAGAGTGATGATGACGAAGATGACGATGGTTCGGATGAAGATAAGAAAGATGAAGATAGTGAGGTAACAATATATTTTCTTGAAATATCGAGAATTATAAGAAAAATATAGACAATACTGATAAAGCTGCTGTAAATTTTAGCAAGGTAGCATCAAAAGCGAGCAAGATGAAAATGAAGACTCCGAATCAGATACAAACGAAGAAAAGAAAGACTCAAAAAGAAAAAAAAATATTGATAAGGTCAAGAAGGAGAAACACATATCCAACGATGTCCAGGAAGGCTGCACAATCTTCATAAAAAATGTGCCCTTCGATGCTTCAGATGATGATTTGCGTAAAGTTTGCCGCAAATATGGCCCCCTCCACTATGCCATAATAAATCGCGAACGCATATCAGGACACTCAAAAGGCACGGCTTTCGTTAAGTTCAAAGCGAAGGAATCAGCTGATATCTGTCTACAGGCAGGCACTGAATTTAGCCTTATGGACCAGGCACTAGATCCACATCCAGCACTCAGTCGCGAAGAGATACAGACACAAACTGATGAAAAATCCAAACAGGACAACAAAGATTCGCGTAACCTATACTTGGCACGTGAGGGGCTCATTATGACGGGTTCCAAAGCGGCGGAAGGTGTATCGGCTGCCGATATGAAAAGGCGCCACAAGCTGGAACAACACAAGACTCAAATGCTGAAGAACCTAAATCGGTAAGTGAGACAAAATATTGATATAGTTTTTTAATTCATTAAAAATGTTTGTTTTATTATTAGGTTCGTGTCGCGCAATCGTCTTTCAATTCACAATCTGCCGCTCAGCTATGACAATGAGAAGTTGCAACAAATGATTATCTCATACACTGGCTTTCGGCCACACGAATGTCGTGTAATGCGCGAAAATAGAATAACTCCTGATCATCCAAAGGGAAAGTCCAAAGGCTTCGGTTTTATGTCTTTCAACACGCATCAGGAGGCGTTGACAGCGCTACGCAAATTAAATAATAATCCAAAAATTTTCAACGACATACTTGTATGTTACGCTTATCGACCGCTACACTTATTCCAGTTATTAATTATTTTCCTTCTCCATTATTTTCCCAGCGTCCCATTGTAGCTTTTAGCATTGAGGATCGAACGGTGCACAACATCAAAGAGAAACGCACCGAAAAATCTAAGCTTAACAATCCAACGTATCAGCAGAAGCTGCAAAAACGCAAGGAACAACGTAAACAAAAGTTGGCCAATGGTGGAGGAGCACAGCGCAAGCTGCCAAAGGGTCCACAAAGCGATGATAAAAGTAAATTAAAACAGCACATAAAGAAACTCGAGGAAACACGTGCGGCAACCAAGGCTAAAGCGGACAAACCTGTAGCCAGCGAGGAATTTGAGCCATATGTGGGCATGACGGGCAAACCAGGCACCAACATACGCATGCGTTCCAACAAGAAAATCAAGGAACAATCGCAGGAGCACATGAAACGCGTCAAAACTGACAAACGCAAGGAAAAGCAACGCAAAATTCGTCAAATACATTTGTCTGAACGCAAGGCGGTCGTGCGACCAAAACAAGGACGCAAAGTTGAGCGCGATGATTTGTCCCAACTTGTCAATAAATACAAGCGCATGATTGACAACAGCAATACAGCGGCCACAAGTATAACGAGCGCTGCTGGTGCCCCCAAGCAAAAGAAACCTAAACGCACCAAATGGTTTAAGGAATAAACGCGATAAATAAAGCTTGTACAATTTTTTAACCATAATTTTAAAGGATTTAAATAGCATAAGTAAACTAAATAAATAAAGAACTTTTCAATAATAAATACGAAAAAACTTGTTGAACTAAAAACCAATAAAAAACTCAATTGAATTAAATTGTTAACGGCATTTGAGAAAAACGGTAAATCATTATTGTAGAATTGATAAAATACGTTATTACGTTTGCTATTGAATGTCGATTCTTTATTCGAGAGCTGCTTATGTGTTTTATTCAAACAATATTAACATAATATTTCAGCAAGTATTTTAACAAGATACTACAATTATTATTACAATTATTGCTGAATTATTAAATATTCCCTTTTAAAATTTGGATCCGCATCTTTCTTCACCTTTTTAATTTAAACTTGGCACTTCCCAATAGTAAACCGCTACCAAAAAGCTATGGAATGCTTCGTTCTCCTGATGAATAGCTTCTTTTTAACGCTTTTCCAGATATTTGGCATTTTCGTATGTATTTTTTAAATGAGTTAATTCCACCTTCTTTCTTTTGTGTTTTGCTTGTGCTTTTTCAGTTAAGTGCTACGCAATAGGTAAGTCAAGTGTTAACAATACTGTGCTGTACAACAGGGACCGTAACTGTTACAAGTTTTATATAAAAAATCCTTAAATAATAGTTATTTTTTTAACTTTTATTCTTCTTTTTAGTTAAATAATAGTTAAATTTTAAGTTTTTTGTTTTGCTCACAAAAAAAAGCTTTATTTTACAAATAACAATAACTGTTATTATACAAATAACAGTTATTTTTTAAGTTTTATTTTTTTTTTTTTCTTACAAAATAAAACTTAAAAATAAGATTTATTTTGTGTCTTATTTTTTCTCACACAAATATTAGTTATTTTTTAAGTTTTATTTTTTCCTCACAAAACTCGAAAGTTTTATTTTTTCCCTCACATATAACAGTTATTTTTTGAGTTTAATATTTTTTCTCAAAGTAAAACTTATGTTTGAGTTTTATTTTTTACCTCACAAGTTTTCTTTTTTATTTTACTAAAAAAGTAACTAATATACATCTTATCAATATATAAGAGAGAATTTGCAGAACAACACTCAATAAAGAGTACCAAACTAAATAAGGTTTTTAAAAATGCTTTTTAATGATATACAAAATAGTTCGAAATTGCTAGATTGAAAAGTTATAACTCGAACATAATTCAAAGCTTTTTTTTTTTGTGATTTAAAACATGAAACTTAACCTTTATTTGTGAAGAAAAAATTAAACTAAAAAAATAAGTTTTATTTTGAGAGCAAAGATATAAAACTTAAAAAATAATTGTCATTTGTGAGGGTTAAAATAAAACTCATAAGTTTTATTTTGTGAGGAAAAAAAATAAAACTAAAAAAACGAGGGAAAAAGTAAAACTCGAAAATAGGTTTTACTTTGTGAGGAAAAAATAAAACTTAAAAGATAACTATTATTTGTGAGGGAACAAATAAAACTCAAAAATAAGTTTTATTTGTGAGGAAAAAATAAAACCTAAATATATTAAACTCTTCATACTTTTGAATAGTGAAGAGGTAAACATATATTTTGGTGTATTAACCTCCTTTGTGCAGTGATTTTTACATGATTTTTTTCTTTAAAATGTTAAAAATAACTGTTTCTTTCGGCCCCTGCTATATAAGCATCTCCATTCGCAAAGAGAAGCCAGCGCTTTTAATTAGCATACAAAAAATCGGTCTTCTTAAGCAGTATAAACTGGAGAGCTCAAGAAGACTTTGAATCGGTACCATTTCCCCAAATTTCTTAATATAATTAAATAAGACAATTTTGTGTAATTTGCGTGGCGTTCCGTTATTCTGTGGGCACACTTTTAATCAAGCAAAAGCTTACAAATTCAAGGTAATGGCGAACGTTATTCGGTAAATTGTATCTGCTTATTCCAACCAATGGAAACGCGAGCCATACTTTGCAGGAGGTCTTGGGTAGTCATCAGGCAAACCAGGCGTTGCATCGGGATAAACAGCCTTCTCAGGTTTTTGTGGAGCTGGACGCTTAGAATCATGAATCTAAAATTGCAAAATAGCTCAATAAAATGCCACTATTTCTATTCTTAAGAACACTTACCTTAGCACGCGCGAAATAGCCGTATTCAGGACGTTCAATATTCAAGTTATCCAGAACGCATTTATCAAACACACTTTGTGTTTTGCGGCATCTAGAAAATTTTCAAATATATTTACTTTACAAGTGAACTATCGTCAAATCCATTCGAAACATATACACACTGCGAATACTCCATGTTACCGCTGCTTTTATCCAAACAAGTGGCATATTGCATAAACTCCTCATAACAGGATTTCTTTATCTTGCGAAAGAAGTCGATAGCACAGCTTGTCACTTCTTTACCCTCATTTATGCAAGCGCGTGGATCGTCCAGCTCTTTGCGACACAGAATAAACTCCTGAAAAAGTAAATAAAAACTTTATAATGAAAACATAAACAAATCAAGTAAAAAATTGAGGTTAGGTTGCGAATGGCAACAACTATTATATAACTAAAAACTGCTATAGCCTAAATAAGAGCCTGAACAGAATCAAAAATCGTTGCGACCGACGATTGAAATAGCATAGATTCTAAGTCTGCGATTTATCGTTGCAGAAAACGAGCTGCGTATTTTGCATGTATTTTCCAACAACGAATCGTCGATCGCAACGATTTTTGATTCTGTTCAGGCTCTAACGCATTAGAAGTCCCTTCGGTGTACTTTTTCCTGGCTCCTTAAACTTACATTGTTCTGATATTCACAATCCTTGCCCAATTGAAACGCACCCGCACGCAATGCTGCCGTTGAAATATTCAGCTCCTGCACAGTGAGTTCCTCATCAGGAGGTAAATAAATATCATTTGATACAACCATATCACCAACTGTTAGAGCTACTTCTTTGGATTGTACAATATCGGATTTTATATAAAATTTTAGCAAATATTAAAATCTATTTGCAATTGAACGCAGCAGCGAAAAATTGTCTGAATTGGCAATCGTGTAAATGTCAAAAACTTCAGCAGTTGTATTTTCACCACGGTTGCATAAATTGCTTCAGAGCGTTTGCATACGATAAGCATTTTTCAGTCGAATCCTTTACGAAAAAATTCAGCTATTTTATTGGGACAAATAAATAAAAACTTAGTGTGAAAATTCACAGGGAAACGCGGCTTAGAGCATAATAATAAAACTAACTCAACTCCACTCTACTCATGTTTTTCTTTGACGTTGAGTTTTCACTCAGAATATATATCGCGCCCTCCAGTACACTCCGTTTTGTTTTTTTCGTTTAAATTTCGTTATTAACCCTGGAGAAGGCGCGCCTCGCAGAGTAGCATGGATTGTCGCGCGTGAGCATTGTGCTTATTGAGGAATTACTGTAATCTTTAAACCGCATACCTACAGCTCCAACTGTGCACTAACCTCAGCAAAAGCTTGCCAAGACGCGTAGAACAACCGTTACCAAAGATACTCAACATAATGCGTGCAAAAATATTAATAACAAAGATGAATTTTATCCATATAAAAATTGAGTGAGCAAAATGCTCATAGCGCGCCTTCTCGAGGGTTAATAAAAAATGAGATCACAGCTCAAACAGTGTGCTGTTTAGCTGCCTCAGCCTTACTTAAGCTATATAAATGAGCTTGATTTTTGGTCAACTTTACCAATTGTTGTTCCAACTGCAAATACAAAGATGAAGTAAAGGGCTTATTGCAAAAACGTGATAAGTCTCTTTATCCTAAATCTATTTTTTAGGCTCGATACATTACTCAATATTATACTAACACCAATTGAAGAGATTCGGCTATTTCCAATTAAAATGTAATCCATAAGTAAAAGTTTCTTGTGCAACTCCATTTCTTCATAAAAATACGTTTTTTCTAAACCTTTAAACTAATTATTTCAAAAGATTTTTGTGGCATAATATGTTTTTACAATAAGCCCTTCAATTGTTTTATAAAATAAGTTTTTCATTGTGGAAAATACATAAAAAACAGCATTTCACATCGAAGTCAATAGATCGATAGGCTATCTATGCCATCTTAAATTTGCATCAACAATTTTTGGGCCTGTTTTAACATAAATGGCAAATTTCTAGTATTTTTTGTCAATTTTAATTTTTTTAATAGGGTGTTCATGTTCGCTGCATTTTCATCAAGTACTACATTAAAAATACACACATGAACGAAAATTTTACTGTCTATCCACAAGTTTGCTTATCAGGTATGTTATTTTTACGCCAATCAACGTAAACGTATTTTTCTTTTTTGATGATTTGTATGCAAACGCAAGTGCGCAAACAAAAATAATTTGTTTTGTGTTTACTCAAAATAAAAGCCGACTCTTAATTCAGTATAAGCATTTTTGACAGTTTTTCAATATAATATGTTGCCAAAAAGCTTACACCATATTTAAAGTCGACTTTATTTTGACTTTGATAATGGGCCAATCGTATGGTTTTCCCTCCTTCTTCATGTCGAGTCGTACTGTCGTGAATGTGTTCAGTGCATTATCTGTGCGATGTTTAAGGGGTTTTCTTCTTGAAAAAATTTTGCATTTTTTCTGCCTTCTTTGAGAACTCTGCAACTTTTGAGTTCTTTTCTCAAAAAAAAAATTTTACCTCTTAAAATAAATCTTGTTCTTTTCTCAAAAATTTTGACCTGAAAAGTATACAAAATACAGAATTTTTGCACTCTCAAGATCAACGGTTTCAGAGTTCTGCCCTAAAATGCTACCAACTGAAGAAACAAAAAATTGACATGTTAAGAAAATATTAAACATTGTATTGACATTTTATTTATGAGTGAGCTTCTTCTTTAAATTAACTATAAATAAACATAAAATTTATTTGGCTGTTATTAACGAATTAGCCACATTAGTGGTATGTTTTATTAAAAATGAATTGCTGGATTGCTATTTCACGGAAGGTTTCTACAATTTATTTGATGTTTCTCGATATAGCAGGGCAGCCAACACAACATTGAAAAAAAATTAAATTTTATGTTCTTATCTCGACTAAGAACATGTCAACATTTTTTAAGTTTAGGTCAAAATTTAAAAACTTCTGCGTTTTCAGAGGGCAGAATATTTTGGCGAGAAAAGAAAACGCCATTAGTGTGTGGATACCCTTTGGTATTGGCTTAATTATTGTACACTTTACGATTTTTATAGTCAAAGTTTGTGCATCTCTGCTACCAATATATTTTGGAAGTTTCAACCAGTGCCTTGAAATTGGGCCTATTCTGCCAAATCTGTTATTCTGTTATGAATTTTCTGTTATGAATCATAAAAGATTCCGACCATAAAAGATCTGTTAAAATTGGTATTCTGCCTTTCGATCTTTTATAGATCCCTGTCATCAATCTTCGAAAACAAAAATCTATTACAATTCCGTTAACTTCTGTTATGAAACAGCTGATTCCTGTCAATAAATTAAAGAAAACAACGCAAGTTCATGATCATGCATGATAGAATTACCAGGTACTATTAATCGCTACTTTTACTCTTTACTTT